>JAWNNL010000158.1:0-95702 GCA_035045005.1 Liodrosophila aerea
AGCTCCCGTAAGCGTCATCCCGAAACATTGGTAAATAGAAATGAGAATATATTCCGTAAATGTGGATTGTAAAGTGGGACATAACTTGCTTTATTCAGTGTACACAAGGCCCGTATGCACTTTTGGGCCTTAACTCCATTTTTAACTGCAATTTTTTCATCGTATGTATATAATTTTTTTTCCTCACGAAATACCAGCTGATTAACTTATAACACTAAGTGGTAGGGTATTGTACTGTCGTTAGACCGTGACTTTGGGTAATTACTCAGTAATTATTCTAAATGCAATGACATTGTGGAGTATTATATGTAAATGGAGAGCTAGTAAACGTTCGAAATATGCTTTCAAAATTAGTATCAGTCATGTCGTACTACAAAGAAATTCTACACCAGTTTCTGTATGGATTAACAAAAATTTTTGCCATAAATGAATTTTGCTTACAGCGCAACAAAGTGAAATTTGAGAAAAATAGATTCTGGCATTACTATTTATGGATATGGCACTTGTGTTGCATCTGGCCCATTTGTATTTATGAGAATATAAATACTGCAAGGGATTGGCTGTCAGGTTTTCAGGACTTTGAAGAAGTCAATCAGTTCTTAAGTGATTTAGTTTGCTGCATTTTCTTGGTTACAATTGCAGTGAACAGTTGGATTCTGCTACGTAATAATGATTGCATATTGGAATTGCTAAATGCATTTTTATGGATGATAAATCTAAATAGTGAACTCTCTGAATACCCCATTCGTTTGCCTTGGAAATTATTGGCATTTTGTTTGTTTTGTGATGTAGTTATATGGATGACTTTCACAGCTAATAATATTTTGGATCTGTATCTATTAAGATATTACTTTGCTCGCAGTACTATACTATTTTTTGCAATGGATTTGGGCACAATAATACAATTAAAATTAACTAAATCACTATCGCTCCATTTGGAAAAGTCATCCCATCCCAGTATATCAGAACGATGGGTGTGCGTCAACTTTCTGGAGAGACTGTTACAGATGCGCAAGAGTTTGCAGAAATTATGCTGGATATCAAACACAACCAGGCTAACCCAGATAATACTAATTGCTACGCGATCCTGGCTACGATACTACTGGGAATTTAAAATGATAAATATCATCACTATGCTAATCTACATTCTTTTCATGTGGAACATTCCTCACTTCGTGACAATGGCCAGGCGAATTGATAATCTCGAGCGCCAGATATTTGACCAACTCTATGGCAATGAACTGATCATATTACTCCACAAGCCTAAGACTAGAAGAAACTTACTGTTGGTAAAGGTAACTATGTTTTTATACAATTTTATACATGTATATATCTGATCTAATATTGTTATACATTAAAGATGGAACAAATGCATCTCAAGAATTGTACAACAATTGAAAGTTCTGTTACCATCTATAACTGTATTTATATGAGACGAAGCCTAATGCTGGAGATTCTGGATTTTGTGTTCTCAAATGGACTCTTAATAATCAGTTTTAGTCTAAAATATTCTTTAATATCTACTATACCTAAAACCTTAGAATATTAGTATAAAGTCAAATTATTTACAATTAATTTTCAAATTAAAAATATTTTGTATAAAATTAAATTTAATCTAAAATGTAACCAAATGAAAAGAAATCATACAATTATGTATAAGAGTTTCTGTTCCTTCTTTACCTCTTTTGCTTTTGCATTTGACAGAAAATTGCGTAGGCAGAGAGTCAGACGGACAGATAATAGGGGTACTCCCCGATGATATTTTGTGCACTTACGTTTTGGCCTTTTGTCATGAGTCGATTTACAATTGAACTTAAAATGTGTGAACTGACGTTTACACTTCTGCAGTTTTTGCGATGTGAAGACTATAATGATAAAAATATAAGGTATGTAAGGTGTAAGGCAGTTATAAGCTTTAAATAGACAAATATGAGCAAGGTCAATATCGATTCTTAAACTGTGAAATGATGCTGACTTTTTTCGGTTACATAAACGTTGAATCCGACAGTAATAAAGAGCTCGTTGTTTCTTATTTGCTGCCAGTGTTATTGGTACATCCTGCACTGTTCGGGCCATTTTGTGTAGGGTCAAACGATTTGCAATCTCTCAAATGCATTTCCCAGCACCGCACACACAGTTACTTATACACTGACAACTGAAAATTGAAGTTTAATGCGAGCATAGGGAAATATGGGGTGCGATTGTGAAGGGGGAAAGTTTGAAGATGGACAGCAAACTTGATTGAAATGCTAAAAGGGTTATGTACATTTGGAAAGCATATGTATGCATAAAACATTTCATTTTATTTTTAGTATGCCTAATCGCACATGAGGCATGCTCATTTGTTGGCCTTTGACGTTGGCCATGTATCAACTAGATCAGTGCTGCCAGAATCTCCAGAGCAAAAATAGCTAGATTTGGGGGTAAAAATTGCTAAAAAATTGCTAAATCATTAAAATGTTCGTTTTTAACAAATAGTTGTATGTAATTAGGAAGAAACTGTAAATTAAAAAGGAACATGATTTCATATCGTAAGCAATTACATAAACACTCAATTAAAGAATACTTAAAATGTTATCTTCAGATTTTTTGCGGTAGCGTGGTGGTTGATGTCAAAGAGCTTTGCCCCTATTCTGCATTTACAATACACACAATACGCTCTTTCTGGATCAGTGCTATCCTTGCGAATCCATTGCTTAAACTCTTCATCTTGGAGCCAGGCGTCCCAAACATTTGTTTGTACATTTTTGGCATTTTAATCCGATCACAAGGAACACCATTAAAAGAGTTACCTAATTCACTAATAATTTCAAGTTGTTCATATAATCGAACCACTGACTCAGTGACTCAGTGTCACTGAGTTAAAAACAAGTTCCGATATCTTTGCGAACTATTATTAATCGAAATTTTGGAAATCTATTGCAAAAATAAGTAAATAAAAGCAAAAATGTTTCGACTAAATTGAAAATTCCTAGTTTTTTAACAAAGTTGCTAAAATTGCTAAAGAAAAAACAAAAAATTGCTATATTTGTGGCTAATAGCATTTTCAAAAAAAAAAATTGCAAATAATTTTAAAAGTTGCCAGATCTAGCAACTAAATTGCTAAAATGGCAGCACTGAACTAGATGGATGTTATTTGATGGCAATCCCGCGTGCGCATCTCTGGAATCCTTTGAGCTGTTCATAGCAATTACTTTGAATGTTTCTGTGGCTCCCAGTCACCAGCTGATGTTGCCCCTTTGCAATTGAACAACTGTGTGCTGCAGCCGTGAAAACGGCATGAAAAGCGAAAGGGAAATGGCAGCAGAAGGCAAATAAATTCACGCCATGTGTGCGGTGTGTTTTTTGTGTGGCTTGCGTGGGGTTTTTATGGTCGCTGATTTTATTTCCAGGCAACCGTTTTTTCTGCTTATTTTTTAAAGTTCGTGTTTTTTTCCAATAGGAGTTGGCCGAGCATGTAAATTAAATGATGGCTGAGAGATTGAAAGTCTGCTGTGAGTCGGCACTTGATACTTATGGACTCAAATATAGCTTCTCCAAGAAGAGGTAAAGAACCGTATTTGACTTGTAGTTACTTCTCCAGTACAATTTGCAATTATTGAAATGCTTGAGGCAGTTTGAAGCATGCACACAAAGCGTTTGATTTTCCGACTTCCCCTGTTACACATTTTCAGCTACATAAATAACATTGCGGACTAAATTGCTTTTGCACCCAAAAGCCATTCTGAATGGACTCAGTAAAGCCACGAAACTATGGCCAAGTCTTGGCCATGTTCAGTGCACATGAGAGAAAACTAGATGCAGAAAAAATAACATAATAGATCTAACCAATTTTTTGTTATCTATTATAAAGCAAACAAAAGTATTTCCTTCTTCTCGAGGCTTAGCACTGCCCAAGACCGAATCGAAAAATGTATCTACATATTTGTATTATTTATTATCTTAACCTACTTGCACTATAGTTCCTTATTTTATATTTTTATGTAGAACTTAAATCCAATTTATATAAATTGTTACTTTACTACTGTTGCCTTGTTAATATTTTGCCTCCAATATTTAAAAAGATATCATATACGCTGGCTTCTGGCAGCTGCATTTGAGTTTTAGTTTCTCTTTCCTTCATATTGTTCACAAATATTTAACGAAAGTTTATAGTTTATTCAATGCCAGCAGTAACCACTAAACACTAGACACACTCTCACACACCGGGTTTCCTTTGCAGAAAATGGGGATTGGCGCATCTACCACTACTAGTAACCCCTCACCGCTCCCCCTCTGCTGTTGCTTCTGCTGTCAATGTTGCGCCTTTGTCTGGTAAATTTGTAAATTTTTATTAAAAAGCCGCAATGTTGTTATTTTGTTGTTACTCGTTTCCCCCCACATTTTCACACAATATGCGCGATTTATTTTGTATGCATTTCGAAGCTGAAATTGATTAATTACAGAGCGGAAGTCGTTCAGTCTGCGAGTCTCGACACAAATCACTTTAGAGTCTTAAACAAATTCATTTTTCACTCTTAGTTTATTTCGTTTTAATACTATGGCTGTGATTATTGTTATCATTTACATTAGAGGCAGCCAAAGTTCAATTCTTTGTAGGCTCTCACGGCACGACTGTATGGTCAAGTGGGTTTTATTTATTCAGACCTGTTCTGAATAACGAGTCGTTTTGAAAGGGGAAAACGATTTGATTTCGACCGTACTTGTTCTAGTTTTCGAACGACTATTAGTCTTATACTCGTTCTCATAACGATTCGATAACAAATATATATCGTAGAAAACAGATGTTTCACATTTGTGCTTGCAACAACGAAAACATAGTTGTTTCTAATATATATAAAATGTCTATAAACATTATCAAAAAGAAAATATATTACCAATTTAAATTACTTACATAGTTGCAGTCAGCTGTTTGCAAGCTTCGTTGTCGATAAATTTTTTATTATCGCTAAGATGTCAATTATCGAATGAAATGATTGCTTAGACTCCCAAATTAATTTTTTAATTACTATTTATTACAATTACTATTTACTATTAATATTTATTTATAAACTACACTTACTCGTATACATATTTTAAGCAGCATTTATGTATAAAACCAAAACTAAAAACTCTTATACAAATTTTTACTCAAGTTGGCATCTCTGCCAAGCGACCCCTCACAAAACGCGTCGAAATGCCAAACGTTGTCGTTTTGGTTGTACTAGGCAAAATTAGAAGCATATTTTGTAAATTACAGTTTACATGAAAATTTCATGAAAACCATTCAAACAAAACAATTTTATAAACCCCAAAATTCTGAAATTTCATAGAAAATTTATTACTGGCCGGAAAAACACCCATATAGTACATTTTAAATTTGCTAAATTGTTTTCAAAACGAGCATTTTTGATCGGGATCGAAATGTCAGAATAACTAAACGCTCGGAATCGAAACGAATCGAAACAGTTTAATCGGAATCGAAATTCAGAACAGGTCTGATTGTTCTTGTCGAAGGTCTTTAACGCACAAAGCATTATCGGACTGACACTGAACTATTGAACTGCACTTATTTTTTATACATTTTTTTGTATTTTAATTTGTGTCCTTGTTTACGAAATGAATGTGTTTTTGTCTAAAACTATAAATTATGGCTAATGATTTCAAAGTCTCAGATTATTTTAGTTTCATTGACAGTAATAATTACTTATTTGGCGCACATTTTCATTGGCAGAATAGCTGGATATCGAGGTGATAGCACAAAATCATCGATATACATCGCGTGTTCCTTAAAAAATACTGAAAAACTTCGAGGCGTATGTCATTTCAAAAATATATTGCTACCGAATGATGTACATTCGGGCCTTACGGGAATTTGTATAGGCAAGTATGTAACATTTGGCTGGAGTACAGAAAATGGCGACGAATATCCAGAATTTTGCTCTGTGGGAAAAGCCTATTAGTTTGCATCTTGCAAGCGGATCAACTGTTCCAGTAATGCGAGTTTAATATATGTAAATAAGTCACGGTCTCGCATCTATTAGGCAGATGCGACCTGTCTAATTAGGGTATTAGGCACACACGGATATAGCGGAATTCCTAAATCAAAACCAAATTAAAAAAAATTATTATTAAATTTAGTATTTATGTGTAAGCCAAAGCCTAATGATAATCCCAAGCAGGAGTGGATGCAATTAAAACCCCATAAACGTGTGTTTAAATAGCTGTTAGCTCAGCATGCCCATTCATGCCAAATGGTGCTATCAACAGTTGAAAGGTGATTGAAAACCCGAGAAAAGACAGAGAGACGCTCAAGCGTGGAGACCCTGGCACGTGCCGTGTCAAAAAGAAAGGTTGCCTAGACTTTCACTGCAACTAGAGCTGAACTAATCCTGAACGTGGAACTCAAATGGAAGAACGTGGCAGGTGATGTGTCAAACCATGGGATGCCATTGAAGTCAAGCCTGTCAGGTGACGTCAACCGTTGCACGATGTCGGACGAATGTCACCAAGAGCGAACATCAGCGCATTGTCACCGTGGCCATTAGAAGTACTCACACACACACACACACACACATACATATGTGTGTATGTACGTTGATAAGAATGAGGTGGGGTGAGGGAAAGGAGTAGAAGCTGGCCTTGACTAACCGGATAGATTGTCCTGCCTGTCCAGCTGCTCGCTTTGTGTCTGTCGCCATGTGCAGTTATGCAAATGATGTGAACGTCTGGGCAAACTTCAAAGGTTATGCCAAGAAATGGCTAGTAGAGCGCAAAGACGGAACTAGTTCGAAGTGAAACAATCTATGTCCTGGGCCAACTTTATGCTTCGTTGCCTGGCAATAAAAAAAAGTACGCATGCCAGAGGAAATTGTTTAACAAAAGCCGGAAATGTTACACACAGTCAATTACATAGACACGCTACAACAGCCCCGACCCAACTCCCTCTTCCACAGCCCCTAGCCATCGCTCAATGTACGCAGTAGTGTATGCTCGCGTTTGTATGTTGACAACGCTTTGCAATTGGGTTAATTGTGCACTGGCTTGCTTTGACTCGTTAGTTGTGTACAGAGAAAGAAAAACTAACTGAAAAGTCTGAATGTATTTGCTTAAAGAACTCCCGTACTTGAACAATATTTTGAGGCCCTTTACTTTAAAAAATGCAAAAGGGTCTATTGAGATTGCGCAACTCAGAAATGTATGTAACAGGCAGAAGGAGGCGTGGCAGACCCCACAAAGTGTATATATTCTTGATCAGGTCGACGAGCTTAGACGATATAACAATGTCCGTCTGTATGAAAACCTAGATCTCGTAAATTGTAAGAGCTAGAGACATCATATTTGGGAGTTAGGATACTCTATATTGCAAGCAGATCAAGTTTGTGTTAGATTTTTGATAACTTCCCCTTTCCCTGTAAACCGCGAAAAACCACCAGAGCCACAATTATAAAGATACAAATTTGTGCTTCAGCATTCAAAGATCTTAACGTTCATCAGTGCTGTGAATTGTGGCTCAATCGGATAATAAACACCGGAAATATTCTGACTTTGCGATTTATGTGTGTGTTTGTGTGTGTGCATTGTTAGCATTAGCTGCTGCAAGGCAAAGTACAGGGTTTCCTACTGTCTGTTGCATCCGACTGTAGCTTTCCGAGTTTTTTTCTTTTTTTGAGTAACATTTTATATTAATAATTAAAGAATAAATGAACTTGCAATAAGTTGTAAAATTCTCGAGACCTTTTTTTTTTATTTCATGATTCAAAATTAATTAAATTTATATTTTCAGTTTAATTTGTACTTAAAGTAAAAACTTTTTTAAAAATGTCAGTTTAGTACTGAATGCTATAAAGTAGAATTTTTAGACCCTGTACTTTAAAAAAGTACAAAAGGGTCTATTAAGTTTGTGCAAATGACATTTGTGTGTAACAGGCAGAAGGAGGCGTGGCAGACCCAACAAAGTATATATATTCTTGATCAGGACGACGAGCTGAGTCGATCTAGCCATGTCCGTCTGTCTGTCTGTCTGTCTGTCTGTCCGTCTGTCCGTCTGTCTGTCCGTCTGTATGAACACCGAGATCTCGGAAACTATAAGAGCTAGAGACGTAATTTTTTTTTTTTTTTGGTTCGTGTATTACATAGGCAGGCCAAATTTATGTTTTTAATTTGATATCTCATCCCCCTCCTCCGCAAATTTACAAAAATGTTCTTAGCATATACAGTTTTGGAGTCACTGTATTGAATAAAGCTTTAGATGCTTTGAATGTTTGGTGCGATTTGCAGCCCAATCGGATAATAAACACCGGAGATATTGGACAAACAATTTTCTTTACTAGGCAGTTGGCTGGGGGAGGGGGGAAGCCACAGTGTACGCGGGCACTAGGGCGTATGCGTGATTTTTGATTGTGAGTGTGAATTTCTGTATTAGTATTGGTTATTGTTTGTATTTGCAAGTATATTTGTATGTATAAGTGTATGTGTGTATGGATAAGTGCATGTGTATGTGTATTTGATTATGTTCATATATGCTGCTGCTGTTATCGACTCCCAAGGCAAATCAAAGTACAGGGTCACCTACTGTCGGTTGCGTCCGACTGTAGCTTTCCGAGTTTTTAAAATTAATTTTGAAAAGTCGATGGCAATTTTCTGATTACTTGATTTATTCTCTGAGTGTATTGTAGACCCACACCCTGTAAGTATGTTATAGCACTAAATGTGGGTCACTGGGTTTCCTAGGGTATGTGAGCTCAGTTCAATTCAATTCGAATGCTGCTCATAAAATGAGACATTTAAATGCAGCAATTTGCTAAATGTCAAATAATGTTTGAAATTTTCAAGAATTCTCAGAATGAGGGTAACCTAATGTTAGCAACTTCATTCGCTTTGCTCAGTATCTGCTAGTGAGTCGTCGTTCTTCACTCGTCGCTGTAATGCGCTCCACTGCCCAGGCCATCCTTCAGTCCCAACACGTGAGTGCATCATTTGATGCTTGCACGACACTTGATAGCTTGCCCCTTGTTGCACTACCACCCCCACCCCATCTACTGTGGCTTCCACGCTCTGCCTCTGTTGTCATAAATATGCAAATATATTACGTGATTTCTTGCAGAGATTTTCTCGTAAAATAAACAAAATAAACTAGTCAAATGGTGCGGAAATTGGAAAACTTAGAGCGAGCAGCACGCAGAGAAAGAATCAGAAGAGCAATAGACAGTTTGAATCAAAGAAATGAATTTTAATGGCACCAAAATAAAATGACATAAACTGATTAAAACCCTTTTATTATTTGCATAAATTCAGTTTGAGTTTCCTTTTTGTGATTCCCCTTTTGTCGCCTGCATGAAAGTAAACAATTATGGCGCATTAAGCATTTACTTAACCTGTTTTAATGTTTATGCCTTGCAATTAAATGTTAATTAGCACATTGTTGCATTTTATGCTCGAATCATAATTAAAACACATTTAATGACTCCACAAATTTGCATAGTTAATGGCCTCGGCCCTTCGCACCGATAAAAGCTGAATCAAAGCTCAACAAAAAAGCGAAAAATTCATCTACGGAAGTCATTTAAAACACATTTCATCGCCTGATTTTGCACAAAAGTTGCTTTGTGCGAGGCAAAGGAGGTTGCCAGGGGAGTGGTAGGGAAAGGGGGGTGGGGAGTTGATTGCAACAGGCATATGCCGCATGTAATTTGCATTAAGCGCACATGAAACAAAATGGCGTGTAATTTAAAATGAATTAATGAAGCCAGCAATTTATACAAAAGTATAACCCAAAGACGTCAAAAGTCAGCACCGTTACAGCGGCAAGGGGGCAGGGGAAGGGTGGTGGTGTTTGTGGTGCTGCCAAGGATGAAAATGACCAGCAAATGGCAGGAAGGAAGTTGCACTTAAGCTTGATTCAAAACGTGTTGAGGCAAGTCTCTAATGAGTGCAAGAGCTCGAATTGCAGTTCGAATTACAATTAAATTTGCCATACACGATTTTAAGCATTTTTTTAAGCTTCTACTGGAAAGGCATTTAATTGGAACTTAACATTGAAGTACTAACATGAAGCTTAATGGTTAATCGAATGGCATAAAGCTCAGTTTAACACTGCTACAGCAATCTATGCGATTCAGCTTGGAGTTTTAGCTTTTAAATTTCATAGCCTGGCATTAAATTGATGCTAAAATGGTTGAACGGACCTTGTTCTCGATTTCATCATCGCTCTCGTCCTTGCGCCGCTTACTCTTCCCCTAATAAACTATTAACTTGCGCATAGAAGCAACAGTAGCAGCAGCGGATGAGGCAAGATGAGGCTGTTGAAGCTCCTGTTGCAACTTTTTAACACATCAACTTAATGTGCTTCAGCTAATTTGCTTTTTATTAAGAGTACTTTCACGCCCCAACACTACGCCTCCGTCCCAGTCTCCGTCACAGTCTCAGTCTCCGCCTCGGCACTCAGCGCATGCCACACGCCTTTTTAAGGCGTCAAGTGACGTTGGCTGCTCGGTGGCTGTTCCAGTGGTTTCTCTGCTGGCTTGTTTACTTATGGGATGAAGAAGTAGACGACGTGGTTACACTCCGAGCAGCCAACACACACACACACACACACACACACACACAACACGAACATTTCCCTGTCCATGTCCGTATCCGTGTCCGGGTCCGTGTCCTGTCGAAGCCAAGCCCAGCCAACATGTTCCACATTCACAGCTTACAGTTTATTATGCTGTAAATATTGTAAATAAAAGCACGAACGAGTGAATCAACGCAACTGCGGCAATACCCTGTAGAAATTGTGGCAGGGTATAATAAGCACTATTAACATATTACTATAATCGATGTACGTCGATAAAATATATCTTTATACATATATAAAATTTATAAACTATTTCTTGTTTGACCTATAAACATTATTAACATATTTCTAGCGCACTAATTAATATATTTTTATAATTTTTTTTTTTCAAATTATTTTAAAGGGTATTTTCGGCTTAGCTGCAAGTCGATCCGCTCTCCACAGGATATGCGTGCGGCATGCTTACTCGTCCTGCTGCCTGCCTGCTGTTTTAATGCAGTTTCCTCTTCCGGTGTCTACGGCTTCGCAATGCGCTTAAAAATGTTAACTGCGCTTAAAAAAAAAAGTCAGAGAAAATGTTATAAAATTTATGAGAAGAAAAAACCAAAGTGGCTTTAAAAATTAACAGCATTAACAGATAGCGAGTGCTGGCCCAATGATATCGCTTTGAATTACGCGAATGACAGCAATGTAAAATTGTAATCGCGATTAAGGAGTTTCTTTATGTTAATAATAAAAACAAACAAAAAAAAAACAAATAATAATATTTTTCATCTGGTGCAACGTGCTGCAAAATATTTAACCTACGGCACTTAGTCAAATGCCAAATGGCTTATGGCGCGTAATAATTTATTTACAAAGTCAACACACACACACACATCTGGACACACTTCTTATTAATGTTTTGACGTCACACGAAATGTATTTAAGAATCCATTGACACATTCATAAATCGACAGTTGATTTATTAGCAATAATTGCTTTTGATTGCTTCGCTTCGTTTCTTTTCTTCTTGTGGCACACGGAAAGTGGCGAAGGTGCGGCCATAAACAAAAAGCCAAACAAAAGCAAACACGCATAATTTGTTTATAAACAACATAAAAGCGAAGAAGCGAAACATCAGAGGTGCACCGAGCAATTTGTAATTGGCCAATTGGCATTAAAAAAGCACTTCTATTAATACTAATTAATTCATTTTCAATGCTCTAACAGCACGGCAACAGCAACAGCAAATGTAGCGTGCGCCACCCACCAACTCTGTTAAACTTAACAGCGCTGGAAGTCGACTCCGAAACGCAGACGAAGGCGACGCTGCTTCGCCTCTGCCAGCAGAGAGCCGATGTCTCTCTCTCTTGGCATCGTTTGTCTGCAAGCGCCATACACATACACATGCACACACATGCATGGCATACGGCGAACAGCTGTTCTGGCGTGGGCCTGGCAGAGGGAGCATCATCATTAGAGACAGCGGCTTCTTTAGCGGCTTCAGTCGTTGCCTGTCAACAAAGCGTGGCGCACGTGTGCGACGCTTGGCCAAAGAAATTTCACTTTAAATCGAACCAAACGCGAGAGCTTATGATAAAGTTATGTGAGGGAAAATACGTTAAACATTCTGTGGAAATAATTCGCTTTGATGTGTGCGTTCAATCAAAACAAATAAATAGGAAATAATAGAAAACCAAATGACGCGAAAAATGTCGGAAAATTACTGAAACCCCAATTTACTGCGTGTTGTGAATTTTTCTAACGAAAAAAAATATATAGAAAACTGTCGAGAAAAAAAGCTTAAAGCGAATAATTGATTTTATCAAATAAATCTTAAGCACAGTCATAACAGAGTTTTCCTTAAGGGAAATTAAAATTGTAAAAACACATCATATTTGAATAATTTATAAGCAAAAACAAAACCAATGTTTTTGTGCGTGGGCTCCCCAAGCAACGGCAATCTTTAAAAGGGGAACAAAGACCAGAAGAAACGCAAAGAAGAAGAAGAATGAGAACGAGGTAAATATTTATTATAGCCACCATATAATAAATCTGCTTTAACATCAACTCTGCTGTAGAGTGTATATCAGAACACTAAAAACAATGCCAACTCACAACACAAGAAAAAGTGTCAAATTTATGCGAAGCGGTAAAATGAAACTGCCGGAAATTTATATAGCTTATAAGAAAGCAAGCAGTAGCTCACCAGGAGATGGGGAGCGAGACGCCTGCAACGCGAAAGTTTCAAACACAAACTCAGAGACCCTAAGTGTGCACTTCAAGGATCTTTGTTTGCCTTTGTAATCCAATGCCAATTGTGGAATCTGCAGAACAGACTCGATTTATTCATACTTTCGCTGGAATGCCTTTTTCTAATTGCACAATAAACAAGAAATAAAATTCAATGCTGCATAATAAGGTAAATTTGAAAAAATGACTGTAAGGAATGCTTTCAAGCCGAGTGATAAAATATTTGCCATATAAATAAATTCTCGCATATTTAGTTTTCCTTGAAACTTTTCACATTTCGCAAAATCTTGCATTAAATTATTATAACAATCGATTTATATATGAAACAACTAAGAGCCTAGCCTCAAGGACACGCTTTTATTGTTCTTAAAACGCTGAAAAGGAAAAGCTGCCGAGAGTCATGTGAATTTTCAATGCGTTTCTTCTCATATCCTTATATAACGCGACTATTTTGACAGTTTTCCCATGTTGAATTAGTCAAAAGTGCAGAATAGAGAGGGGGCAGAGAAAGGGGCCTTTGCTCCCCTTTGCTGTGAGTGAGAATGCTGCATACTTTTTGGGGCAGGCTGGCAAAGTGCTTAGAAGGGGCATCAGACATGAAAGACAAGTTAAATTTATAAAGACGCACAACTGAAAGAGGAGCTGACAAATTGATAAACGTAGAAACGGAGCGCTGAAGGACTGGAGAAATTGCCTTTGGGGCAAACCAGAAGCAAACCGCAAACTCAATGCAGATAATTAAATGTAATTACATAATATGTTTGTACTTGCGGCTGCCTCTAATGCCCTTTTGTCTGTGTGTGTGAGTGTGTGTGTGCCCCTCTTAGTGTGTGTCCCACAAATGGCAAAACTACAAAGCAATTCTTATTAGAGATGGGCACGGGCCTCAATTTTAAGGCCCGGCACGTCCTAAGCCCGCACCACAGTTTTAAGGCCCGGCCCGGCCCGGCACGGAATTTTATCAAAAAGGCCCGGCCCGGCCCGGCCCGACATACATATATGATTCCCAAAGAAAATATTAAATATGTGACATCAATTCATTTTTCACATTTTTTTTATATATAATTTATATATAATCTTATAATAATAAGTACATGTTTTTGTGCAAAAATATTAACATATCTAGGTTCTGACTTTCAATCTGGCTCTCGCTTGTTCCAGAGCTGAGAGGCATACAAAACATTTTAAAGTTTGCAAGTTGCTACTTCCTATAGGTATAAATTGACCGTTGCTACTCAAGTTGCTACTTTACTTAGTTATGAAGTTGGCGACCTTTCTAATGTTAAAGTTGGTGTTATAGCCGGCTCGAGGTCAAGATTTTTTAGAAATTAAAAAACAAAAATTGTGTCTTCTTTTTCTCCAATATATTTTGGCTGCTCCACGGCAACCGTCTTCAGGGCGAATTTGTTGACACGTCTGCACCAAAGGACGTGGAGTAATGTAAAAATCTTGACCTCGAGCCGGCTATAACACCAATTTTTGTTGCTACTTTACATTTATCGAAAAATATTTACTAAAAATTATCATCCATAATATAATGAAAGAAGTGTCTTTCCGAAAAAAAATTTAATTTATTTTGTGGTTTCAGGCCTACCGAGCCTGTCGGGCTTCACGGGCCTGTCGGGCTTTACGGGCCTATCGGGCTTGGCGGGCTTTAGTTCGTAGGCCCGGGCCCGCACGCTTAAAGCCCGTTTTTTAATTTTAGGCCCGCGGCCCGAATTTTTCGACCGAGGCCCGTGGGGCCCCAGGCCCGGCCCGGCCCGTGCCCATCTCTAATTCTTATGTTCGTAATGGGGCAAAACTTGAATACGAAACTGAGCACACAGAGAAAGGTAGTAATAAATACACTTAAATTACAACTGCTAATCCAAAATTGGTAATTAAATGCAAGTTAATGAGAAATTTAATTAATTAATGCATATTTAATGCAAGCCCACTGCCATAGATTCGCTTACTCCGACTATTCCTGCATTAACTATGTGTCAGCGTAATTAAATTACAACTACACAACTTTATCTGTGTGTGTGTGAGTGTGTGTACTATAGGGGGCATAATGTGCGCCTAATGTCTGATAAGAGCTTATAATGATGACGTGCAGTCGACGGGCTGCTAAACCCCACATGGAGACAAGGCCAGGGACGAGTTCGGCAAAGTCAATAAAATGTAATTAAATCGACATTGTTATCAGCAAAAACAAACACACACGCACACACACACACACACTAACAAAATCCGCCTGTATTGTTTTCAATAAAAAGTTTTGGCGAAATATTCAGTGGGTTATTTGTTTCTCCTAAACATCAGATAATATTTCTAGTTATTGCTTGTTTCTGAAATTTAAATCTAAATTCAAATCTATTTCAATTAATCTAATAAATATTAAAAAAAAATGGCAAAAGGGCGAATAATGAGCTCAAAGTGGCATTTAATATGAAACTTTTTAATGAAAGTTCGCAACAATAAATAAGAAAAGGAAAATAGATGAAAAGAAAAGAAAAGCGTAGACGTCTACTCCAATACAGGTAATCAAGGAACAACGGAAAATCGACGAAACTAAAAAGTAATTTATGCGCACAATGCTCTCTCTCCACCTCTCTCTCTCTCTCTCCCCCCCCCCCCCCCAAACTTTAGGTATTCCCCACCATCAGTCGGGCCAACTTGCCTGAAAGTTGCCACAAGAGGCCTGCCCACTAGTTGTAATTCTTTTTGTCGGCAAAGTTTTCCTAATGCAACGAAACAACGAAAAAAAGAAAATTAGCAGCAGTTTTCAGCTCATTTTCATTTTAATTTCCATTTGCATTTTGTTGTTCAGTTTTTTCCCCATCCACTTTTGTTTTTCTTATTCGCGAATCCTTAGCTCGGCACAGCATTAGCGAATTTCCCATTGGGAGCTGTGAAAAACTTGGGTATTGACACTGAACCCAACGAAACCCAAACGAATTCCGCGAATTTTAATTGAAATTGTAAAAAGGTTAAGTGGCTGAAGAATAAAAAGGAAAATGCGTAATGAAATTTAAACTTTTTATGTCTCTCAAATAATGATTCTCAAGAGATATCATTGATATAACGCAGAGCACTTAAATAAGGAAAATACTTATCTTATATGAACTTTATGCAGATGCGTAGGTTCCACTATGGATGTAATAATTGGTTGTATATTTTCTCAGATAATTTTTCGAAATAACGTGTTAGTTCACTTTGAATCAAATATAAATATTTCGCTTCGGCAAATAATGTCAGGAAAAGATATAAGTACATTTTGGCAAAAAAAAATTATATTAAACATGAATCGCATTGTCTTAAATTGTTGTTTTTAAAATCAAAAACAATATTGAAGTAAAATAAACAAACAATTTAATATATACAGCATCAATTTATCGTATGTCCTAAATGTGAATGAATAATTTAATTTTTCTTTTAATTACTATTCTATTATTATTTTATCGTTCCGGCCCGAAAACCGTTCATTTTTGAACACTCTGTTCTGTAACTTTCACCACTAATCTTGACAATGGTTTTTTCTACTTTTGAGCTTCAAATCTTGGCTATATGTATTACTGTTTTACTTCACTGAGCTATGCGAAATAGTTGACTGTTCCTTATTTCGTTTTTAAGAAAAGGGGGGAGCAGCGCGAGCGTATGTGTGGTTGCGTGTGACTTTGCGCTATGTGTGCATGTGTGAGTGTATGTTAGTGTGTGTGTGTGCAAAGGAAAGTACAGGGTCTCCTACTGTCGGTTGATTTTTTAGCTAATTTAAAGGCTGCACACATGCGACTATCGAAACTATCGCAACTATCGATCAATTTTCTGATGTTCATTTATGACTTTCTGAGTAGAATTTATACTATGACAATCAAGAGAAACGATGAGAAGATATTGAAATTATATCTACCATCAACTGACTACTCCTTTCTCTGAAGAAGTAAAAAGCAATTAATATTACTTAATTATTGTATTAATTAAAATATCGAAACTATCTTTGAAAATACCATTTGAGGTTTATTAAAAATGCCTAAAAATGTTGCTTTTTGCCGTGTAAATATTTCGTGTTTTGCTATCGAACACACGATGCTTATCGATTAATAAGTGAAACTCAAATCTATATAAATATTAAGCAGTTGCTCTATAAAAAATAAATAACGAAATCAACTAATAAATAAATAAGGAAATGAATTTTTATGCTTAGCTTTATATAAACAATGTTTTTTCACACACAGTACCACTATCACATGATGTGTTTCGGGGTAAATAACAAACAAGCAAATTTATTTCGGGGTGAATGAATGACACTGATCAGATGTTCACTACTTTCACTACCACTTGCTTGAAGTGCTCGCCATTCTAAAATTGACGATTTCACACTTAAAAGGCATAATTTCTAATCAAATTACTTTCAAAATAAAAAACGCTCGTTCAAGTAAGTTTGCAACACTCGTCTTCAAAATTGGGTGCTCACGACAACACTGTTGCAAACTTGCACTTTTGCAGACGATACAACACTTCGTGAACACCCTCAAATATTTTTCATATAGTAGTTTTTATTGATCTTTTCAAATTAATTTGCCATACTCCGAATAAGCAAATAATTGTATTGTATTTATTTTATAATTAAATGTATAATAAACATGCCTATAATTTCTTCTGAACTGGACAACAACAAAATGTGAATTCGTGTTTGCGATAACATCGGTATTTGGAACGGTATGCGATATATGTAAATGCAGGGGATTCCAGACCATCGCTAGAAACGTGGTATCTTATTAAAACAATATTGTTTATATTTATCAAAAAGTATACGGGTCGTATGTACGAAAGATTGCAAATTTACCTTACAATGACCGTCTTCGAGTTTGGGTATAGCTGAAAAAATTAATGGAAATACTTTCCTTTTTGCTACATTTGTTTATTTCAATTTTTGAATTTTTATGTAATTTTTAAAGTCTGATATCAAAATCCTAGAATAGAATACTCATTTATATCGAAACAATAGTCAAGATATGTCCACACTTAACGCATTATATTCGTATGTAATTTTTAAAGTTGTTCAAATCCAAAAATCTCATTATATCGAAACAATAGTCAAGATATGTCCACACTTAACGCATTATATTCGAATCTTAAAATATTCGAGTCTTCTTGTTTCCAAGCACATTTTGTATGGGAATTAGACAAAACTTTAAAGATTTATTGTGGCTAAACTAAGGGCGTCCCCAACATAATTTTGATACCCAAATGCTAGTTGAAGTACCCCCTATCTATAGTTTTTTTTTGGAAGGGGCTCCACTAATAGATAATTACCCAGGCTGCTTACGGCAACAAGGAGAGAATATTCAATTTATCAAAAAAAACCGGCCAAAGAAGATTTAATTCTACTGTAATTCTTTTAAAATTTTTATCCCGAAATGGAATATTTTCATATTGAAATAAATCCTTTGGTTAGCATCAATAACATCAGCCGTCATCATCGTTCGCCCAAAGTCAGTGAGGCATTCCATAAAAATCCACTCTATAGTATATGAAAAACCATGCACTCATAAATTCTCATCTGATTGTATGGAATGTCCAATAGCTCTCCATTTGGTCTGCTAAAAGCTGTAAAATACTTGACAGCTGCAAATATTGCCGAAAGGTTTGGGAGTTTTTTATTTTCTAAACTGTTTTGAAGTGTTTAAAGCTATTAAATTATTCAGGAACCTTCGTTGACATTTCAATTAACTTTCAGAGGCATTTTGTGGGTTTCCTGCCGGAATATGTATGTACGTGCAACAATTTCGTTTGTTGTGGCAACTGGATACGCCACATCATGGCCTAAATGAAAGCCAAGTTGATTGTGTGCAAAGTTAAAAGTTTACTTTATAAAGCACCACAAGTTACAGGCAACATAAGTAAATATGAGAAGACACAGAAATTTAATTTTAAGCGGGAATGCGAACATATTCCTAAATTTAGCAACTACACTTAGTTATCGAAAAGTTTTAATACTCATCTAATTTAAATTATGAAGTTTCACGTTCGAAATTTGGTGCTAGTATTAGTTGAATGATTCTTTGCGATAGATTTCAGCAGTTTGCAGAATTGTTCATCGAGTGCCGAGTGATTTACATTGACACTTGGCTGTGGCACAAACTTGTGTCCAGAGAGAGAATGCAACAAGTGTTTGGCTCGTGGAAAATTTATCGATGGCAAAACTTGCCTTCAAAGTGAATTACGACAAGTTTGTCGAAGAGCTCGCTTCTGGTCTTCCATTCGGCTGCAAGGTCTGCGTTTTTCCCTTCTATTTTTATTGGTGGTAAAAACAAATAACCGTATGGCAGAGTCAACGGCCCAGGGCTGAACGGGAGCGGTCCGGCAGACAGGAGAGCAAGATAAATGTCTGAAAGTTGCCGAGGAATATGAACCCGAAAAAAGAAAGTTAGCGAGCGGCGAGAGAAAGGGGAAAATGCTAAATGGCAGCAAGAAGCGTAGACTGAGTAAATTTAATTGCTCAGTCGTGTGACTAATTGAAAAGTTGCAGGAGTTTCCATCCAGCGAAGGCGAAAATAGAAAAAGTTTGCCTGCTCGAGCACAACTTGAGCAGCCATAACTATGGTGATAAAAATATGTTCGGTATAGAAATAGAAGTGGGAAAAGTGATAAGTAAGCAGCGATAAGGTCATTACTCAGTGGGCGACGGAGAAACTATAAAATATAAAAATGCCATATTGATTTGTTAGCCAAGGCTCCAACGGATACTAGTAGTAGTACACGCTTTATACGGTTATCCTTTTTATATCCTTTCCGGTCTTATGGTTTCATCGGCAATTTATGAAGCCTACCCCAGTACGAGTAGTAGTAGTTCTGGTCATCATGTTTATTTGCATTTTTATAGCTCATGTTTCACTTTGGCTCGTAAATTGGCCAAGTTTATTTGCGGCACGCACATGTTCGAGCATGTCACTAAAAACATTAACAATGATCCGCATATCTGCCTAGTTACAGTTGTCCGTATACTATTTTCCATTTCCCGGTTACATTTAACGATGACTATTGACCTTCAGTGGGTTCTTTTTGCCATGAAAAATGTGTATATTTTGCTGTAGTGATTCGATTTATGTGGACAACGTCCATTTATCGCGCCATCATGTCCTGTTTGGCTTCCGCTGAAGGAGCGGCTCAGTTGCCAGTTGCAGGAAGGCCATCACATACCCATAACAATAAATACTATATGTCAAATATTCTGCTACCCCACCTCACTCCTCCCAACTATCTCTCAATAAACAGAGTCGTATTTTTAGTGCATGTCGAAGGTCGCATCAACTTTATCGCCCCTTTGGAATATATTATGCCGTAACTTACTTACGATTATGATATATTTATGCACTTTCAAATCAATTATTCCCTCAGATTTGACTATATTTACGTTTTTCCGATAATTATTTCTATATAGCACAATTTGTCCCATACAAAACTCTTAGACATACTCAATAATTTATGTAGTTTTTTTGCTGGGACTTCTTCGGTCAGGTCATGATTTATAAATAATTAAATATTTATTTTGGCACGTAGTAATGACGTTGGCAGTTGCTGAACTTCTATGCTCATTAATATTAATAAGGCGCCAAGCGTGGCAGCGCACATGGCACACCTCTCTTCCCCTCTCGGTTGCCTCGGTTTAACCTCAACAGGTGTTTGTGTTGTTGCCACACACGTGTCGCATGTGTGTGTCGCTGCTGTTGTCCTTGTGGTAATCAAGTCAAGTGCCACGGTGCAGGAGAGCGCACTCAAACTCTCGCACAGAGACAGGGAGACAGACTCGCTTAGATTTATCCTAGAATCCAATTTCCATTATCCAATTTTGATGCTGTCAGTCGCGCATAAATCCGACCATGGCGGACCGATCCCTAATGCTTTGTTATGCAAATCTCAGGCTAAAAAGAAAAGTATCAATCTCCTACTTAGTCAAGACAAAGTCCATTTGCTTGCCACTCCGTCCCCGTCTCCCTGTCAAAGAGACTACCCAACGTTTATAGCCCCCAGAGTTTGCCATCTTCTTTTTTATGGCCTAAGACATTATAACTCATATTTTTCTTTTTCTCGGAATTTGTTTAGCAGCGAACACAAAGAACACTTTGTCTCTTGGCTCCTTAAAGTATTCTTTTTAAATGCACACGGCTAAAATATGATTTTAAAATGGCATAATTGCCAATGGCCAAAGGACTCAAGGACCCAAGCAGGCAACTCGTGTATGCTACTCCAAATGAAATGTATTATTTTTATGTAAAGCGTACACAAACAGCAAACACTGCGCGATGGGCAGACAAATGCCACAGGCATTGGCCCTCTGGCTCCCATGCATTTTTTACACGGAACCCCAACCCCACACACACACAGACTCTGCCACATACACTGCAGAAAAAAAGCAACGCCTACACTATTTGTTTACTTTACACACAGATACATACGCAGCTACATCTGGGACGTTCCTTTTGGCGGTGCTGTTCCAGGCAACTACCCATTCCCTCTTTTTGTGTTATCACAGGTGTACGACACGGGCAAAACAACTTTACAACAAATAACAAAAAGTATGAAAATATAAAAATGAAATCACTTGTGTATAATTTTAAAACAACAAAGAGGCGAGCAAGTGGTTCCACTTCGACTACAATGAATACCCTACGAGGAGCAGGAATTAAATCGGATGGAACATAGGATTCATTACAATACTGTGGAATCCAATTAATATTTTTCGTTTTCTCGTTCTTCCTCTGTCCGAATCAATGTCTCAAAGTGAAACAGCTGTAAATGCACTATAATCGATAGGACTTTAACACGGCGTTGCCAGACCCATTCAATATGGCATTCCATGGAAAGCAGCAACTATAAACAAACACCAGGCAGTACATCTTGGTACGGACAAAGATGGAAAACGAAATCACTAGCGATAATACGACTTATTTCGGCTTGGCAGCAGTGTGACCATACAAACTTAAGAAAGGCCGTACATATTGGCGAATAAACTGGGTTAAATATGGGCACACTGACTTCAATTGCTGTTTTCAAAATAATAAATATTTATTAAATGAGTAAATTCGCAAAATATGCGAAATGCAGAAAGCAGCGATATTAACAAATATCTCAAATTTTCTTCTTTATGTATTGGTCTGCATTGGATGTGCAGTAATATTTTATTTTATTTATTCTAGTTACATCATAACCGCTCCTTTGGAGCTCTATTTTAACATTTATTTTGTTAACAACAGCTGTTTGTTTTTGACCTGGCAACGCTTAACTCAGTTCGTCAGGCAAATTCGCTTGGCTCCGTATCACCCAAGCGAAAAACGAGGAAGTTTTTCGTTTTATTCCTTTCGTTCCTAGGGAACAGATTCCTTCTTTGTCCGCACTCTAAGTTTAATTGATAATAATAATGATAACAAAAAATTATTTGTTATAAAACGATAATAGAGGCTACTCTATACATTTATATTTGCAAAAACAATGTACTCAGTCTCATCAAACTTTGTAAATCTGTTAAGGCAAAAAATACCCTAACATTTTATTTATTAAACAATGACAAAACTGGAATATTTTTAAAAATATGTACTCGTTTATCTATTCAAATAGATGTGGCATGTCTCCTCTAAAAATTGGCACACAATTTGCGCGTTTCTCGCATTTTCCCCTCCAAAATATCGCACGATAAAAAATTTGTTGCACAGCGTTTAAAAGTTGCGTTTGATTTTTATTTTCTGGTTGCTCTTTTGTGGCGCGTGTCGTGCAGAGGTGAGCGCACTTTTTTTATCTATATAATTTGATTTATGTCGCTGCCAGCCACAGACAATCTATAGGGAGCAGCAGGGAGGAGCAGCTGGTTGGGGAGGGGTAATCGACTCCAAAGTCAGAGTTCACTTTAAGTTATCTCTCTATGAATATCCATTAAAGATGATGAGGCACGCGCGCTTTCAGCAGCGCTTAATGTTAGCGTCAACGATGTGTCACGCCCTGCTCCCGCCCCCTCTCTATCTCTCCTGGTATGTTGCCAGCATTTAAACAATAAATTAATTTGGGGCATGGAGCAGCAGCAGCAGCAGCAAGTGAAACTGAAATCAGTGTCTAGACGAAGGCCTTGGCAAGGCCAACTAGAGACGCCACAGGAATGCGCGTGTTGAATTTAAAGAGAGAAATTCAACAAATACTCAGGCCACAATTCAAGGCTGCTCGAGTTCAGTTGTGTTGAGTCCTGGCAGAAGGACTCACTGCGTTTAGTCTGCTCCATCCGCAAGGCATATTTACTTTTGAGGTTATTTTGTTGTACATTTTGGGGGAGAATTTAATATTCATTTTGATTTGCATGTTGTTCTTTGCTCCTTAACACTGCCGCTCGTCTCGAATGTTATTTTACGTTGCATAAACAATGCCAAGGCGGGGGCAACTGCCACCATTTGACATTATTCAAAAGTGCCACTAAATGTGGAACGCGCAGTGTGAGAGTTTGCAGCGCAATTATGCCAATGGTTATATAAAATGATTGTAAAAACAATGAGGGGAATTCCTCACTTTTTAATGAGTTCCTTGAACACAGAGTTTAGCATAAACATTATGGATAATTATCGAACTCTATCAACGTTTATCGCAGTATATCAATATAATGGACAAATGTTGATAATAGTTAAATCCGAATGACGTGTGTGTGGCATGACTTTTTGCGACTTTGCCAATTAAATTAGTTGACATAAGCCGATTAGACCATTGCCCTACACAAATACATACGTACATTCCTCTCTCACACACTGAGTTATTCAAGATTTATTGCACAACAAACAAATCAAAAGGAAAACTGAAATAAATTTTAATTAATCTGAGTGCTCGGTTATGCCAACACTTATTATGAAACCAATCATGAATCACAACTCAACTCATTCCCTGTGGCTGATGTTCATATAACATTCATTTCCAAACGAAATGAAAATAAAATCAGTTCAGTTCCAGCTCATTTATAATTCAAATGAACCTAAAGCAAACAGTGAATACTTTTAAATTTATAGAGTTCATTGGCCTCCTAGACTTTATATATCCAAAAATCAACTAAAATGCAAAAAGAATTAATTGTATCGATATTTCAAATTGAAATTTAGTCACAAAATTAATTAATAAATATAATTTATAAACTGAACTTTGCGATCTTCTATTATCCTTCTTAGACCCTGCTCTTTGAAGAAGTATTATTACTATTAGGACAGGCATGTCCCGCAGAGTATAGTATATACTATGTATCAGTACGCTGGCTTATTGCCTTTCAATATGTACTATGTAGATAATAAATACAATGTTCACTTTTCTAAAAACACCAATATTATATATTCCATAAACAAATAAAAATACATACAACAAATATATAAATTTTATTTAAAATCTCCAGCTTCTGTACCAAAACATACTTTTTATAACAGTTTCGACTTTGGACTTGGACCACCCTTAGCTACAATATGTTGCCTATTGAGTCACCGCAAGCCCGAACGAATGGCTCATTAGAGTATGAATACACTCACACACACTCACTCTGTCCACACAGCAGAGCGTGTTCAATATGCAGTCATTAGAGTGTCTCATCCTCACTCAGAACCATAACCTGGCCCCATGTAGCAGGTAGAACGGACCAGTCAAGCGTTTTATGGCCTTTTGTGGCATGCAGCCGTCAATGGACAGCATGTGTGCCAATTGATTGGAAACCCTGTTTACTTGCCTAAAGCCTGACTTGTGAGGCTGCAGCAGATACAATTATCTTCTCGTCGGATAATCAGGAGCTGTTACCTGTACTGTCTAATCGTGTGGCAGTTATGATGCGGCTTTAGCCATACACACTGTGATTGCACAGTGCGTCCGATTAGAGAGTGTGCTAATTGGACTTACTACCTCTTACTGACTCCCCCTCTCTGGCTTCAAGCTAGCCAGAAATGTCATTAATCGCAGCTGTCGACCTAGTTATGCTAAAAGGCCACAAAAACTCATATGTTTCTGGCAACTCATGTTGTTTATCTAACGAGGATTACAACAATTAATTCATCAGGCCTGCGGGAATCCAGGGGTTGATCCCTTCGAGCAATGTACTCTGCCTTGACCTAGAAAGTTGTGTGGCCAACCCCATGCAAAAACCTAACCTAATCTGTAAGTGGAGTTTACTTTCTAAAATATATTATAATTGTAAGACAGTTTAGTTTCGTTTTATTATTGATACGCAATAAAACGTATACAAATACTAAAATCCAGATACTGAAACTATTAATGGATTTGATATTTCTTGAGTAACTGCGTATTCTTTCTTGATAGAAGCCTATGGTCCCGTTGATAATAATGTATAAAATATCCAATCCTATTACAATTGTAATAGTTGGAATTTCCTTAGACTTCTTCTGTATACAATATTAAAATTCAGATTCTAATACTAATGGTGTATAAATGCTTTTGAAATATAGTCTTATAATTGATACCGTGATTAAAACGTATACAAATCATAAAATCCAGTTACTAATGCTATTAGCGCGTTTGACATTTCATGGACTGCCTCCAAAATGATGTCTAACCTTAAATTCGCTTACATATCTCTCATTGGTGTGATTAGAGGCTCTCCAGTGTTTTTTTGCAAATTAGATCTATGTGCTTCTGAAGTGCTTCCTTGGAGATGAAGTAATACCCGCAATCGCAACACTTAAATTTGTGATGTTTTTGGTGCGTCAGCAGATGAGCTGTGCGATTCGATAGGGTTTTGAACGTCTCCAGACACTGCGGGCATTCATAGGGCTGGTCATCACCTGTGTGAGTACGTAAATGCAATGAATAATTATCGTTTCTACCAATCGTCTTCAAACAGTACTTGCAGTCGCGCGACTTCGCTTTGGTTCGTCCTTCAACTGGTAGTTTATTTCGGCCTGTCGGCCACAACGGCTCAGATTTTATCATTATATTGTTTGAGATCTCCACCATCTCGCGCTTTACTTTCTTTGCAATTGGTTCGCCTGCCTGTTGCTGTTCTTGTTGTCGTTTACTAGTAACCGGGCTGCTGGCTTTGTTGTTGTTTTGTGCGATGTTCTCGTTACTCTTTTTGTTCATCTCTGCGCTTGCCGGCTGCTTCTGCTCTTCGCTCTTCGAATCGTCGTTCTCTTTCGTGGTTGTTTTGTTTAGGTCCTCGCTCTTCGAATCGTCGTTCTCTTTCGCTCTTATTTTGTTCAGGTCCTCACGCGTTAGGTGTACTATAGACATTCTGCGTGTGCAAACCAGATGTCTTAGGTGACGGGTCATATTCGCTTTCTCAGAGAATACCTGTTTGCATTTGGGACAGGGAAACCCGTGTTTCTTTTTAACTTTGTCAGCGAAATGAGTTTGTTTATGCTGCTCCATTTGATTTTCAGTTTTAAATCCCTTTGTACATATGTCGCATAAGTGATTCACAGTCGATTTTGTATCTTTGGCCTGTTCCGACGGCTCACTCGCTTCCTTAATTGGACTTGCAATCAGTTTGGTATTGTTTGTTCGTCTGTTGTCCTTCTTCTGCTCTACTATCACTTCTGGCAATTCGTCTTCTTGGTACTTCTCTTCAACGCTGTCCGAAGACTGGTTATTCGAAGTGTTCTCATCCTTGGTCGACTTCAACGACCTACGAAAGCAAACTTTATTTCTTAAATGCCGCTCATAATTCTGTTTCTCACAAAACCTGCGATGACAGTTCTCACATTCATATCCGACTGGTTCCTCACTGGTATTAATATTATGAACAGTTTGTAAATGAAATATGATTTGTTTCTTTTTCCTGAAAGAGTGATCGCACTTAATGCACTTGAAATTGTTCTTTTCTTTGCTTCCCACAGGCGGAACGAGCTCGGCGTACAGCTCATTGGATTCGGAAGAGTCGCTCTCTTCCAATGTTCCCGCCACCCCGTTGTCGTTTTCGCTGTCGTCGCTCTCTGCTTGCTGCTCATTATCGGTGCTCTCAGTGAGCGTCAGTCTACACTCATTTTGGTGGCGTTCGAGTGTATGCTTCTGGTTAAACTGCCTGCTGCAGTAGCGACATTCAAGTAGCGTAATATCTAATGTATGGATTCGCAGATGAGAATGTCGATTCGATGAAGAACTGAAGACTGCTGGACAGTGTGGACACTTGAAGGGGCGTTCACCAGTGTGAACTCTCAAATGTTGAGTCAATTTAGCTTTTTTACTAAAGGTCTTCGGACATGAAGTACAACTGTATACCTTCTCACCACTGCCTTTATGGGTCTTACGTTCATCCACAGTGGTGTTCACCGCTGTGTTCTTTATCTTCTTGTTCGCGTCGCTCACAGTTGCGCTCACATTTTCAGATGGCTCTGCTTTGCTTTCTGCCTTCTTTGTTTTGTTTTTCTTATCTGCGTCTGGTTTCTCTTCGCAGTTGTTCTCTTCGCTCTTACAGTTGTTCTCTTCTACATTGTTGTTTGTCTTGATGTTCACGTTGTTATACGAGCTTCCGAGTTTGTGCTTCGCATTAGTCATAGCGTCGACAGTTAATACACTAGCATTAGCAATAAGTTCATTTTCGCAATAGGCTACCATCTCGGCGCTCTTTGTGCATTTTGCTGAACGCTTACGTAGATGATCAATGGTGACTTTGAAGTTTGTTTTCAAGCGGTGACATGAGTGTACATCCAAGACACAACTCCGGCAAACCATCTTTGATAATGGATCGCCACGCTTCACTTTGACATCGAGGCACGCATTAATCTTATCCGCCAGGGAGGGAGGTGATTCCTCTTCGTTGGGGAATATTTCCACCAACGTACCCGAACGGATCGTACAAATGCGACACATCGATGTGATATCCATGTCTGGCTTGTTGAGCATCTCTTTACGTACTGACGGCGTGGACGCCCGAAGATGGTGGTTGAAGTCAGTTCGTTCGGTTCGTTTGCACGATTCGTCAAGCTGAACAAAGGAGAGAGCGATTACGTAGTTGCTTCCGTTCTACATACAAAATTGTTTTGTGTTTTTAAGGGCTGAGTATACTTACGTCTAGGTGCCAATTGTCGCTACGTATTTCCAGAGTTAGGGTGGTGTTCCGTTGCTGATGTTACGTTGCTGAGCTAGGGATGAACAAAATTTTACTAATAAACCGATATTTGCACACACTGAATTACATGTATTGATATACATTTTAAATTGAACCTTAAAATTTGTATTTTATTTTATTTATTTTTTTATGTTTAATTTAATTATTTAATTTTTTGGATTATTTACCTTGTACACTCGTAGATTTGTGATGAGTTAATGACTCTTTTTAGGAACAAGATTGAGGATAGTAGTTTTTTTCCCAAAAATCCAAGCGCACTAGATAGGAAAATTTTTATTTTGATTTTAAAAGTAATAGGAATGAATAAATTTTTTATTGACTTAGATTATTTAAAATGACTTACCTTGTGCACTCGTAGATTTGTGATGAGTTAATGACTTTTTTAGCAACAAGATTGAGGATAGTCGTTTTTTTCCAAAAATCTAAGAGCACTTGATAGGAAAATTTTCATTTTGATTTGAAAAGTAATTCGATGAATATTTTTTATTTACTTAGATTCAAATAATGATTTACCTTGTCCACTCATAGACTTGATTCAAACTGATTCCTTTTAGCAACACGAATAAGGTTAGTCGATTTTTCCAAAAGTCAATGCCCACTAGATTGTAATATTTTTATGTTTCCGAAGGCATTCCGAGTGCAACTGACCCAACAATCGCTGATTTATAAAAAAAAAATTAAATAAATAAAAAAACCAATTTGATTGCCTTGTCTTTATTGCACTTTTTAAGTGGGAAACAAGGGGAAATTTAAGTGGGAAAAAAACAACAAAAATCGATTGCCGATTTCTCTGATAAGTAATTTAAAGCACTAATATTTATATTCATTGTACAACGTGGTCGGATGAATAGGGGTCTTAATCCTCACTTCTTTCTCACCTCAAAAAGTCAACTTCAAAGATTTTATTGTATCTACAACATTTTTTTTGGAGATAAATATAGAATTTTAAGGAAATTTAATTAAACTGTAACTTGCATTTCTATTTCAAAGGAATTTATTAAATTTCTTCTTATTCTCTTTTTAAGTCGTTTTTTGCTAATCTTACGTAAACAGTAATTGCTTATTGTATTTTGCTCCTCCATTTCTTGTTGCCATATGCGCTTGGATGGACTTCAATTTGTGCTCTCAATCCCAACAATGGCAAATATATTTGTGTGTCTACTATTTACTGGGAAATTCATTCTCATTTATAACTGAAATACGTGAATGCATTCTTATACACATACGTAGATATGTACATGTATGCATTTGATTGCATTGTCTGTACTTCAGAATGAGTGTGGCTTTAGTCAGAACAGTTATAGAAGTAGTAGTGCTAAAAGTAGAAACAGCAGATGAAAACAAGCGTATTAGCTACGCAGTAAGCACACAGTTGTAAATGAGTTTTAAATCTGTTTCATAAATTACTCGAGTGTCTCTCATAAAATGCGGTTATTAAAGTGTATCACTAGAACATCTAGTGGCGCTCTTTCCAACTTGTTACTGTAATGAAAGTTTTCACTATTGTCATTTATCATTATTCCACTTGCTTCATTGCTTGCTTATCTTGATCAGGTCGACGAGCCGAGTCGCTCGTTATGAACAGCCAGATCTCGCAAAGTACAGTACTATATAAATGCTTATGAAGGTATGCATGCATCTGCGAGTATTTAGTGTTAGTGTTTGTGACTTTATATTGATGTGTACTAGAGTTGTATCGATTCCGAGTTCAATTAAAGTATTCCCTTAACTTAACGAACGAAGTAAATCTCTGATTATAGTAGTTCACTAGTGTCACTCCCAAGTTCTCGTTCACTGTCTACATTCACTACTCATCGTTCTCTAGTCTCGATCACTACTCATCGTTTTCTAGTTAACGTTCAGTGGTCATTTTATTCAATAACGGACTTGAACGGAGCGAAACACAAGCAACTGAAACTCAGAAACATAACAAGGAAGCGGACTCGAAAAGTCTCGGGATTGGACTCGAAAACAGTCTCGGGATTTGAGAGAGAAACGGCACTTGTGAAAGATTAGTTCGTTCACTGTGAATTCAACGAACAAACGAAATCTTTGAATGGAACTAAAAAGTTCAATTCTAATATAGCAGAGCAAATTAAAGGGTCGCGTCCGACTGTATCCTTCCGAGCCATATATATTAATTTCTGATACCAAAATATTAATTTTAAGATTTTTAATAGGTAGAATAAAAAAAATCAACTAATTCCAGAATTATTTTTTTTAAGACCTCAAATTCTTAAATTGAGCACACTCAAGCTTAATATGGAATCACAATTTTTCCCATTAAACAGACTGAAACAGAATGAATACAAATAGAACTGAAAACAACACATTCGAAATATATGCTGACACTAATGTCTATGTACATATGTATGCTAGTTCTAATAAAACTCGAACAATGGCCATGGCTGGTTTAGATTGGATAAATATGATACTCTTGGCCCGATGCTCATTTATGTATTATCTGAGCGATAAAGGCATGATATTTATATTGCACTTTTTAAAAATATATAAAAATAAGCAATTTTTGTTTTATAGATTTCATACAGCTAGTGACATAGTGAAGCTAGTGACATTTCACAAAAATTACTAAGATGACGGAAATATGCTTAGAAAAAAACGTGGTGGAGTTCGGCTATAAATGCGACACGATTTTGAACGGAAACGAAGAATACTTCATCGAGTAAATGCAAACTTAGATAGTAAACAAAAAAAAAAAACAGTTTACTTATGTATGTAAATACATCATCATCATCCATCTTAACCTAAAAAGCTCCTAAAATTTAGTAATCAGCATGGTCGCTGGTGGCGTGACCTGAGCCTACAAGTAGAAACGACCTAGAACATATTCATAAATAACACGACCAGGGTTTTCAAAAACAACTCACATTGTGCGTGGACCAGACGATGTGTAAGTCAGGTTAGAGTCGATTATTGCAGAATATAATGAAGCAGCAAGTCACCGGTTAACCCAAGCTCCTCTAAGCAAATCTGTCTCATAAATTGCACACTTTTTCAATTAATATTAATGATTGGTAGCACCAATAAAAAATAAAACACAAGCTGTCAGGAAACACTCTTCGAAAATGAACAATTTTATCAAGGGCTGAAAAGCATCAATGCGTCAAGATAGCGGCGCTGCGAATGTCCTCTCACTTGATTTAAAATGTCTTTACTTGATGCGAGTATGTCTTCACTTCACATTCGCATTTTCCGTTACGTTTGCGAATTGTACATTTAGTTGCATGCAAAAGTAAATGCAAACTATTCGTCAGTAAAAAGTAGAATTCGTGCTGCTTTCGTGCTACATAAGTGCGAAATGCTAATATTTTTATTAACGCAATTCAATAAAGTTCCGATACAAATCAGCTGTTGCTATCGAAATCGCTCTTTTTACGTTAGCCAACACTACTTTTCATCGAGAGATATTAGTAAAGACACGGCCACACTTTCCGTTCGAAACAAGTGACTCTTCTTTTATGCGTTTAACGGAAATTTTCAATGGGGTATTTGATAAAAAAATCTGTCTAGTACATATTTGTATTTAGGCGTCCACAAATCGGTGCTACCTTATCCCTGTATTCGATGTGAAATATAAGCATATTAAGTATTATGTAACATGCATAGTTAGAATAATAATAATAATGATAGCACATAATAATAATGCACTGTCTCATCTGCCTTATTATTTCAGAGCCAGAATTATGTGACCCACGCAACCATCCACGCATCAAGTATGGAAAACATATCAAAATATTTGAATTTTAGCAGCAGGCATCAGCTAATGGTCGTTGCCCGGATTGAAAATTAGCCAAGCGAACATAACGATAGCAACAACAACACAACGCAGCGTCAGTTGAGGGATCCTATAATAACAACAACAACAACATTAACAAGAAGAGCAGCAGCAGAGACAACAGGCCGCACAACAAACATGGAAGGCTACTCGAAACCAAATGGTGCCCCTAACCGCAGCTGCCACACGGACCATGTCCATGGCGGCTGTGGCATCCTGTTATTTGTGCTGACAGCACTGACACTAACGAGCTTAATAACGCCCACACAGCAGCTGACAGCGACGCCAGCAGCGACGTCGACAGCGGCGCCAGCAAATGGAACAGCAGCAGCAATAGCTGCAACACCCTTTGCAGGCAATAAATCCCACATTCACTTCAGTTCAGTTGTGGAATTCACGGAGTACTATAAGCACATCAATGGGAATCTGGCCGATGGCGGCCGTTTCATGTTTCCGCCGGGCTTTAATGGCACGCTGCCGTTGGGCTTAACCCCGCCCAATGGCAGCGGTCCCAACATTGGACACCCAGAGGATGGCGGCGACAGCGACCGTTGCCGTGGGGATGGGCTCTTTGCACTGAAGCTTATCACCATGATACTGTATGGGATCGTGTGCATTGTGGGTCTGTTTGGAAATACGCTAGTCATCTACGTGGTGCTGCGCTTTTCCAAGATGCAAACGGTAACCAATATCTACATACTGAACCTGGCCATAGCGGATGAGTTCTTTCTGATCGGAATACCCTTTCTGCTGTACACCATGCAGGTGGACAATTGGTCCTTTGGCACGTACATGTGCAAGGTGTATATGGTGAGCACGTCGGTGACCCAGTTCACATCGTCCATATTCCTGTTGATCATGTCGGCGGATCGGTACATCGCCGTTTGCCATCCGATCTCATCGCCGCGCTATCGCACTCCGTTCGTCTCGAAGGTGGTGTCGGCCGTGGCATGGATGACCTCGGTGCTCCTGATGCTGCCAGTCATACTGTTTGCCAGCACCGTGCACTTCGACTCGGGGCACATCTCGTGCAACATTAAGTGGCCCGAGGCATTCAATACCCAGTCGGACTCGGCCTTCATACTCTACTCGCTAGTGCTGGGCTTTGCCACACCCCTCATCTTTATCCTGATTTTCTACTGCTTGGTCATCCGCAAACTGCACACCGTGGGGCCCAAGCACAAGAGCAAGGAGAAGAAGCGTTCGCATCGGAAGGTCACCAAGCTGGTGCTGACTGTCATCACAGTCTATATCATGTGCTGGCTGCCCCACTGGATATCGCAGGTGGCCTTGATCAGTTCCACCCACAGCTGCGCCTCCAAACTGGAGCTGGCCGTGTTCCTTGCCTGCGGCTGCCTGGCGTATTCCAACTCGGCTATGAATCCCATACTGTATGCCTTTCTGAGTGACAACTTCAAGAAGAGCTTCATGAAGGCGTGCACCTGTGCCGCTCGCAAGGATGTCAATGCCCAGCTTCAGCTAGAGAACAGTTTCTTTCCCAGGTTCGGCAAGGGCCGCCAGTCGGAGCGGTTGATTGGCCCCAACAATGCAAACAAGAAGAAATCTCTCTCGGCTGCCAGGAACAATAATGCGCCAATGACCACAACCACAACGACAACCACAGCGGGCACAGACGTCAGTGCCTCCATTCAGATAATGTCCAAGACTTATGTGCCACCCCCACCGCCCCTTACCACGAATGCAGCTACTCTGATGGTGGTCAGCGCCGAGACCAACTGTAAGCCGCCCGTGCTCCATACGGATTTATAAGAGCGCGCTCCTGCTGCCTGCATGCCGCTGGAGACGGTTGTGTTTATAGCCCGCAGATGAGTTCGAGTTGTGGGAGGGAACGAGCCCGAGTTGAATACGGAGCTGATCAGGGCAACAGAATATATGCTATAGGAGATTAGTGTTGATATTTTACTATGTATATTTGTATTGGTATGTTTAGTAGTTGTATTGTTGCATTTTAACTAACGATAGTATCGACAGAACTATCCTTAATACGATCGTTAAAGAGTGGGAAGATAACTGCAGACACACTTCAAGTTGAAACTGAGATTCATGAGTGACTGCGATAGTATTGAGGATAAGTTCTGCCGATAGATCCGTATAAGGAATAGCTTAATGATGCCAAAGATTTAACCCGAGTCTTGAAACTAATTAAAACACAATTAGAGCGAAATCAAAGAAAAACTTTGATGCAACACATTTAAATATTCAAATATTTGATTAAAACAACAACAAACTCACTGAATTTGAATTCCTGATGCAAAACAGAAATGCAACAAATTGTTCCAATGGAAATAAAACACGGTAGAGTCGAAATATTCACAGAAAAGAATAAAATTCCAATGTGATTGAAGAAATAAAAAAATCCAAATTCGTAAGGAATTTATCATTAAAACTAATTATATATAACTGTATTCATGCATTCGAATGGTTTTTAGTATATACAAACTTTATTTTAATTGCATACTCATAAATGAAGCCGAATAATAATTAACAAAAGATAACAGTTTAAGCCAATTGAAATAAATCTCTTTTTTGTGGCTCACGTTAAATGTAATACAATTAAATGGATGAGCTGTAGATTTATGATGAATTTAAATAAATAAACACTAAATATTTGATAAGGAAATACGATTGAAATACCTTAAATTTTAAATGTTGACCTTTGCAGATTTACATGTGCTATTTGTATTTTTAAATGTAATAACTAAGCTTAATATTAAAATAATTTAATATTATAGATGTTAACGAGTATCATGCATCTTATCTCTATAGCCAGACATAAAAAATACAGGAAAAATGCAAAAAAAAGATAAATATTTGCTAAGTGTAAGATTTTGCTTGAAGAATGAATTTCATTTTAAAAAATATAAATAAATTGCAAAGCGCAGAATAAATTCATTTACAAAATATTAAACGTATTTCTTTCTAAGGGAAATGGAAGTTTATTTAATTTGTTGATTATATTTTGAAGAGTGTCTCGATGCGTCTTTTACATCCCTAAAAACTACAGTTCAAATTGCAGTTTATCGTTCTTGATGGCTATTTAAAGCTTATCTCTTACAACAACAACAGCAACAACAGTGAAATTCCTCCTTTGACTTGCAAATGTATCTCTGAACGTGCGTGACAGATACTGAGACAGATACAGATACAGATACAGTTCTAAAGACAACTGGCAGTTGCAAGTGCGAAAATAAGCACACACATAAAACCAAAGTGTGAAGCGACGAAAACAAAACAATAAACTGTAAAGAGCAATGGCAAAATAAAAATAAATAGAGAAGTAAAATGGAGGAACTGTCAACAAGGGTTGCAATTTCCATGCTTGATGTAATGTCTATTTAGAAATTCACAAGATGCTAACAACCTTACATGAACGGCAGGGACAAACAGACAATGCCAAACACTTTGCCAACAGAGAAACAGCAAAGAAATGCAGCAAAAAAAAAAAGGAAAACTATGAGGAAAATGTTGGAAAGTACACATAATGAAAACTAAACAAAAACTATGCTACCAAATGACCCACTGGACAATGGAGAAGTTGCAGAGCATGCCATATGAAATCTTGTCCGACATTCTCTCAGTTGAGCTGAGTGGAATGTGCAATGCAGACATTGAAATACCCTATTAAAAATAAATAAAGATTGTAAATAATTTTGCAAAATTACAAACACACTCTTTAAATGCTTATAAGTATCTGTGACATAATTTATAATATACTTTTTTACAGAGCACCTATCGGCTTTAGAGCTTTATCCAAGTTTATCTGCTGTAAGGAAAGACTAGGAGTATTTCTGTAACAATTCCGAGTCGACTTCAATTTGTGGCTAGCAGTTCATAAATCCCACCCGGAAAAACCAGAAACAAATCAACAAATTGCACTGTTTTCTGTTTGTGCATTTCACGCGAATTTTTCATTTGCACCGACTTTTGCTTTGTGTAGCCCCATGTGCGAATGTGTGTGTATGTGTGTTGTTTTCCAGGGCCAAATGTTTTTCATTTTGCCCATCAGCTGGAACGTTATAGAGGGAACTTTGAAGCGAAGGTCAGACAGTCGCTAGCTCATATTGATTATTTGGAATTTCATTAGCAGGCTGCGAGGAATTATGATGGGATGGATGCTTCGGATGCACTTGTCCATATGCTCGGCTCACTGTGCAGGTCAGACAGCAGCAGCTGGTCGCAAGGATGCGGCAAAAGTAGCTGCTGCTCTTAGGGTTTTAATGGGCTGTACACTGTGTGTCTCGTCTGCTTTGGACGGTTCATTGCCAATGCAACTGCAACTGCAAATGCAAATCCCCCGCCGTAAGACTACAAGATCCAAGCTGAAGCTGTAGTTGAAGTTTAAGGTCAAGCACAAGCACAAAAACCACTTAAAAGTCGCTACGTGTGCTGAGAGCATCAAGACGGAGCCGAGGAACGGACACTGAATAGAGGACATGGCCAACTTATTGGCCATATTGATGCAGAGGAACTCAGCTGCCAGTTGGAAATTATGGAAGCAGTGTGGGCTGCTTTCAGGAATTTCTGTGTCTCAGTGTTAGTAATAATATCCTGAGGCTATCTCAGCTAATTAAATTCTTCTAAGGCAACTGATTTCACTCGCTCTACCCCTCAAGAATTCAAGGGGGAATTTTCAAAGTCGAAGCACAGCGACTTCAAAGCATGCCATATTCTACATACATACATATATTGTTGACCCAATTTATAGTTGTAAATATATATATATGCACACACGTATGTATATATATAATTCTGGCAAATCAAATTAATGCTTCACACTTCATAAATCGGGCATTGAAAATGAACAGATTAAAGGCCAGACACCAGCAAAATTTCCATTTCGATTTTCAATTTCAAAATTTTCAATTCAGCTCATTCTTTTTCCATTTTCCGTACTAAAAATACAACAAACGTCGCTTTATAAATACATTAGCACCTCAATATGCTGGCAAATGGCTCAAGATCTATATAGTAGTTGGTATCTAAACAAATAAACACAGCTGTCTGACCGACTGTTGTGTGTGTGTGTGTGTGTGTGCGAGTGTGCGTTTACATACATACAATATTAATAAAATTAAATAAAAGTGGAAATTAAACGAACGATCTGGCACAAAGTGCTCCGAAAATTAACCAATTAAAATAAACATTGAAATTCAAATCAAAATTAACAGCGGTATCCAAGGGATACGGAATGGGTCAATTAAATTTCATTTCAATGGTGAATCCGGCTCATGAAAATGTTATCGGAAATTAAACTGAAAGTACAAGTAGCTCTAGGTTAAATTGATATTCCTAGTAACCGAGACAAACTACGCAAATAGTTCTTAGGTGTGTTACTCACATGTAAACATTTCTTATCTCTCTTATCAGTGCAAATATTTAGGTTTAACACGAATATAAGGCGCCTTACCTAGGTTGTAAATCTTATAAGTTATACTATTAATTTATGCTATGCGTTTATTTTTATTAGTATTTGTTTTCAATTGAGGCTTCAACGAAACAACTCGTATTTACATTGAGATTAGTGAGTCTTTATTAAGATATCAGTATCTGCGTTCATCTCTGATAAGCTTACAACCGATAAGTTGATAAGAACAGAGGGAACACTTAACTATGGGAATTTCTCAGCTTCTGTTTAGTTCTAATCTCACTGCAGTCCATCAAGGTGGAAATCTCTGCGAATATGTTAGCAAAATTGAAATATTTCGCATACATTCTGCTACTGCAACATTTTGTTGTAAGCACAATGGACAAAAGAGATAAGGCGGTAAGTGGTGAATCACTGAGTACATTTGGGAATACTTTTAATAATTTCCGCCTTGCAGTTGGACAATGTGATTGAGCAAAAGAATATTCACATAATAGATCTGCAGGGTATGCTGGGGGATACGGAAATAAATGCCACCTTTAAAGATATAAATATACTAAATATTGCTGGCAACTATGATGATCGTCTACTCATGGCAGTGGAGCCGTCGCAGAATAGCGTAAAAGTTCAACTGGAAGCGCACACAGCACAGATTGTTCAGTTAAAAGCTCAAATAGCTAATCTACAAACGTCAGTGCTCTCTCTGAAGAGTGCGCTCACTGAGAGACGTAATGAGAACATAACCAGCTGTTCCCAGATCGACAGTTCACAGAAGCTGACGCAGATAAGTCTGCCTGGCATCGCACCCTTTCAGGTGATGTGTGATCTCTGTGGAGCGGGATCTGGCTGGATGCTTATACAACGTCGCCTAGATGGGAGTGTGGACTTTTACAGAGATTGGATATCCTATCGCAATGGATTTGGCTCCCACAGCGGCGAGTTCTTTGTGGGCCTGGAACAGCTACATCGGGTGACCACATCCAGACCGTATGAGCTCTATATAGAGCTCATTGACTTTGACAACTATTTGTCTTATGCTCGATACGATAGTTTTCTCATTGGCAGTGAAGAGGAGAAATATATGCTCAAGTCACTGGGTACATTCAGTGGCAGTGCAGGAGATGCCCTCAGATACAATCTATACGACAAGTTCTCCACATACGATAACGACAACGATAAGTGGAAAGGTGGAAATTGTGCGAGCTACTATGAAAGTGGTTGGTGGTACAACTATGATGCAAATAGGTGCGTAAACTAAAACATGAATTATGGCTACATATGTATATATTTATGTATATACACACAATCTTACTTATGCTTTCAGTAATCTTAATGGCAGATACTTGAAGGGCGAACAGGCGAACCCAAGAGGCATTTGGTGGTACACTCTTAGTCGTTACTATTCTTTTAAATCTGTGAGAATGCTAATCAAACCGAAATACACGCTAGTTTGAGCAAGAATTAAATTATTATATGTATGCTATTGTCTTATCTGCATACTTATTTCTACAGTACAATTTTTTTCTTTAGGTTTTTCTTAGGAATATTAATAATACTGAAATGTCATAACCATCGACTCGTAATTTTGATGTTATATAATATAGGGATTCCTGAAACTGATTTTGATTTCCTTTTCAGAAATGCCCAAGATTCTGATTACGTAATTATTGAACGGCTCCTAATGTATGACTAAGCATGATAAGTTCAGTATTGTACAATCACGTTCGAGTGGGATGGTATCACATAGGGATGGATGTATGGCTACATATAGTATCGATACAGGGAAGCGATATTTCACTACAAAATACATAATAATTAATGTGGTATATAATATATATAATGGATTTGTCGATCTTGTTTTTCGTTATATCAAATATTCACTTTTAGTTTACTTGCATTTTCAGCTACTATATGCAGGCAACATTAATTTGAGAATACATTTTAAATAATTGTGCTGCTAATTATATGTAGCGAATTAAGACTTATCGGTTATTATCAAGATTTAATCCGCTCAATTTGGTCGCTTTGCGCTATGATATTCTATTGGATGATTTTGGCAAAATGAATATCGATATTTTTAGACCGATATCCATCTCTAGTAGTGAAATCGAGAAAAACTACACGTAATCTCCATGAACTCACATACTCTATTAAAATAATGCATGAAAAATATATTAAAAACGTTAAAGACTCAAAGACATTTACATATATATTTTTACAGTAACTGCAAACATGACGTAAAACATTTTTCGATATATCGATATTTTATATTTTTATAAAATTTTGTTTGTCTCATTTCTAGTTCCTTTGTGTATAGTACTTGGGCAAATTTTTTCAGGGGGAATACCAGATTTCCAGTATGTGTTATCAGTATACATAAATACATACATATGTATATACTATTCGGTTAATACTACATATACAAAATACTTTTCGGTTGACTAAATTGCCTTTAAAAGCTGAGACATTTCTAAACTCAGCATTAGTTGGTTTTGAGCGCGAGTTGAGTGTGAAATGGAAAATAAATTCAAGCAAATGTTAATATTTGTGCTGCTTGTGGCTGCAGTTGCTGCTGAAACGGACATTGATGTGAGAAAAACTAAATTGAATATAAAAAAGAAATTAATTAGTTGTATATTATATCCCAATTAAATCACCGTCTAGGCTTTATTCGATGGCGAAAATCTAAACGACAATTATGTTGACAATAGCTGGCAAGAGCTGCTTGACCTGCAAGCGAATCTGTCCGTTTACAAAGAGCTTGCGAATCTGTACAAAGAGAAAGCCCAGTATAAAGATGATCTCATCGCTGCACTGGAAGAGAAGCATTGCGATAAGCATGAGAGTCTAATCGTGGAGCTCAAAGCTGGCATTGAGGAAAACGCAAAAGCTGTAAATGCGTTGCAATTTCAATTTGACAGTCTGAAAAGTTCGATCCAGTTAATTCATGACAACGGCAAACAGATTGATGCTCAGAAAATTGTAGACACACCCATTAATTGTGTACCCTTCGAGAATTCTTCGAGCATTCACGAAATCCACGTGGCAAGTACTCCTATTAGTGTGCTCTGTGATGGTGGTGGAAGGGCAGGAAATGGCTGGACTGTGATTCAGCGTCGCTTCGATGGAAGTGAAGACTTTTACAAAAACTGGACTGAGTATCGTGAGGGTTTCGGCAGTCTGAAAGGCGAGTTTTTCCTCGGGCTGGAAACGCTGCATCAGATGACAACATCTATGCCCTATGAATTGTACATAGAGCTAACCGATTTTGGAAATGTAGTCCGACATGCCCGCTACGATAATTTCCTCATAGGAAACGAGGGGGAGCAATACATGCTCAAGTCATTGGGCACCTATTCGGGAACGGCGGGTGATTCGTTAAGGTACAATTTACATGATGGCTTCACTACCTACGACAGAGACAACGATCGCTGGGGGCAAGGTAACTGTGGTGACTATTATAAAAGTGGCGGGTGGTTCAACCTGTGGGCTAATAGGTGAGTGTGAAATAATCTAGAGTCGGTGTGTGGCAATAATCTCTTTCTGTTATTTTCAGTAATCTTAATGGGAAATACTATGACTCTGAGGTGAATAGTGAGCAAAGCATTTGGTGGTATGATTGGAAGGGCTACAAGTCTCTGGCGTCCGTTAAAATGATGATACGCCCCAAGTATTCCGTTATGTAATTATTTGTAATCAATTGAGTTTATATCAAGTGGCTTATTACACTCATACTCAATGCATATAAATGTGTACTCGCTTATGTCCAATATGTAGTTGTAGACGATTACGTGGGTTTCATAAGCTGACGAATAGAGAGAGGGTCAAATAGAACTTGAAACTGTTTCCACTGGAGCCTGTCAAAGCATCGTGAGTGCATAACAATTTTGCATAATACATAATTTCCCCATTGTCACTTGCAATTCCGGTTTAGTGGCACACAGAGTCCTCTTTCTCCGTCGCCTCTTCCCATAGCAGTAGCTCAGCTCACAATTTGCGCCCAAATTGAAAACTTTCTCTGCATCCTTTTGTTTTTTACTTATATTCACTTGTACTTGTGCACTGTGCACTGCTGCGGTACCTATTGAGGTTTATATTTTTTATTTTATATGGCATTTTATAATACATTTTGCTCGCTTTGTTGCCCGATTGCCACCATTTCGATACTTGACTGAGCAAATTGAAAGTTTTCGCCATTTTTCTGAGGGTTTTTGCACATTGCATTTTTTGCATACAAACTGCAAATTTTATAAACTATATCGATTTAGTTGCTATATTCGCCTTGTGCAATTCCCCACTTTATTGTAATCCTTTTCTGTAGTCAAATTGCTCAAAAGTGCAAAGTTGTTGAGTCAGGCAATAAATTGAACTACTGCTTAGCACTGGACCGTGGCAGTTGAACTCTTGAAGTCAACTCGAGCTGTACTCGAAATATTTTTCCTTCAATTAAAATTTAATATTAATATTTTATAAGCCGATTATTCCGTTACGTAATAATGAAATAATCTTAGAAAAATAAGTAAAGCAAAGTGATTAGGTATAAGAACAATCGAGAGACAAGAGATGAGTTGAATGGGAGGCAAATTTGATTTGCTTATGAAAAGCAAATGTGAAAAGTATCCTTTTCCAAGAATAGTCCACATCCAGTTCTTTTTTCACCTCAAAAATGACAAGATTAAAACAAAACATAATTAGCCTTTTTGTTACCCATAGTTGAATAACTATAACTAAAGCAGTAGCCTCAGCTAAATGATTGATGGGTCTCTTGTTTATCAACAGCAATCAGGAGGAAAACACACTCTCTCCTCATACAGATTATGACATATGAACTTATTGAGTGGAAATCCAAGATACCGTAACATAGACGCATAAATCAGTCAACGTTTGTTTAATACTGTATACATATACACATATACACTAGTGTGTGTATACACTGAGAAGCAGAAGTCAGGCAACTGATTTGCTGTCAGGGTCAGACTGGAATCGATCAAAACTTACGGCCAGGGCTGGCGCCAAGTGAATGAACCTTTTCTTTTTGGCCAACTAACTTCCGTAAACAAAGCCAGCGCAGAACAACAGGAATAATTTTCCAGCACTGGTCATTTGGGTCTCTTCTTTTTGCTATATATACATTTTCCTTTTGTCTCTTTTGTGTCTGCTGTTTTTTCCTCTTCCGCTTTTGTTTGGCTGTCCATGGCATAAACACGCTTAAAATATGTTGCCCATATAAATGGTTCACGTCATGCTTTTAGGCAGCACCTAAAACTGGCCAACACTAACAATAACAAAGTCCAGCTAGACGGCACTATGAGCTAACTGCCCATGGGCGTGTGGGCGTGGCACCAGCACGCCCACATTGTACTTGCGCCCTGTACTCCAAGTGCCCTCTGCGGTCATCAATTACATCAAGTGCGTGAAGCGCTTCACAAATTGCAAGCGTAAATTAGTCGAGTACCCCTGCTGCTCTCTATGAATGGAGAGGGGAGGGTGGGGCAGGAGTTTGCTAAAAGTGAACGCCAATTGAGTTGATTGAAAAAACAAGGGATCCCATGGAAATTAAGGCTGCTTTAAGACTGAAATTCGTCATTTCTAACCCACAAAACGTAAGCCGAAAAGGCAATCTAAAAGGAATCTCTGCCTTAAATTTCAACGTATTACGATAGCATCTTAATTACGAGCACACAGAGACCCAGAGAGGCACACATCAGCAAGTCATTGACCCATTGGCAGAAGCTACAAATTCGTTCAGCTCTTTAATATGCCACAAGCTCATGTTGACACACACACTTTTAGTGTCTGCTCTCCCCTCTTATCAAGCTCATGTTGTCTCCGCTTAATGGTTACTTTTGTTATGTCCAGGGAATGCAACGGGTATGCTGTACTTGTTACCAAATTAAAATACAGTATTATCTGGCTTACCGAACATTTCCTCATCACGTCAGTTCCTGCATAACCATTTGACGATCATATAATATGGAGTTTATTATTCATTTTCCATTGCTTGTTAGGTTTGAATTCTGAACGATTTGAACTATTCGTTCGTTCACTACGAATTGAACTATATTATTGAATTGATTGACGAGTCACAGCTTTACAATATATTATGAAAATTGACTAAACAAATAAACTTAACAAATTTACTACTAAACCATGACTAAGAAACGATAACTTCTAAACGATAACTTGTAAACGATGACTAGTGAACTACAATCAGCAGTGCTGCCAACTCAGCCTTTTTCCGGACAGATCTGTCCAGTTTGTGACTGCTTCAGCGAATAACATTGAAAACATCCCAAGTTCAGAAATCTGTTCTCTGGTTTTTCTTATTTAACCTTTTTCGGCGATTCGTGGTTAACTTAACCTGTATGTATACATAGATACATAGATCTTTCTAGAGAATAAAATTAACTTACAATTGGCTGACGAACAATATTAAAAATTCGAAAACAAATTTTGTTTTTAATTGACAATATAGATATATAACTTTTAATTCTACATAGTATTAACCTTAAAAGTATCAATGTTGAAAAGATTACTTCGTTGCATGAAGCCACAATTACTAACATTCCGATAAATATTAGCTAATGATTGGCATACATCATAAAAAAAAAAATTATTTTTTTTAACAATGCCAATGCTGCTAATTATATTAAAGCTGCTAATTATATTAACCGAATACAAAATATTTAAAAATAATTGTCCTGTTTGACTTTTACCGTATCGAGTAGTTGGCTGCACTGATAATCAGGGACTATGTATTTCGTTCGTTCAAATGAGTGAGTCGTTCAATTGTTCTTGTTCTGAACGACTCGACACAACTCTACTGCACTGAACTACAATAACGGAACAAGTTCGTTCGCTCAACTTTAGCATTCAGCAACAAGTTAAAGTAAATATTCGGTTTTTATTTGCTTTTTGTTCATTTATTCATAATATAAAATGTATTTTACTTAAAGAAATAAGAAGATTGAAATATTTCGATTTCATGTTGTTCATCGTACCGTTCTGAACTAGTTGAGAACAGCTGTTTAACATTAGGTTTAATCTTTTCCAATATAATAGTAGAATTCAGTAAGTATATACATAGTTAATTGCAGAGTATTTTATAGTCGATTGACTTTTAATTCAGCAATTGGGGGATTTTTTCAAGGCGACAAAGCAATAACAATTTCCTGTTTGCGTAAACTTTACGCTTCCACACTTACAGGCTGGCATTTTGGAGCAGGAACTGCAGCAGGAGCAGCAGTGAGGCCCAGTGATAGCCGGAGGCAGTTGGAGAAACTGGACAAGCGGAAAACATTAATTACAAAGAGCACACAAGCAAACACTCACTGAGGTAGCCAGCTGTACACCTAGACCTATTCGTACCATTGACAAAAAAAAAAATGGAAAGCAGTGAAACGAGTGAAAGGAGGCTGAGAGCAAAAGTGTTCAGGCCACATTTGTTGCCTACTTGCAGGCGCCTTGGCCGCAACGATTCCTGTGTGTAATTTGAGTTTGGTTTGTATGCCGTTTGTTGGGGCCTATTGTTTGTGTGCGGCACAGTTATTTATACTGGTCTGCAGATGTAGCAGCAGCCTCTTATTTCTGCTATGCTCTGCTGATGGGCATTTTATTTGCTGACCATAATTGTGCCAGAGCGAGGGCCAAAGAGCCCAGAGAGCAGAAAGATTTGTCAAGGAAAGTGGCACGTGTTTGCTTTAAGAGTTTTCCTTTTCTTCTACATATTTCACTATGTACTTGTTGTTTGTATGTCAGTTGTGTAATGAGCTTGGGTTCGCCGGCACTTGAGTGGTTTTCTTTGGTCAATTTCCTGATGTTTTTTATCGTAAGTAAATAAGAAGCACTTTATAATGAGGTGCATTTGTGTGTTATAAATTACTTATCGATTCGTGTTTTGCTTTCATCTTTGATAAAGCCATAGCAAATCGTTTCAACTCACCGAGTCGAATTGTAAAAACTTGCCAACATCTGTCGAACGAGTGTAAATGAATTAAACCAGCTTAAATTAATTAAAACTTTCACAATCCGTCGTGTGTGTGTTTTTTCGAGTAAAACTTTTGCAGAATGTTTCCATTTTGACTGCACCTCATTTAAAATCCACTTGAAAGCATAAAGTCAACTTGAAAAGTTGCTTCAAAATGTGAAATTAAAAGCGAGAGCCCAACCCAACCGAGAACCATAAAATATAAGTTGAAATAAATAAAAAAGAGTAGGCCTCAATCATGAGGAGCAAAAAAGGAAAAAAGAACGGACAGCAGATATGCAAAAATAAATAAAATAAATACACATAAAAATGGCAAATGCCTGAGCATGGTCCAAAGCACACTTTTCCGCCTTCTGAGTCGGCCATTAGTCATTATTGACACATTCCTTCCGCCTTTTTCTAGCCACTTTGCCAACTCTACACAGTCCGAAAGGGATGCCATCTGTCGGGTTGCTCTCCTAAGTGAGATTTCCGCCCGAGTTGCCGTACTGTTAACATTTTTGTAAGTCCTCCGTGCATTGCTCGCATTTTATCGTATGCATCAAATGAGTGCACAACTTGAAGGGATAAAATTCCAACTTGTAGTAAGAGCATTTGATAGTCGTATTGATGCCGATGTTCACGCAGATCTATTATTTCTGTTTGGCTGGATTACAGTTCAATGATGTATGCTGTTAATTTGCCAAACAGCCGATGAGAGGAGCCGTGATGAGTTGACAGCAAGAAATTTAAGGCAGTGTTTTCCTTTGACCTCTTGATGTTGAAGTTAATGGCAAACCGATAGGCAAATGATAAACAAAAATGCCTGCAATTGACTTAAAGTGAACTAAGAGCAAACACACTTAATCAGCAATCAAATAAATGCAAAGCTTTGCTTAATAAGGCAGCTGATGTCAGATTTAGTCAACCAAACGTGGCTAAACGTGGCTTTAATATGCTGTCACTTTAGTCCTTTCGTTTAACTGAAATCAAATATCACAGCAAGTGCTCGAATGGAATATTTGGCATAAATTGTTTTGCAATTCGGTGTCCATTTAAATCGAGTGTAAATGTTTATTTAATCGTGCAAATCGACCAAAAAGCAAAGCAGTTGCAAAGTTTATTGTGGACTCAATTAAAGCAACGCCTCGTTGGTTAGTTGGGTTACACTTGCTATTGTTTTTGTTGGTTGTGGCAGCTGGACGTGGAGGTGGAGCTGGTGCTGGAGCTGGAGCTGGTCAAAAGCAAACACAGATGCCAAAATAGTTGTACAGAGCAAAAGGCAATGGCTGCAAAAATGTTGCCGATTTCTGTTACAAAATCAACTGAAACAATTGCACTTCACAAGAAGAAGCCGCTAAATAAACAGCAACAAGCAACAACATCAACAAGAGAAAACAAGAAAAAACAACAACAATGTAAACAGAAAGAATTTCCACTCAGTTTTCCACCGAGTTGAGTTGTAACTAACTTAAGCGTTGCAGAACTAAAGCCAAACGAACGAACTACTAAAAGTAGCTGGGAGTCCTGCCCTTTGGGGAGAGGTCTGAGGTGTACTTGGGGCGTGTCCTGGCAACTAAATGGCGGACCAAATAAAAGGCAGCTAAGCTGAAATCACAGGCAGGCAAACAAAGAAAATCTGGCATCCTTTTAGGCTACATCCACGATTAGGAGTAGGAGTCCGCCTCGCATCGCTTAAATGAGCAGAGAAAATATTTTGCATAATTAAATGTAACTTGAAATGCCAAAATAATAATTAAGGTGACAGCATAATGAGTTCCCCCGCACCCACTTGCCCTCTTTCTGCCTACCTGACACCTCTCTATTCGCTGGCAAATGGAAATTGATTGGCGACGGGCAGGAGGGGGGAGTTGAAGGTGAAACTAATTGAATACAACGAGACAGTCGAAGGGGGAGGGGGAATGAGGCGTTGAAGCATGCTGGTCATAATGTAAATGAGTTAAGACTCTCCATATTGTCACCTAGTATGTACGTTATATAAAGTCTCATTAATTTAGTAATTTCTATTGTTGACTTTAAATTTAAAGCAGATTCCGCTTGGTATGCCCGAGGACATCGACAACGAGAAGACTTGTCGATTTTACTTGAAGTAAAAGACCAGGCCAACGCAATAAATTTTCTACTTTTGTATTTGGCTTTATTTTGTTTTTTTTTGGCAAGGTCTGTTCCTTGCTCTCGTCCTTTCAGCTCTGAATCTGACACATTTGAAGTGCAAACCCGAGTCACAGTTGGAGTGGCGTGGAGTAAGGACGTTTGTGGGACAATGAACGGAAATCCAAGTCAAATGCGATACATAATGTTGAAATTGACAAAATGAATGCCAGTGAATAATACATGGGTTCGACGTGGCCATGACAAAAGCATTTAGTTGTTTGGGCCACAAATATCATTAGAATTTGAAATAATTTGCTTTGCAGTGCATAGAGACATTGAGTTCGAGTAGCCTTTGGCAAACACCTACAGTAAATGCGCTGAGTTTAGATAAAGGTAAATATTTTGGCACATATAATTAAACATAAGCCCCAGGCTAATCTCGACTAGATATTGAATACTAAATGCAGAGCTCTGGATGCAAAATCATTAACAAAAAAAGTTTAACTGAATGAAATTTCACCAGTTGACCCCACTGTTGCAGCTTGAACAATTTGTAAAATTTCGGAATATATTTTATTACAAATTTAATAATATTCTGTAAACTTTCTATAAAGCTAACACACCCGAATATCGCACTATTTTTCTAACGGGTGTATAAACTATAAAACTCACTTAGTCAAGCGCTATTAGCACTCTGTCTGTGGTCAGCATTTTCCATGGAAGTTGGCAAGGGAAAACAGTTTTCAGCAGTGTTTGTGAACGCAATAAAATATGTATAGAAATGGAAAATAAATATAATAGTCGAGCGGAAAGTACATGCAAACAGAAATGCTTAATGGCCCCGCCGAATGAATTGAATTACCCCAACTGAATGTTATCGAGTTGTGTTTTCAAAAGCCCAATCTAAGCAAAAGTTCACCAACTGAATTCAACTCAGGTTGTCTTGATCTCGTTCACACCCCGTCAAATAGAAAGGCCAAACAGTTGGCAGACAAGCCAATTTGTGGTCTTGGCTTTGAAACTTTGACATGGTCGGGCTCTCGACCCCTGAAATGTGGCTACAACTTCAACTCATTAAAATTGAAGAGGCTTACAAAAAAGTTGCGTCGACCTGTCGACCTGTCGGTCGCTTCGTCGACTCGTCGACCCATCCCATCCCAGTCATAGAGCCATCACCACAGCACGTTTCAAGTCAGGTAACTCTGGAGCTATTCCACGCAAAATTTCTCCGAATGTGAAATGCAATTAAATGGGCCCTGAAAGTATGCCGCAACCTTTTTCGCAGCTCATGCTAATGCTAATGGTAATGCATAAATTAGCTGTTACCTAGCACAACAATTAAAAAAGTTCCATACTAAAATTAAGCATTACATTTTATTGCGGACCCAGCGCCAGTTGGGATAGGTAGCAACTTTTTAATTGCTTGTGATATTTCTAATATTACAACACTTCACAGAATTCGTTTGGGATGAAAGAGCGAGTTGACATGGAGCTTAGCCAGCGGTGGGAACAGCTGCGTCTCATGGCTGCTGAGAACAGTCGATGATAAATAAGTAAGGGAAAAATACTTCATATAAATATCACTGCAATCCGAATGTAATGCGAGCTGATTATGGTGTTGCTTATTCGATTTATCGCTCTACTTTGATGCAGATAATTGTATGAATTGCGCAATAGTATAATTAAGCTCGTTTCCAATTGCGATTAATGTGGATTGCAGAACTCTTTGCTCTGGCGAATGTGACTTCATTGGCTAAAAGGAAATCAATTTTATTTCATTTTATATTTAAAGCACATCGGCGCTTTACCGCGGGCCCCTCCTCTACAGGTCATTACATTTATATCACTCTTTTCACCATACTTATTTCTTCCCATGTTCTTTTAGTCTCATTTATCTTAGACTGTTGTCGATGTGCTGTCGCTGACAGCTTACGAGCATGTGATGGGGCTTATATGGAGGGCCATAATTACCCAGGCTAGCGCAGTTAATGACTGACTGACTGACTGACTGACTGCCTGACTGAGTGACTGACTGAGTGACAGAGGCTTTACCTTGCCTCCTCAGCTGCTGTGGCGCTGGTAAGTAGGCTACATTAAGTGTAAGTTGATATTTCGTATGCGTCGAGTGTGGGATTTTCTTCCTGCTACTCTGTACACTGGGTACTTGCATTATGTAATTAAAGATAAATATTTTGCGACACTCAAAAATCTGCACTTTAATTTTTCAACTTCAATTTAGCACGCACAAATTTTGGCATTTGATAGAGGGCGTTTCGCGCTGACGTTTGAAAATTCAATTAATTACGGCACCTGGGCGGAACCTGACGCTTTATTTCGGCACGTGATAAATTAATTTAAGCCAAAAACGTAACGGTACCTGCGTTCCGTGTCGTTTCGTTTCGCTTCGTTTTGGAAAAAAATGGGCATGACCATGGCAGTGGTAACTAGTTTAGTGTGCCACACGGCAGCTAATTGGGTTGAGCGTTTATCCAAAAATGTGACTATATTTTCCACTACACGCAATTTGATGTCGTAGGCTAAGTAATTGCCAGACTATTTGCAATGTTAACAAACTCAATTGGTTGGCAATCCCAATGCCTCTCGATGCTCTGCAGTTGAACCCGGCTCAAGGGCTCACGCGGACCGTTGACAGCTCAATTTACTTGCACTCCGCTAATTGAAACTCAGCCTTAATCAGTGTATTAATCTCAGTTTGGGGCACAGACCTTGGCCAGACATAAAGCGCGGAGCAGTGAGGCATTAAAATCATTTCTGCGCTTTTTAACACAAAACAAATGTTTCGGCATTTGTTTATTGTCGGGAATATTCTTTTTGGCGTTTTTCACTTGACACGAGATATAATTAATTGGTCTAGACCAGAGCCAGGCAGGCATGAAATACAAAGCCAAACTCATTAAATATCTAAGAGAGAAACTATGTCTCACTTTCTCCACTTTCTCCACTTTATGCCGTCTCTGTTGCGGCTTATCCGTGCGAGGTGAGAGTGAGTCTATGGCACTTTAACCAAGTTAACAGGACAGCTGTCTGTTGCGGCTGTCAGGAATGCAGATTGCAGCCACTGCTCCACTGCACCACAGCAAGAGTGTCTGGCACAAGTGGAGTGCTCGGAGCATCTTTCACACTTTGCCGGAAAGTTGTCTCTCCGTGTCTATCAATGTCAGGCACCAGCGCCAAGTTTAGACAGGCTTTAATCTAGAGCTACACTGGAATTATGATAGAGCAGTGGAATTCCCTCAATTAAGCTAACCTCCTTTAGTTTGCTCAACTATAGCCACTGCACCACCATGAGGCATGCAGCGTAAACAACTTCCTCTCTCATATATGCAATTACCATTATGCAGGCAACTTTAAGACTTTTCACTTTGCTCCACAACTCCCACAAGGATGCAGTGTGAATGGGGAATATAGAGCTCGGTTTTGCCATCCACCATCAAATGAAAGTTAAGCCACGCTTTGCATAATTCTCAAAAATATTCATCTCTGCTCAGCGCTTCTTTTCAACTCTCTAATTAAGCCTCCATGCCGCACTTAATTGATCAAATTTACACACTCGCTGCGATACTCAATTAAATGCAATTTAGCCAAAGACAAAGCCTTGTCAGACCACAGCAAAGACCCGCTAAGGCTCAGAGGCAAATTTCAACAATCAGGACAAGCATACTCGTATTCTATGAATATTCATGTGCCACCCTCGACCCGACCCCCATTCGAATGGTAGCTTGTAATTTCTTAGCCATACTCGAATCTGCTCTCATCCCTATCTTTGTCTTGGTGGCACTCTGTGTTGCCATTGCTGTTCACAGTCTGTATCTTGACTGAATTTCACGCACACATGAGCTCACAAATGATCACACAGTCATCGGCATAGTCAATACAAATAAAGCGGCCAGCGAAGCATCAACATCCACAACATACATCCTTAAACAGACGTTAAAATATACTTGAACATAATTTAACAGGATGTATCTGAGGACACAGCAGGAAATTGTACACACTCACACACACACACACACACACATTTTGAGTGGCAAGAGAAATGCGAGGTTGATAGACAACTGTGAGAAACAGGTAGATAATAGACATATAAATAGGATAGATAGGTATATATAGGCTTATGGACAATGCATATAGATATAGATAAATAACATATTACTTTAAAAATTTATTTTATCAATGTCTTTTGAACACGATATTTCTGGAATCAATCTACTGTGTAAAAACAAAAATATGCGTACATACATATTTGTTGTTGCTATTATCGACGGCCAGGCCAAATCGAAGTACAGGGTCTCCTACTATCGGTTGCATCCGACTGTTTGATATTATGAAAGCAAATGGGTACTTTATCTATCATTCGTATATCTATCATTCATATATTAAATTAAGAAGATGATGAGTTATGGTGTAGTAGTTTTTCAATTTACTTTCCATTACCTTTTCTGTTCCTGTTCTGCCCAGAGGGCCTTTTCACGTCCAAGTGAGTTAAAGATCCCAAATCCTTACCGACCTAACCTAACCTTTGCAATGTTTATATGTACTTCACATTCCAAGAAAAATATAAGTTAAATATATAGATTGACAGTAAAACTCATATATTGACAGAAAGTGTAGATATGGATACTTTAATACAGAGATTGATAGTTTAACATATGATGTAATACATCTACATATATTTACATCATATATTAAACTATAACTCTATACTTTACATTGAAAACAGAGATTGAGGTACATGTTACATTCTCATTACTTTTTCGGTGGTTTTGGCATGCTCACTTTTCCCGCTGGGCTCTGAGCACATGTATCCATTTCTGTGTTAGATACATTGTTCGTTTTTCTCCCCTGTCTCACCTGACAGTATTTGTTACTGCTAGTTTTTTGGAGCTTGTAAATATTATCGAGTGTCTTTGCCAGTCGTTTACTTGACACGCACACACACAACCAGACATACGCACACACACACACACATGCAAATGATAAATGGGTTTTCCGCCTCTGCGCGCTTTTCTCCCATGCGAGAGGCAAGGATGCAAAAAGTATTCGTTTAACTTTCGCTTCTGACAGAATATTTATATCAAAATTCCATCTAGTATCTGGAGCTCAGCCGGCTGCGTCTCATATGTGTTTAAAAGTTTGGCACATCAGGGCAACAGCCAGAAGGAATGAAGGAATAGCTGATATCAATAAGCATCGATACTTTCGCCGACTTGATTAATGACAGAGTTAACTATGGCCATAGCAAAATGCTGACATGAATATTTTATAACTTTAATGAGGTTTATTTCGGGGCAATTGAATCGTTTAATATTATTCTTATTGACATGATTTATAATTATGCAGCGCGTATTTGTTTTGCGGATGCCCGCTGATCCGGCTCGTATTTATTTATTCAACATCATTAAATTAAATATTTAACAAAGCGTAAAGCAATCAATTCGCCCAGAGCAAAAGAATGCATAAAAAGGAATAAACATGGTACATACTATTATGCCAATATTTGCAGTTTTTCCACAATTTTTAATACATTTTTAAGTATGTGCTGAATGCAAAAATAAAATCTGCAACTTAAATCAGATTTACGCTAGTGTAGGCACAAACACTGCTGTGTGTGTGTGTGTATGTGTGTTGTGTGTGTGTCTATATGCTCAAAGTATCTATGAGATACATTTTCAACAAGGCCTAACATGATACTGCCATTAAAATGATTGAGCCACAAAACCCAAAAATCCACAATCCACCATCCACGAGCACCAAATATCCCCCAAGTAAACGGATTAAATTTCAGATTGCAATCAAAACATAAGTAGGTCTGTGGATACCCTTACTCATAAACAATGTGCAATGTATCAAATAATATGCAGTACAACGGGTTTATGATGTCAAGCCTATCACAACAAAATATGGCAAAATAATGATATTAAATTTACTATAATACATATAATATTTTATTTATTTTATTCCAAAAAGGAAAATTTTATTTCAATAATCGGTACAAATTTCTGCAACCTTCAAATTTAATAATAAAATTATAAGTTATAGCAGGTCAATTATAAGAGCTTAAAGTAAATACTTAAAAGAGATAGTTACACGTAAATAAAAAATGTTAGGCTATAAGCTAACACTACTGTGATCTAGGTAGTCATATGGGCATATCCGGCAAATGGTCAACCAGGCCCGAAAATGAAAATCTTCATAATTATCGTATTTTTGTGTGAAGAAAGAAATATAAAATATCAAATATCATAAAGAAATGGCAAAATTTTCATAATACAATGAATCCATACCATATCTATTAGGAATTTGGCCTAAAAACTAAAAAAACTGTAATTTCTTCACTTTTAGCTACTTTTAAAGGCATTTTTACATTTAATTATTTCGCAATGAAAACATATGATATGTTTGCACTTTTTCTACCAAATCTCTTTACCGTAATCTAATATAAAGGATATATGAAGTTATTCATAAAAGAAGTAGATGTAAACCAAAAAAAAAACAACTAAAGTAGCATGGAAAAATCGTACGTTCGCGACCCGTACGTTCGCGACCGGTACTTAATTCAATTAAAAAAAAACAAATGGAGATATTTTCTTGGGAATAGGCGCAATAGAAAGCTACATTAATTCATTTTCATAGTAAAGTTATTGCTTTAGAATATTCCATCTCAATTCGCTGATTTTTGCATTTTACTAGATTAAGCCAAAACCGACTTCTATTTTGCGTACGTTCGCGACCGCATGTTTTTTGCCAATATTTAAAAAATGAAAACTCGATAAACCCCATCATTTACACTAAACAAAGAGCTACCAAAATGCTATAAAAAAGCATAAGAACATTTTTGAGAAAACGCTTGTTTTCTATTTCATTTTTGCATTAAAAGCGTACGAACGTACGTTCGCGACCCCTGGAAATGCCCATATACTATATATTATACGAAATCAAATTAATGGGACTCTTGAAGGATATGTGGTTAAATTTATTATTATTATTTAATTATTGATCAATTTGAATTAGTATATATTTATCACTTTGAAAACCATAAAATCATCTAATGTTATGCAATAATAGGAAAAGTTACACATGATTCAGAATACAATAGTACTTGTCTGTAATGTTTTTCCACGGAAATATAAAATTTAATAAGCTTAACATAATTAATTTAAGACATCGACCTGTAAAACAATATTTATATTCTTAATTAAATACCAAGCTGTATAAAATTATAGAATGTAATATTTATTGTTAAATTATATACAACAAACCTTTTAGTAATTTTTAATCATTTTATTAAAATAGAAAAAGTAAAAGCTGATTATTTCCTATTCTATTTTGTTATTGTTGGGGAAAAAGCAGCCCATTATTTTTTTATTTCTCAACTATGTTATGTGTTAACTGTTAAACTATGGGTCACACTGATTTATACTTGTTATTTTTGGATACATATAAATCCCCAACCAACAGAAAAACCTGCTATACTTACGGGAAATACAACAATTACATCTTGTACCCCAAAATTATCCTTCATTATAGCTCTTGCAAAAGCGCTATCTGTATCTGCTTTAAACTATACATATATTTCTGTATATGTTGCACAATCTACCCCATAGTCACTATGCATAATTTTAGATAGAGTATAATTATAAACTCTTGAGAGAATATCGTAATCAATTTAAGCATTGCAAATATAAACAAAGTTCCCAGCTGCCTCGGCAGAGTCGGGATGTTTGATTTGTGCTGACAAGCCGCCCACACTGGCTCAGAGGCCAGCAGGGGGCGTGCCACGTGTGTGTGAGTGTGTGCGGGCGTGTGAGTGTGAGTGTGAGAATGTGAGTAAGTGCGTGCAAACTTTGGCAATTCAAACTGCCAGCTTTAGCTCGCTTGACAGAGAAAGTTCGTCAGGTTGACTCGAGTCCCTCTGACTGTCTGATTGTCTGTCTGTCTGACAAATATTTGCGTGCAAAAATTATGTGCAGCGGTAGAAAATATGTTCTCAGGCTTTACGCGGAAAAATTGCTGTAAGTTATGCTGATAAGGAGTTGAGCAAACGCCAAGCAGCTGGGGAAATGCGAGCAACTTTTCCTGATGACGACTGACAGCAATCAACGCCACTTTACATAGGCACACACACACACACCAATAGAGTGTAAAGATGGCGCCACTTGAAATTATTATGAGATTACTTATTCACATTATGATTTGGCCGCTTTTCACACCTGCAAATCGCATTTAATCGCCGTGAAGCCACTTGTTCTCGCCTCAATTTAAATAATTCAATTCATAGGCTTTGCCGTTATTATGGCTCGATAAATTCTTAATTAGCTGATGGTAATTACAACAAGTGCGCTTGAGCAAATCTATGCTCCATCAGGATATGTTCTGTCGTTGTGTGTGCGCATAACTGAATCTCAATTGCAATTAATATGTGATCTGAGTGCGCAGTTAAGTCAAAAATAATTACGCATACGCCATGCGGGCCCCAATTGATGGATGACTGTGTGCTGGCTGATAGCAAATAACAACAACTATAACGTCCTCAACTAACAACAACGTTATTATCCACGTTTATGGCAGCACGAGTAGCTGCATGTTGATATCATTGTGGGGCTATCAGTGACAAGCGAGTGATAAACTGCAAGACGCCAAAACATCATGAAGTCAATTATATAATGACGTCGGACATCAGCTGCGCTGCCAATACCCGCTTCGATGTCGACGTCGACGTCGTTACTGCTGTTGGTTATGAACGCTGCACAGTGGTCAGCGTCGCTTAATTTGGTAGAAAAAAATCTATGACATATCAGATTGAAGCAAGTCCTTCAGATTCCAATTAATTTTTTTAACCAAAACCAGAAGTGTAAATGCATGCACAAATAGAATAAAAAATTAAAATCCAAATAAAATTTTATTTTGATGTTGAAAAAATATATATATAATTGTGGCAGATCTTTTGACTTGATTCTAATTCTTGTATATTAACAAAATCATTTAATAACTTTCCCTCCAAGCCTCCAGGAAATATTTTAAGTCAACCAAAATTTGGAAAAACCGTAAAGCTTACAAATTTTATTTATTTAAAAAAATAGGAAAATATTTATTTTATACTAAATTTTTGCTTAGTAAATACAATTACTAAACTTTTCTTAATATACTGCTTTTTTCGCCATCTCCAATTAAAAATATTAAAATCATAAAGTCTTCGGAATAAAATACTTATACAACCTTCAATTAAATATATAATATTTTTGTAAACATTTACAGAAACTGTTCAAAATTACTCAAAAATTTAAGCTAATTTTCAAAACTGTTTTTGCCACATGATTTCGGCACTTGACCCACTGTGCATTGACAATGGTCGTTATTGGCGCTGGTTGTTGGTTGTTGGTGGCGCTTGACAAGCTCGTTACAATTTATACTTTGTTTGTATTGGTGCGTCGCATCGCTTATTGCACAACTCACACAAACGATGCAGACATCAGGAGCAAAGGGAGAGGGAAGGGCGGTAGAACTCAACTTGTTCAAGCTGAACCCGAATAACTGTCAAAATAATTGTCCAACACTTGCTTCATATATGTAGAACAAAAGTCTTCATCTTCTTTAGCAGCGACTTGAAGTTGTAAATAATTTTAATTGTATGAGTTTTTGGTTTTGTTAGAGATTAAAACTAGTAGGTACACTGACAAAGAACAGTTTGTATTTAAATATTTATAAATTTTTTATTAAAACACTTTTGCTGATATTTTTCATTAATTTGGTTTTGAGTTAGTTTAAGCTATCTGAAGTTTAATTTTTATTGTAATAAGTGCTTTGTAAATTTTTTATTAAATAACAAATATATTAAAAGAAAAAGTTAAAAATATAAATTACTTATTTTTGTATGTATTACACGGGGAGAAATTTTTTTTATTTTACATAACTCATTTTATTACTGTACATACAAATTATTCGATTTTTTATGACTCCGCTATGACGATAGGTGCCAACTTTGACTCTTCGACCACTAAGCTAAGCTACTAATTTGTAAAATAATAATTAAAGATTATAAAAATATTTCTAATAATAGTATCAATTCTTCGGACATTGTAAATCCATGATACCTCAACTCAACTATGCAGCCTTTGCCATTAATATACTACACTAATTTAGATTGAATCCATAATAAATATTATATAAATTCACAAATTTGAATTAAATTTTAACAGAAAATAGTTAAAGATTTCTTAAATATGAAAATATTTACATATACTTTCAGTGATAAGTAAGCGCTAATTTGCTTCAACATATTAAAAAATATTAAAAGCGAAATTGTTTCGATTATTAAATTACATTCATTAGAACCTAATGAGGGGGAATAAGCTGCAATTGACAGATTCTAAAAATATTATTTCAATAGAAAAAGGCAAATGCTAATAAAATGTCCACAAAAGAAACAGTTTCACAAGCGATTAGGCATATGGAATATAATTCAATTTATGTTGCAAATAAATTGAGCCATAAAAATGTATTTCATAGATTGAAATAGACAATTGAGATGGCATGTATTATATTTTGATTTTGTGTTATGTAAATATATATGGCTGTCGAGATAGTACACAAAACGAAAACGAAATGGAAATATGAATGGAGAGGTTATCTATGCAAATTTAAACTAATCGAACTGAGAGATACGCAATCAAATACTTCGCTACAAAACGCATTTAAATTCTCTCTATAATGAACACAAAGCTCATGACGCATTTAATAAAATTTAATGAACACAAAACCACTGAACCAGATGCTACTCAGTGGAGTCGTCAGTCGTTATTCGAGCAGTCTCTGAGCAGGTTGTCGTCTCGAAAACATAATCAAGGTCAACAAAAGAGTGTTCCTATAGACACACACAATGATTACAGTTAGTCTGCTGCTGATGGTCTGCTTTGTCTGGGCGGCTGACTTCGATGATGTGCTGCTGCCCGAGGTGCATGGCGGTAGGTTTTATTACTTCGGCTTCGGCAGCAATATGCTGGCCAAGCGCATACATATCCGGAATCCCACTGCGGTGATAGTGGGCCCAGCTCTGTTGGAGGATTATCGGCTGGACTTTGACAAGGTGCCCTCGAACAAGTGGTTGGGAGCTGCAGCCACAATAGTGGAGACACCGCATTGGCAAACCTGGGGCACGCTCTGGGACATCGATATATCCAATCTGGCGGATATAGACCAGTAAATGATTATCATGCAGTACCCTCACCACAATTACTAAATCGCATTTGCTTTACAGCCAGGAACTGGTCCACATGGGCATTTATAAACCCATCACTGTGAAGGTGAAACGTATGGGCAGCAACACCAAGGTATCGGCTCGGGCCTATTTGTTCACAAATCAACCACAGAGCAATTATCACGAGCTGCAGCCGGAGCAGGTGCCCGAGGATCGACAGCCATCAAAGACCTATCTACAGGTGCTCGTCAAAGGTGCCATTGAGAGTGGAATTCCCAAGGATTACGTCAATTGGCTCAAGAATATAAAACACAATAATCGGACGGTCCAACACCTCGAGGAGTATTTGGAGTTGGAATTGGTGACGTTGTCCTAACCGAAAAACTGACCACATAACTAAGTGAAACGAAAGCAAGTCAAGGGTTTGTGTCACAGCTAGACGTATGAAACTAACTGTTCTCAACGCGTTAGTTGAGTTTTCAACCAGAGTAAGCTGATAAGAGTTCTCTTAGTTATTTTTTTTGTTGTTATATCAGTTAAACAATAAATCATAAAATGTGTAGTGTATGTTCCTGTTTCAATTGCAAGGTGTCACACCAACAGCAAATACAAACACCAGTCATTTATGTGGCAAGGTCACCCTGCGTATGAAGCGCGTTCTCACTTCCTGCATGGAACTCACACATGTTCGAAAGTTGCATCGAGCACAGAATTTCTGAATCGAAGCGCGAAACTGACTAAATGAAAATAGAGGTGAATTTTAATTTAAACGGAGCTATTTATTTGTCAATTTGAGTAAAATTAAATACATTTGCGAGATCTGTCAAACTTAAAATATATTTTCATTAAATAATGCGTATTTCGGTCTTGGACCCAACGCTTAAACTTTACTTGGACTACTTTTGGCTTAAATAAATATCTAATAGATACACGAGTTCTAATTACCTTAAGTTATTTATACAAATGCTCTATAACTATAAGTTCTATTTTCTGCAGGTCAGTCCGGGCTTTTTGACTATAACTTGATACTGCTCTCGATGGCCAAGTGCATCTCGTGGAATTGCTTAAGATGCGAAAGTATTAAATCACGCTCCTTTACAAAAATTTCCCAATACCTCAGATATTGGCTAACATGCTGTAGCACCAGCTTGCCGGCAAAGTCCAAGCAGCTACGAGCATGCCGCATGCGTCGGCGGCAACTGGCCAGCACAAGACGCAACTGTTGCTCTGGCTCCAGCTGCGCCAGAATGAAGGACATTATGTTTGCGGTGTCTGCGCGGGCATCAGTGGGAAATATCACAGTTTCGGTGGGCCGGGACTGTGGAAATACGAGCAGAGCTGGAGTTGCGGGCATGGAAAGCTCCCAGGGCAAATCGTTGCTCTGACTGTTGAAACGAATGAAGTTGAGGTGAGGACTGCGGAGCAGGGCAGCCACTTGCATCAGTGCCTGGGATAACACAGCAGAGAGAGCGCAATCCGGCCTATACATGAGCACCACGTTGCTGGCATTGGATCGTTGCAGTGCTTGGAGCAGTAGCTGCCGGTTGTAGGTCTGTATGAAGGTTGCAGCCGATGGAGGCAGTGCATGGCCCAGCGGAGCGTTCTTTTGGACACGTGGCAATTGTTTGGCATAGAACTGTTTAATAAAATCCTTCAATGCCAAATAGGAGAAGGGTTGGTGCTGCGGCATGACGTACAATGCCTCCGCAGCTGCGTCCACAATGAAAACCTGCACGGCGGACGCGTCTCTTCTGTGACTGCCACTGCGCTGATGCTGTTGATGCTGATGATGATACTGATCTATGCCCAGTTGCTGCAGATAGTCCCGGTACACGTTGCCGTCAAAGAGCACCACCGCCAACGAACGATTCTGGGATGCATGATCCGCCGAATGCTTCCACATCAGCTGCCCGTATTTGGTGACTAGTTTGGCAATACCAATCTTTAGTGCCGGCGTGCCCTGTTGAGTGTGTGTCTGGGCCAAGCAGCGACAGCGGGTCTGCAACGCCAGCAACTGTCCCGCCTCTGCTTGCAGATGCCACTCGTGTATGCTCTGAGACCAAAGATACCCGAGATAGCTATTGATCCGATAATAATTGGCTAGTGTGGCTCTGTTTAGGTGGACAGCTCGATGGCAACTCTTGGCCAATGGCTTGAAATCGCCGTACAACTCGGGCGGCATTTGCAGTATTGACCACTTGCGTGTTTCAAACGTGTCCTGGGCATCTTGCATCCAGTATTTATCGCAGTCAACATGCTCCTCACGCAACAGTTCTTCGCCTAAGCCCGGTGGCATGATCGATTGGTGTTGGAACATCCGCACACCCATGGCAAGAACGGGTGTGTGACGTGCCTTGAGCGCTATCTTAACGGGATAGCCATATCCCAATGTCACCAGAGGACTAACTTTGGGCTTCAGCCACTGCACGATTTCCATGGGGCGCCAAGTGATCGACTCATTGTAGGTGTGCAGCCCGTGCCGGCTGTCGATGACCACTAGCTGTGGCAACGAAATGTCCTCCAGTTTAAGCATTTGCCTAGCACTGGATCCAAAAGTGACTGCAAAACGCACGTTACGTTCTGGATCATATTCCAGCCATTGTATAGCGGCTGCCACGAAACGCTTATAGGCCCGGTCATCTGCCGAGTCCAGCAGGGCCAGCACCACAGCATCTGATATCTTCCAGATCGAGCTCAGCTCCAAGGTAGTGTGCACTCGATCAATGGGCTGTATTAGGTTGTTCATGAACCTCGTCAGATCATCGAAATGCCACTCACCATGATAATGCAGCTTTAACTGTCGCCCATAGCTCACCATGAGCGTGGGCCACCTGTCCGGATAACCGCCATTGGCAACCATACCGGGTATCTGTTGGTGAGTACGGCTGCAGTTGCACTGTAAATGCCAGCAGTCTATCGCCCCAAAGGATGCATAATTCCTGTAGTAATGTGCCACGCCGTCGTACACCAAACGCGCTTGCCTGGCATCGCTCGACCACGACACGTAGTAAAACACTAGAGACACCTCGCTAGACTCTACATCGGCTCGCACTTGTGGCACACTGCGTGATGGACACTCCGTTATTGATGCCTGGGTAAAGTGCAGTAGGCCGGCGATAATCAAGAATGTTGTATGTCGAATCATTCTGATAAGAGATTAATTTAATAAATGCAACGCGCCTGCAGCCACGGTTGCCACACTTGGCGTTTTTGCGGCAAAATTGGTGCTTTTGTGATATGTTGGCGCAATGACATATTTTTTTTAAATATTTCTTTACGTCGATAAGATTGGCGGGAAGCTGCGTGTGGATTGTTAAATTGTCAATTATTATTATTTAATGTAAGAATACAATAAATGTGGCCTGATTTATATACTGCCCCGCGATAGCGCAAGTAACCGGTTTTATTATTGTTATTATAACAAGTATTATTTTAATATATTTGAAAATTTTTTTTCCCAGTTACAGATTTGCTACCGTCATACTGAAACCCTATCGAAATAATTTTGTTGTACATAATTCACTTGCTACACGTACGAGGGTTGCTTAAAAATTGAGCTAAAAAATTTCATTTGTTTGACGGCCTTTATTAAATTCAGTTCTAAGAGATTTACTTCCCTTTCGTACGCCAAAGTTAAAATAAATTTCCTACAACAAATAACAATAATTTTTGATTTGTTGGGGTTGGCGCCATTGTTTGGTTCACCATTGGTTCAGTTTCGCGGTTCCATTCACAATTTATGTTCTGCTGCTAGCTAGCTGCTAGCACTTTTGTGGCAACAGGGTGAGCAAACAAATGGTAAGATCGCCCTGTGTATGAAATCGCCCCGCATTTGCGCAAATATCGCCAGACGCTTCCTTTGTTATTTAAATTTGTTTCGTTGCCAAATATTAAAATGCAAAACTACAACTCAACCTGGCAGGACCTCAGGTAAGCAAGATCACCAGATCAGTCCACGATCAACAACAATGGTCGATTAGCAAAAACTAATTTATTTAGTTTGGTAATAAATATAAATGCACACATGAAATACTATTTTAAAGGGCCACAATTAATTTGCTATCATTATAGGCCCCGTGACCGCATGGAGCATTTGCTACGTACTGGACACTTGTCGGATTGCAGTTTTGTGGTTTATGATGATAACGGCGAAAAGATCGTTCTAAAATGCCACAAGTTTGTGCTGATATCGTAAGTTAAATCGCAAGTCTGGGTATATTACAATGGTTAATTGTAAATTTTGAACTTCTGCAGCTGCTCTCCGGTATTTGAACGCATGTTTGAAGGGGATTTCGAGGAAGGAAAACTGCCGGAAAATATAGTCCTCGATGATGTGTCAGGGCCCGATTTCAAGAAATTTATTGAATACTTGTATTGGCACGACAATCGTCGACTCGACTCGTATGATCAACAAACACTGCAAACCCTAATCTACCTGAGCAAGAAATTTATGGTGTCCTTCATGACCGGCAGCTGTGTGACTATCCTCAAGCGCCGTTTGACCAATAGCATGGATGTGGATGGTATTGTTGATCTGTTTGATTATGCTCACCAAATTGACAATGAAGAGCTGTTGAGCTGCATTAAAGTGGTGAGTAATGCATTTACAATTTATATACAAATTAATGATTATGTGGTTATCCATCAGAAAATGGAAAAGCAATCGGACTCGTTCATTAGATCGCCAGCTGTCTTTGATCTCAGCTCGGATGTCTTCTTAGCCTTTATACGATATATGGTCGGGCATGTGCCCGATAGGATTCGCTTCGATGTGATCGATCGCTACTGCAAGCTTCATGGTCTGTCCATAGCGCCAGATGGGCCAAGCTCGACTTCCTATGATCAAATATATACCCCAACACTTAAACGAGTGAAGGCAGGGGCTGAAGAAGTATTAGAAAAAGGGGAAGCCGTTATAGTCAAGAAGGATGAGAACGAAAACGAAGAAGCCGAAAATTATGTGGCTGCAACTCCAGATGAAGATACAATGAAGGCCATTGAACAAGATAAAATAAAGGGCGAACAAATAAACAAAGCCCAGCGCGAAAAGGAACATCAAATTAATTTTATAACCGAATTACTGAAAACTATCAAACTCACATCGATGAAACCATATGACTTCTGCTCTGGGCCCGGGGCCTCCAATTTACTAACCACTGATGAGAAGTACAAAGTGCTTTCCGCTATATGCATTTCGGAACACAAACTGTCTTTATTGAGTCAGTATGGCGATAATTAAGTCCCTCGCAATTTCTAATTGATAAATGAGCTAAGAGATGATTATATTAAAAAGAAAACTCGTATTTTATTTGAAAAGTGTATTTATTCGACAAAATGGTATAAATGTATAAATACAAATGTATAGAGTTTGCATATTTGTAAAATATATCCCACTGAATTGTGCAAAATATATCGCTAGCGATATCGGTTTATATATTCTATTGGTCTGAACACGTTTAAGACGATCATCAAAGGGGTATAAGTTAAGTCTAAAAGACACTTGGACGGCACACATTTAGCAATAAGTCACGACGGTAAAGGCACATTATGATAAAATAGTATTAAATTTACGTTTGAAGGGATTATATGATAGCCAATTTGTACTGCGTGTACATAAGTATAAATTGAAGGATTCGAGCAAAAGTAATACATTATTTGGAGGCCAGTGAGAAGTTAGTAGCTGTCTAAATATCAACTTACAAAAGCTATGGTTAGTTAGAATGAACGTATGTAAAAAAGCATAATTGCTGCATTGATGTCGCAGGCAGGGGTTAGAATAAGATTTCGAAACGGCGGATGACCTTAGGCATAGCTGATTTCATGCTCGTAGGTCTTCTCACGCAAATCATAGTTGTCGGGAAGAGCATGATGTCTCAGCCCACATAGACGCGGGCCGAACCGTAGAATAATGATGATTACGCCTATGACGAATAATGCCAAGGCAGCAACGGCGGGATATAAAAAGTATAGAGCCATGGCTTAAATGTCGCTCTCACGCTTCTGCAGCTCTACGTATTCTTCGCGTTGGCGTTGCTGATGCAATGTACGACCCTCGGGACGTGGCGGACGTTGATGATGTTGTGGCGATTGATGGACTGGTTCCAATTCGTCAACGGATACAACAACGTCGTCGGGAAACACTTGCTGATGAGTAGTGGGCTGCATGCAAAGAACGAAATCAATTATTTCATTACAGGATAAATGTACTCGTTCAGCTTACATGGAGACGGTTGAAGTAGGATGCGTCCTTAAGCTCGGTGAAGTCCAGGGGGGATTGCTTGTGTGGTGTCGATGACCAAATGGATACCAACCAGCGATTGCCGGTGTGCCTGTCTTGCCAGTATTTGCGGTGCTTGGAGCAGCAGCCCAAGATAATATTCAATATGATGATAGATCCGAGCACAACAGAGCAGATGGCAATAGTCACATAAAACGGCTTGAAACTGCCGTAAATGTGTCCAGTAAAATATGGATTATTTATATAAGCTTTGCGCTCGTCTTCGATTGTGGACATAGTCCCTCTGCGTCTGGATCTGTGGATTGAGTGTAGTTGAATAGGCCTCGATTTAGTCCAAGCTAGCCACTTGCCGAGTTGATTGCACACAAGCACAACACTGAATTGTCTGAAATGAGGGTAAACGATGAGAAACCATGACGACACACCGATTTCAACCCCCCGAAACTGCTTAGTGTAATATTACTTTTCTTCTATAGCCAATGATTGCCTGTGTTCCTGTCTCGCCAGTATGTGCGGTGCTTGGAGCAGCAGCAAAGTATAATATTTAGTAAGAATATAAAGCCAAGTACAACGGAACAGATTGCCAGAGTTATGTATAATGTGCTATAATCGCCTTCAGTGTGTCCTTTACTTAATTCGGTGTAATTTGTACTATTTTCAATGTTGGTGGGCATATTTTCGCTACTTTCTGCAAAAGAGTAATCCATAAATAACTAGAATGTGGCAACACGTAGGGCGTGGCGTGGCGTCGTCAGGGACAGCCTTAAAATTCTACTAAGTGATTGCCAGTGCGCCAGTCTCGCCAGTACTTGCTGTGTTTGGAGCAACAGCAGAAAATAATATTTATTATGATTATGGAGATGATCATAACAATGCAGATGATAATGGCCAAATGAGCCTTGGTAAATTCGCCCTTAATGTGTCCACTCCATGCCGGAGCCTCTGTGTACGCAATGTGATCGTCTTCGATTATATGCATGATCCCGATGTATTGGATTAAGTGCAGATAGTAGAATTCTTAGTGTTAGTTCAAGTCACCCACAAACAGAACACTGTGTTGTCTGCAGAAAATGTAAACTATGGAAAACTTCGATGACGACACGCTTCTTGCAACCACTTGTGTCTCTATTTGAAAAATGTTTGGCTAAAATTAGGCAGTTTTTGGGGGCGTTGGCTGTTTTAATTTAGTTTATCGAATACGTCCTGATCCATTTTCACCCCCACCTTTAGTTAGGGCTTTTCGTTTTTCTTGCAGCTTAAATGAGACACGTTGGGCGTGGCGTCGTCAGCGGCTTCGTTAGTTGTGTTCTGAGCAATATGTACACCACATTTTAGACCAGTTAATTTCTTGTACTAACCATTTGCGCTTAGTTTTAAGAAACGCCAATTCCAATTTGAAACACTTTAATTGAGCTTCTGAAGGATGAAAGGTAATCTTCGACACAAATTGTACTTATTAACTCGCTGCACACAAAACAACGCCCAAAACCTGGCTTACAAATAAGACGAGCTATCGATTTAGCAAATACATGGCTGTACTGTTATCGATACTCACATATTCTAATAAGATATTGCAAAGGTATCGATGCTTGTGACTTTCAAATACAGTGTTGTGGGCGTTATTAAACGCCATTTTCCTATGAATTAAAAAACGTTTCTACTAACATCAGTAATGCCAGAATTTAAAAGAATGTTAAAATATGCTACTAAATTAAAACATTAATAAAAAACAAGTATTTAAATTTAACCAAATTATTATTGAACGCCACAAAGTATGATTTATTTTAAGCCTAGAACAATGTTTAATAAAAAACCTTTGCATACTTTTGGGGCGCAATTACTTCTAATAAAATATAATCTTAATAGAAATATAATTCACTCACTAATTAAATAACGTAATTAGAATGTATAGAATAAGCTAACACAACTATTAATTCAATCGACGCCCAGAACGTAGAAATACAGGGATTGCAGCTTAGTAAGTGGATATGCACGGCGGACATGGTATGGAAACCATATAGTAACTAATAAATGTTATAAGCATTTGTACTTTAACAAAGTAATAAACAAGCTAAAATACCAGGACTACCTAACATAAGCTTCATTTAAATTAGAACATTACAATTCAAATATCAAACATTATTTTAATATAACAGCTCAATGGCCTAAACCTTAGCACTAAGCATTTCTTGGAAAAAATATGTAAATAATGGGCAGCATTAGTTGCCAATAAATTGAGTTTGCTAGCTTATCAAAAGCCGACAAAATATTATACACCTGCCAAGTGCTCACTGGCTATACATAGGTCAGAAAATTATCATTCCCTGAAAACGTACGCGCTAGAGCGCGTCCATCATCTGTCGGAGCGCTGAATGCAATCCGATCACGTGCTATTTCCATGCCCAAAACTGTGTGAAGTTGCACTATTCGCAGCAGTTGAGTTGCTATTCCTCGTCGACGATGCAGAGGAGAGACCCAAATGCGTGAGATGCCGCAACTATAAATAAATATAACGTTAATAAGAGTGAGACTTTGGCGTATTCCACACTCACCTAGCTTCAAAGCTGTCTTCGCTGAGGTAGTCCTTACCGTCAACCTGTATGAAGCGATGCGCCTCAGTCAGCGGCTGCACTAGACACAGGCCCACAATTTGTTGCTTACGGAGAGCAAAGAAAGCAACAAATGTTTTCGGCACTATGAATGAGGAGTAACCCAGTTCCTTGTCCACAATATTGATCAGTTCCGTCAGGCGCTGCAGTCGTGCAGTGGGAGCATGTTCATTCATTCGTATTATGCGGCCATCGGGAGCCCAGTCCGGATAGACCGCCACAATATCCTCGTCTATCCAGCCCTTGAAGCGCAACACATGTACACCGCTGTGATATTCTCGATGCAATTGCTCTTCCTCGGGTTCATGGACGGTATAGACTAAACCGCACTGTTGGCACTGTCTAGCTCCAAATGCCTTCTGCCCAGCATCGATTTGATATTGTCCGGCGCCCGAGGCTCCAACTGTTAGACGTGCAGCAGCATCTACCTTGCGACGTGTTGATTTCTGGGGCAATGGCTGCAGGCGCTGTGTGAAAATAGGAAATAGTTTTCCCTGGGATTCCTGCGGTTCGGTAGATAGCTTCTCTGCGGAAGTTTCTGCTGTAGTTGGGTCCAATTTACTCTCAGCCTCACATATTTCCTGCGGTTCTGCTTCCATCTCTGCATTGACGATCATGTATAGCTCATCGACAATACGCGTAGCCTCATCTTTGTGATTCTCGGGATCAGTTATGAATATTTTGAAATTCTCATCCGTACAGATATTGTTACTGATAAGAAACTCTAGCAGAAGTGCCTGTTGTTCGATGGTGTTGGGATCGTCTGTTTTGTAAGGCAATTGCTTATGGTATTTCAAATTTGGGTCTACTTGCTCAGACTCCACTGACTCCGGTTCCTGCTGTAGCACATGCTCATCTACAACGGACATTGGCTGCGCCGGTGCTGATTCAATAATTTCATCCACAATGGTATCGTCCAGGTTACGCAGTATTGCGTCGACAGTAGCTTGTTCAGCGGAAAATATGGTGGCCGATCTGACGCGGACCTTGCGTGCTTTCTTTGGTGGTGCCTGCACCAGTGCAATCTTACCTTGGCTAACGGTCGCTCGTATGTTGTCGGTTATGCGCACCTCCATGGATGTGCTGCTCTGTCTTCCGGACGTAAAGAACTTTCGCTTTCTCATGCCATCCGTGTTAGTCGTGGGCGAAGTAATTACAGTATCAGAATGGTGGATCAAAGGGATAATGGGTTCATTCTCGAGAGTATTAACATTATCATGGGAAATAGTTGCTACTAACTCCTCATCACTGAGATCGGAAAAGTCAAATGTTTCCGATTCGTTTCTTACATCACATTCCTTATCATTATTGTTATTATTATTATTGGCCTCATCTGACGTCATAAGGCTTAGAGGTTTCGCCATTTTAATGGGATCTTTGGCTGTGCGTAATATGTTATGAACCTCCTCCACTTTGGCACGCTCCTCACGTTTTGTGATAATTAATCGTCGTAATTTTTCATTTCGCAATGATCCCAAGATGTTATCCAAATCGACGGCAGCTCCAGGACGCACTGGGTTTTTGCGTATCTTGTGACCCACTCCCTTATTAATCCCTAGCCTTGGACGGGATGTGGGAGAGGTACCCTTCCCCTTTTGACGTTGTCGTACTTGATGGCGGGCATTCCCCGGGTGGTTAACGACCTTTTTATGGGAAGCTGTTGAAGAACTGTCAGCAATATGGGAATAGAACGACACTGTTGGTATGTATTCCTGATGAGTCCGCGGTATTTTACACCGTGGTGGTAATGCATTATCTGGTATGGACTCATCATTTACTCGCTTTAATGATTTGCGATCCTGACCAGTTAAAGAGTCATCAGTATCCGTATTAGTTTCCTCAGGAACTTCCGAACGTCTAAGTGTTGTGGTTGAGCGTGGACTCGAATTCTGACTAGTGCTGCTGTTGCTAGTTAGGCGCATCGTTGTGGTAAACAAATGTGGCAATTGCTCCTCTGTACTAGCGCCAATTACTGCCTTAGAGCCACGTGACTTCAGGATGATTTTGTTTTCCTTATTAGTTTCTGGCGAGCTACTTGCGCTGCTGCGTAATCGCAATTGACGAGTGTTGCCATCTGTATTATCCTTAAATAGTTTACGAACGTTGGTGCCATCGTTTTGTTGTTTACGTCTTGGCCGCAATGGTGATAATCCTAACAAAGGGTCTTCAACGTCATCATCATCGATGGGATCCAACGTTGAAAAAAGTTGTCTCTTTCGTTCCGAGAGGCGTGGAGTGACAATCCGTACTGGTTTTGGAGCACGACCACTCCTTGGAGTTTCCATAATTCATTTCTTTTGACTGCAACTACGTATGTTTCCCGCTTTTTTAATCCAGCGCTAAACAATAAAACTTGCGCCAACCAGGGATGCATAGTATCGATAGATATATCGTAAATACATTAGTAAGATGAATATGAACAAAAACCTATATAAACATTACTCAGCAAATATATAAACAGTAATTGATATTATTAAATTATTATAAACAAAAATAAGGCAGCTATCGAAAGTAATCGATTTATTTAGTCGATATGTCAGTTGCGAATTTACGATAATAGTCAATAATTATCAGAGCACCTCTAACGCATACACATAAATTTCATGCTGGTGAAAAATTGTTGGAGAGCTGAAGTTAAATATTTATAAAGCCAATTTCAACATATTTTTGGTTTAGCTTGCAACCAACAGGTAAGAAGTCTTTAAATACTTAACATTAGTTAGAAATATTGATGCCGCCGTCCTGCCACTACAAGTACCACGGTTTCGCTTAGCCGCCGTCGTTGTCGCCGCCATCTTGTTTGTATATTGTGTGAAAGAAAAGATAAATATGTATTTTTTACGCGCTGCATGTGTCTGACGCCAAGTGTAATGGACGCGTTGTTAGCTTTTTTTATTTTATTTGCTACGTATTACTAGTTGCTTACCTCAGTCAAAACAAAGATGAAATATTCTTCTTCTTTCACTTTGAGGTCGCGGTCGTCGCCGTCTTCGTGTCTCTCAAGCTGCGCTGTATGCAAGCATACATACAAACATACATACGTCATTAACGCGTGAAAAAAGCAAATAATCGCGTGCAATACGCTCAAGATTCTCCCAAGATATTGAAATAAACAAATCAACCGTGGACGATAACGCCGCCGTGATGCCCGGAGCCGGCACGTTCAAGTTATTCATCGGTAATCTCGATGAGAAGACGCAGGCAACCGAACTGCGTGCGCTTTTCGAAAAATACGGTACTGTCGTGGAATGCGATGTGGTGAAGAACTATGGCTTTGTTCACATGGAAACCGAGCAGCAGGGTCGCGATGCCATACAGAATTTGAACGGTTACGTATTGAATGATTTCGCCATCAAAGTGGAAGCTGCTAAGAGCCGACGCGCCCCCAATACGCCGACAACGAAAATCTTCGTTGGGAATCTAACGGATAAAACGCGTGCGCCGGAGGTGCGTGAACTATTTCAAAAATACGGCACCGTCGTCGAGTGCGACATTGTGCGCAACTATGGGTTCGTGCATTTGGACTGTGTTGGTGATGTGCAGGATGCCATTAAGGAGTTGAACGGTCGCGTTGTCGATGGCCAGCCGCTCAAGGTGCAAGTCTCAACCAGTCGTGTACGCCCAAAGCCGGGCATGGGCGATCCGGAGCAGTGTTATCGTTGCGGCCGTTCCGGTCATTGGTCGAAAGAGTGTCCGCGTTGGACAGGCACTGGTGGACGCGAGCCGCCACCACCGCTCAGTGCCGGCTACAGAGATCGCATGTACAGTCGTGATCCGTATCCGCCACCACCACCGCCGCCGCCCTTCCTGCGTGATCGTATAATGGATGGCTTTAGGGTAAATGCAGCTACATTATGCTACTCAACGGGTCGGTTGAAAGATTTATCTTCCCACAACATAAATGTAAATCTAGTCCCGCATTGCTATAGTTGTAAAAATTCACTTTGCAATTTCCAAATTCTCGTTAGAGCTTTGACAGTTAATCTTTAAATCGACCCGCCGTGAATCGAACTATTTTGAGGGAATAATTTTCAGATATTTATATTAAACTCGAAACATTCTAATAGGCTCATTTTGAACATCAACAGGATTACGATTATTATGATCGCCGCTTTGAGGATTCGCGTGATTTGTACGAGCGTCGTTATCAGTCATCCCGGATGCGTGACTTCCCACCGCCGCCGATATCGCGTCGTGAACCGATGCCACTGCCCCCACCGCTGAGCAGTAGTCTACGATCCTGCAGTGTCTCCCGGGGCTATGATTCAATGTTCAGTCGGCGTTCACCTCCACCGCCGCGCAGCAGCAACGGCATGAGTCGCTACGGGTAAGTGTGCTCAATTGCACAGTGTAACCTTAAACGAGATTGTACTTCTATTAATCAATATTCTCTTTGCTACAGCTCCCCCACACCGAACGGGTATGAGGACTTCAGTCGGGACAGCTTTGATGAGCGCATGATATCGTCGCGTGGAATGCGTGGTCCCTCTCCACCAGGTCGTCGCTATGCGCCCTACTGAGATGAGTTTTATCTGAACGGCAGCAGTTGAGTGACAACAGGTGGCAATACAATTGCAACAACTGCACCACAATTTGTACCCATTTACGACTATAACGCTTCAGGCGGTATTTCATGCTGGCTACTGTACTGGTCGCCATCTCATCCTTATCAACAACAATTGCAGCAAGCGCCTTTCTCACAAATGTGGCTGCTGACGCCTTTGTAGTTTCGCGTAATACACACTAAACAATAGCTAAAAAAATTATGAATAATCTTGAAAGTCCCTTAAGGCAAAATATCTTTTAATGCATACTTAAGACTCATTGTCCGACTGATAAACAATGAATGAATAATACGGCATGCGGCAGGCTTTGTCTGCATTATATTCGTTCCCCCATCATTTCATTCAAGCACTATCTTTTAGCATATAAACTATTTTAATTTATTGGATTTGTGCGTGTTTCAATAAATTACAATAAAACTATAGCACGTCTGTATTGTTATTGATGGGATGCAATGTATTTAGCGCTTCGAATGTATTGAAGGAAGCGACGCCGACTAATGAAATGTAGTATGCGTTCAAAGAATGCTAATTAGGGGTTAACAGAAAGCAATAGTTAGTATTTTGAAAATACACTGTAAAAGTTTCCATACACAAACCTCTTCTGAACTATTAAGAATAAACACATCTTAAGGTAAATCATTATATTCCTTTTATTTGTATTAAACGGTGATTCCTTGACCTTTAATCAGTGTTCGTCTTGGTCAAAAATCGGTAGTGTCAATTGCTATGTCCAAAATGCTTGGATTAAATTTTACCATTAACATATTTTCTAAGACTTGTAGTCTGTTTCGTTGTCGAAAATGTGAAACAAGCTTAATCTGGTTAGGAAATAGGTTAGTGCCAGACAGGGTTCTTAGCTCTTCGGCTCATCGTCCTTATTAACCCTGGAACGTCATCCTTATCTTTTGTACATTTACGCCATCCTTCGTCAATATGACTGCGACCTATTTTATGTGACTCTGAAATATGTCCTGAGCAAAATTAAATACAAAAATATATTTCTTAATTATATTTGGACATATTTCATTCAATATTTTTTATCATTTTTGTAATTTTATTTTTAATCTTTAACTTAAAAAAATCATTTCACAGCTTTCCTTTTTTAGCAAATAGCTCGTTTTCAACAAAGAACTAGGTCATTTACATACAAAATATGACGTCTTCTTTCGTAAAAATCAAATTATCAAATACGTAGGATGTGTCTAGTGCAGTGGTGCCCAAAACTCATAATTCCTATCACATGTGCGCTCGCGTTCGGCTATTTTTTTTTTTTCACAGCGCGTGCTGCGCTGCTACGCACACAAGCACACTGTTTGATAGTGTGAGTTCGTAAAATCGTACAATCAACGAAGCGTGACATGTGAGAAATTCTACTGTATGTGTCAAAGCAGCGCTGCTTAGCAAAGCGCACATGTGATAGGAAATATGATTGTGCATTGTCCTACTTTGACTACCACGATTATTATGTTACTGACAAGCACTACACGAAAAGGGGGACTAAAATAAACGGTATAAACAGGTTTTAAGTCAAAAATAAAATCGCGCGTAGTCATTTTGACGAAGGATGACGGTGCAGGGCTAAGAATATATTTACTTTATGGGACTTACCATTCCAAACACACAATCTTAATAGACCCTTTTGTACTTTTTGAAAGTGCAGGGTCTAAAAAGAAGCAGCGCTTGAAAAACTTTAAAAGTTCGCCTGTTATTTTCGACTTTTGTTTTAATTATGAGAAATTAAGACCCACATACATGCTTTATATACCCCTAATTTGCATGCATTTTAGTGAATTTTTTGGTGGTAATTGCATGAATAAAATACTTACTTTGACATCAAACCGATCCATAAATAAAATGGACATCTAAAATTTGATTGTAAAATTGCTTAAATAGAAAAAACACATTTATTAGTTACAATAGATATCTACAATAATATTTTTAGTAAATTTTGGTTTATAGATGTCAAAATAGATAATAATATATGAATAAATAAAATTTGTAGTCTCGACAAGGATAATATAGTTTGTTCAAATTCATGCTAGATTATTTATCTTTACGGCAGTAATAGAAGCAGCAAATTTACGTCCTGTGTTGCCGATCTTACGTCTTAGGAGTGGATACTATGCTTGGAGTCTTAGATTTCGCCAAAAGCTCATCGGATTCAACATTATTGAGTCCGTTAGCAGCTTCATTTGCATTTGAGCTGTCGTCGATCTTATGTAGTTCCTGCAGCTCTACGCCTCTGGTTGGCACATCGAATGTGGGAGGGATGAGTAAACGGCTAGAAAGGGAAGCGGAATTAGACCGACTCAAGGCATTGCTGCTGTTGCTACTTACTGGCTGAGGAGTAGCCAAACCATGGACACTGACATCATGGCAGATGTGATGCCAAAGGTCCAAACTGTGCCCAAACGTGTGTAGATGGAGCCGACAAAGACGGGTCCCAAGACACGGGATAGACAACCCGCACCTGTCATCAAGCCCATCCAGACGCCCTGCGGTCGTGGGCCTAGCACCTTGGAGAATATTGTTTGGATCAGTGTGACGCCAATGGGATAACCCACAGAAGTCAGTGCGAAGCCTATAATAAACTGTGATAAAGTCAAGGCAGGCAGCCTGCCACACCACTCCTGGGACGGTGGACAACCCAAGTATATGGGATCGTTGGACGAGATGTTCGCACTGGCATTATAGGCAGCGGCTAGCTTGGGCGGATCGGGTCCCCATGGTAAGTATAGCAGCCGGCCCAGCACCATCAGCGAGAAGCCACCCCAAATGAGCACATAACGCTCCTGGAAGAACTTGCACAGCGGATCAATCAGCACAAAAGTGCCCAGTGATATAACAGCGGCAACGGCCATAAGTACGCCCATGTAGTAGAGGGCCTGCTCATCACTCCAGGCGAACATGTCCATGGTCAGCGAAGTGCCAAGGCTAAAAGGAAAGAGGATTAGTCATGGTAGGTAACACGGCCAAGTCAGCGGACACACTAACGTTTCGAGCAGCACAAAGTTAAAGACCAGCACGAAGAATGCCACAATCAGTGTCCAGGCGGAGAGGTAGTTGGGTTTGAGTGCCTTCCACGTTTCCCGCTCCGAGTTGCCGCCTTGGCGCACCATAATCTCTCGGGCGGCTATTTTGTGCTCCTGGAATATTTGAGGCAGGAACATGATAAAGTTGCCCATGCTCATGAGTACATTGATCCAGCCACTGGCGGTGTACATGTTGAAGTGCACGCTGGAGTTGAGCCACGTATATCCTTCAGGTCCCAGCGGGGTTACCAGCGCCTGCAGTCCGGGACCAATTATGAATCCCAGCACCTGCGCCAGGGATACCATTGAGACGGCGTGGGTGCGCTCGCCGAGACGCGTTGCCGCCGACAGGTAGGATCGACACAGCGCGATGTTGGCCGAACTGACGCCGATAAAGAATCTGGAGATGAGCATCCAATATTTGGCATAGTCGTCGAACACCTGCAGCGATGAGTAGAGGCCACTGGCAAATGTGAACAACGCCAGTGAGATTAACAGCGGCAGGCGTATGGTGCCCAGTCTATTGCCCCACCAGCCAAAGATGGGGCTGAAGATCATCTGAGCGAATGGATTGGCCGCCACAATCAAGCCCATAAACTCTTTTCCCGCGCTGGGATCTAGCTATAGGAATCACAAATATAATATCTGTAGATCAAAATGGATGAATCACACACACCTCGTTGAGGAATGGCCAAATGCCGGTGAGTATAATGCTGAATCCCAGCGACATGAGGAACATGGTAAAGTAGATAATCCGTATGGAACGCCATCGCTGTTTATATTGCTCGAAGTTCTCCAGGCCATCGTCCAACTCTTCCGGAATTCGACTAGTACTCAGCCTGTCGCAAATCTTCCGCCACATACCCATGGTGCGGCTATAGACGTAACTAAAGTAGCTCTGCTTCTCCTCCGTCACTGATCCAGGCACATGCTGCGGGTTCATTGTGGATACAAAGAATTTGGTTGATAATCGCATGTATGTATATGTGTATATACACTGTATCTGGCTGCGTATGTGTGTGTGCATGTGTGTAAATTTATATTTACGTCAGCTGAGAAGGGATTTGATAGACTATTCAAAAATAAACTGTTGCTAGAGACGTTGAGCTTATCAACAGGTGGTTTATTTGCATATTGTAAGCATTTGGCGTTATCTATCAAGCAAGAGGCGGGGACTTTATTTTCACGGTTAATTATGTCTGAAAATATGGCTATAATACACACAGTAAATAAGATAATCCAGAGTAATCGACCAGCCGGTTTATGATACTGATAATTGTCAGTGGAAAAAAAGGTGTAGGGTATCTAAAAGTCATAGCACTCACACACTTTGAAGTAGTAATGTTGGTTTAGCTCTGAGTTTGTTTTCGTTTATTGGTTTGTTTCTTTGGTGACAATTTCATTGATGTTCAATGTTTTGTTTTTTCATTTGCTATCAAAATAAAATGAATCTCCCACTTTGACAAGCAAAAAGCGTCGTTCAATCTTCTTTTATGTGATGGCATAAAAACTCTGGCAGCTGCAACAATAAATTTACAATTTTCCAAGTACTGTAAACAGCTTTTAGAAATGTAGACAAAATTATAAAAATTTTTTCAATTTAAATCAAAATAATGACTCTGCACTCTAATTTTTAGACCCTGTACTTTAAAAAAGTACAAATGGATCTATTAAGACTGTGCAACAGAGAAATGTGTGTAACAGGCAGAAGGAGGCGTGACAGGCAGATCAAGTTTGTGTTAGATTTTTTATACCATCCCCTACCCCCCTCCCCCCCTCACACACACACAAACCGCCAAAAACTACCACAGCCACAATTATGAAGATACAAACTTGGGCATAGAAAGATCTTATGGTAATCTTCATCAGTGCTGTGAATTGTGGCCCAATCGGATAATAAACACGGAGGATATTCGAGGTCGAGGTCGGATGCATCCTACTGACGCTTTCCGGGTTTTTTAGACTCTCAGGTTTAACAAAGCATAAAGGATCTCTTAAGAAAATTCTTGATCAGGTTGACAAGCTGAGTCGATATAGCCCTGTCTATCTATGCGTGTGTCTCGCATACAATAAGATCTAAGATCACAATTTTTCTTTTGTTAGATTCGTGAACTACCTAAGCAAGTCAAGTTTATTGCGGATGTTCGTTAGTACTGTTTTTAAGATTTACATCAATATTTAATTAATTATATTAATTATATTGATATGTTGAAAAATATGGTTACAAAATACTTAATATTAATATTTAATCAAGTAACATAATTTACATATGTTTACTGATTAGTAAAATGTGAATAAAATGTACTTTAGATGAGAGCACAGAATAAAAATGATAAGAACTGAACTAAATACACTTTAACAAAAGCTGAAATATTCGTAGTAATACTAGTACTTGTTAGACATTGCTAAAAGTTGCAATTATTACTTAATTTAAAATAATTTATTTAATCTTTATTTTGATATTTAATATTTGGTTTTCAAAAATAAATGTTGTTTTTCACTCTCATCTGTTTAGTTTTAACTTCTCAATACTTTTCTGAAATTGTTCTATATGTATTTTCAAAGCTAAACTATTTTCTCACTGTGCACAAGTGTGCCATCTTATCAGTCCTCAGCATAACAGCCCCAGACTCAGCGCTCGCAGATAAACAAATCGAAAAGACTGCACAAACCTCTCAGCTGTTTCGTATTCTCTTTTATCAACTTTTTGCGCTTATCGTTGGCAACTAGTTAGTACACTTGGTTGGCTATATAAGCACATACATAAGTACATACATATGTGCGTATGCATGTATATATTTTGGTGTGCGTCTCTTGTTAGTCAAAGTCACTTGTTGCTGTATTGCTTATCATTAGCTTAGTTGTTGTTGGGATTTATCAGTTTATTACATGATTTCATTTACGCATTGCAATTGTGACCAACGGCTTTAATCGAAGGAACTAAATTGTTTTTGAATTTCAATTTGAATTTGATTGCAGCATTTGCCGTAATTTATCGTAAGTATCTTTTGTACTATAGTCTCTTTGTCTTTGTTTTTCTGGTTGCTCACTGCTCTTTTTCTGTTTTTTAAATTGTTGTTTGTGCGGCACTTGTGAATCACGGTCAATTATTGGCCCTCAATTTGTATATTTGAATCGAAACAGTTGCCAATAATTGTTTTGTCAACAAATTTGAACTCGGAATACATCTGTTCATCTCCAGATAAAAATAAAACGATTAATGTGGACAAATGTAGAATATTTACTTAATTGTTTTTATTTTTGTTACTGCACACGCACACACACACACACATACATGCACGCTTGGATTCCCACTGATACACATTGTCATCCACGGGTGCGAATGGCATCACGCAGAGTGGGGCCAACACAACGGCAGAGAGCAAACAGCTACTTGCACACACACATACATATGTGCACACACACATACGTGTGTGTTTGTTGCAGTTGTTTTATACGTATGTGTACATGCGTTGCCCTTTGTAACTTTACAAACCGTGGGAGAGCCAGAGAGTTACCGATAAACTGAAGCATCTTTACTCTCTTAGCATTCACGCGCTATAATGATTTTTGCTTGGTAACAATGTTTATGGCTTCGCCACTTTTTAGCCACTTTGTTTACTACCTGTTGAGATGCAGCTGCGACGCTGTTCGAAACGATCTGCGTATGACAACAACCGACGACACACTGCGTAGCGCCAACGATCGAATAAACTGGGAACCGATAATGTTTGTTGCCAACACTTTGAGTACCGTAAGCGCTCTCTTTGGCGCTCTCTCTTTTCTTCAGTGTTGGCATTTTACATACTTACTGCTAGATTTAGCTTTTTTTTTTTAAGTGAAAATGCTTATAATGGGATCAATTTAGTTGAATGTTTGTAATGCTATTCTAGATATTGCAATTAACTAATATCACTCATACTCAGCTTAATAAATAAAAAGTTGCCTAAAATTATTTGGACTAACGACAGTTTCTTTTTTCTCAAAATAAGTATTCCTTGTTTGTTTGATAAGACTCTTTGATTATTTTTAGCAATGTATTTCTTTAATTATTTCCTTCATCTATCATATTTTAAAGTTGGAATTCTAGCAACACGGGTATTATTTATTTCCTTACATATTCAATTAGCAGCAACGCCTAAATGTATGCAATGAAATTCACGAGTTTATTTTAACGTTAATTTAACACATGTTGCTTATTATTATTATTTGTCAGAGCTTTATTTTAACACTGCGACCTCAAAGATCTATTGTGCTCTCTGCCTAATTGAGTTACAGCTCTTCCATAAATTCGATGATTTTCCCTGGTTGAAGAGCTCTTATCTCCAGGCTGTCTAGGAGCTAGCCTTAACCTACTGACTGCCGGGCAAGTTCCTAGTATGTGCTCTGACGTTTCGTCTTCTTCGAGACAGAGTCTACAGAGTATATCCTCAACAATTTTAAGCTTGTTGAGATGCTTGCGTAGCCTAAAATGTCCTGTAAGTATGCCGGTGACTATTCTAAGTGAACTTTTGCTCATTCTTAGGCAGTCAGTTCAGTTATCTTCTTGTTGTAGCTTCCTAAGAGCCGTTTACTCTGTCTGGCTCCCTGATATATTTGCCAATACTTTGTCTGATAAAGTTAAGAGAAGAGGCTTGCTTCCTTCCTAGCTAAATCATCCGCAACTTCCTTGCCTGGGACTCCTGCATGGCCGGGTACCCTAGACTGTTTAGTGAGCCTATGCATTGCCAGACTAGTCCAGACTTCACTTTGAAGCCAGTGAGTGCTTTGATAGCAGCTTGACTGTCTGAGAAGACGGCTATCTCTTTACCGGTGTACTCTCGGTCAATGTTGAAGTTGTAGCTCAAATAGAAACAAATTAAACGTTCTTCATTAAAAATTTATTTATCTGGAATGAATTTTTAATTTAGTATAAAGCAAAACACACCGCGGTCGTCATCTCTCATTCTTATTAGAGTAGCCTTAATACTACAACAATTTAAATAGGTTTGTACAAAATTACAAATATCTATATAAGTATGTAAATGTTTTATTTCTCTTCATTGAACCGCATCCAACGGCGCTGACGTAGCCAAGGGAACATGAAGGGACGTGTTGCGAGTGGGGCAGGTGGCAAGAAGGGTGCACGAGTCGAGGGTGCCGCTGTGGTAATCCGCATTTTCTTCCTAAGTCGTCGCTGCTCACGTGGCTTCTCCTTGCGTTCGATGGGTTGGGGCAGAACATCGTTCATGATGTTCAGGCTAAAGACATCGCCGGTATTCTGATCGGCTGCCAAATGGTTTACCGTATCCTGTAGCACCCGGGGAATGCGCTCTACAACCTGCATGGCATCGCGCAGTGGACGTATTTCTGGCCCAGCTTGTGGCTCTTGTACGTCAGAATCCTCCTCTTCAATGGAGGCAGGTCTGAGCTTACGTGTTGTATTTTTTCTGGATTTTCTGTCCAGCTTTTCTTGCTGCCACCTTCGGTGGAATGGAGCTGGTCGAGTTAAACGTGGAGCCGCATGCTCCAGAAACCAAGGTTCCGCTTGTGGCGTAGTCAATGGGTTTGCGGTTGGTGTTTGACGCTTGAAGGCAGCCTTCTTTTGACCACGTGTGCCCAGAGGAGACGGTCGTACCAGTGTGCTGGCAAAGTCATTAAACCAGTCCAGATGGTCTACGGATCTCTTATGACGTGCCAGCTCGCTTTTCTTTACACCTGTCGAAGCTGTATCTAGGGCATTCAAAGACAATGCGGCTTGCTTCACAGACGATGGCTTGTAGATGATGATAGTGGATCGACGACTCCGAAGTGGGATCTTCGTATCAACCTCGTTCTTTTCCTCGAACTGTCGTGCATTGCTCACAAAGCGATTGCTACTGGGGCCCTGGATGAGTATCTCGAACGGTGTGTTCAACGTGCGAGCATTTACCTGCATGGTGTGTATGCATTCCGTGTCCGAATGCTCATTGTTACACTCGCAAATGCATTCCTCGCCGCAGTAGAAACCCAAGCAACCGCAATGCTCACAGAGCGCCTTGCAATTGCGTTCGTGTTTGTACTCGACCAATGGGTTTTCATAACGATTAGTCGATGAGCTCGTATCCGGCGTTGGGGTTGTCTCACCAACGGAGACGGGCGATTCGATAACCAGCAAAAAAGATACGGCTAGCAACGCAATATGATGTTTATTCCGTATCATTCTCTACACTCCGTCCAGGTGCTGCACCCACTTACATTTGGCTGTGCATTGGCGGTACAGCGTGTGTTTTATACGCTGACTGGGTGAAATCGTAAACGCTATTTCCCCGAGTTTTTCGTTTCTTTTTTGTGGCTACCGCTTCGTGACTGTCAGTCGAAATTTTGATTTGTTTTGCTTTGCTGTTCGCCGGAATTTTCGCTGACAGCAAGTGATCTTGAGACATTTTAAATTGAGCACATATACTTTATGGTTCTAAAACTACCTATTTCAATTGGTCTCGTTTTGGACCTCTGTTGCGATGCTTTGCATACATACATTCGAGGCTAAATTCTCGCACTTGAACTTTATGACACCATAGAAATTTTTGTCCAAGGTAGAGAATTTATTACAAAAAAGTCAACTAAACAAATGCCGTTAATAAATTTTGTACTTCATCGGCGCTTTCCCTTGCCCTTTTTGCCACCACCACCACCGCCGCCGCTAGCACCTGCTCCGGCTCCACTTGACTGCGGCAACGACTGAGGCTCGTTAGTTTTGTTCTGGCGCGTTTTTAGCTGCGGTATTTTACTGGCCACGAGTTGCATGATGGACTCGCGTGTGGCAAACTCACTATTGCACAGTGTACCATCAGCATTGCGCAGTTGCACACGCACTCGGCCCCGGAACTGTATTTCCCTGCTCTTCTCACGGCTGTACTGTTTGTTCTCCACAACAAAGTGCATGTTGGACACTGAGAGTACGTCCCGAATTTCCACGTATGTTGGATTTTCCACGCAGTTCTCTTTGGGCAGACGACGTCCTTCTTGTCTGGTCTTTTTGCTGTTAATGTAAGCGGGATAGATGCAAATCCAACTAAAAATAAATGACAGTGGATCGTAATGTTGTTATTGTTATTGTTGTGTTTTGTTACCGCTCCACTTCGCTGTGTTTCATGTTGGGATGCCAATTCGTGCGTACTGGTGGAGATGCAGCCATGATTTAGCTACCTATTAAGACCGAATCAATTAATCAAGTCAAAATAATTCAATTTCCACACAAATTGCAGGTATTTTCCACGCAGGCACCTTGCCTGATTAGGGATGACAACTACCAAAACGATATAGTTATCGATGTCATATCGAGTTGACAGAGCTGCCAACTGGAGCAAACTGCGAATGACATCAGCAAAATAAGCAGCCCTGGAATTATCACACCGTGTATTTGAGTGAACAAACAGAAATTTCTAATATTTGTACAAGATTTCAAAATTTAGCATGGCTGCTACCTTTTGATGCGATTGTTATTTCTTGCAATTGGTTTTATTTGTACTCGTTTTGGTGAATTTTGAATATTCTAAGAAATGTATCGCCTATAGAGGGTGTTGATTTAAGATTATCGATATGATATAGATTTAGGTTCGCTGTATTTTAGTAACAACAGATTAAAAACATTAAAAGCATTTTTTGTTTAAATATGAATATTTGAAACGATATTGTCCAATACTTTTGACATGATATTTTAGCCGATATTAATATCGATATTTTGCACCTATACCCATCCCTAAGCGCCAATATCGATATATCGTTCGGGTAAAAACAACTTGGTTCAGTCTGTTTATAGTCTCTAACTGCTGTGGTGGTGCGGTCTGCTTGGCATAGTCTGATTTAAAGTTAACCACGGCGAGCAGCCAAACAAACAATTCTAGTCACGCGTATTGGGAGCTAATACGAACACTCAAACGCCTCGCCCGCATAGCCAAACGTTGTCGCGGTCAAACACACAGTCTTCTCAGAGAAAACGCAACTTAAAAGGCGCCACACAATGGATGAACTCAACGGCATACTGCAAAAGACCAAAGATAAATCTACTCAAAAGGAACAGGACGAGGTAATCATCCGCCCACGGTTAACCAGTTGCCAGCATCGCCACTTGAACTTTGACATTCTCGAATTGTCATCTGTGGATGTTTAACCAAAAACCTTTTTAACTTCGTGTTTTTATATTTATTTTGTGGTTTGCTCCCATGCTGCTGCTGCTGCCCACGCCAACACCCGCAAACACCCACGCACAACCATACAACTGTACAGATACTGCTGCAGCCCTTTACGTACATACAACAAATTCCTGGCAAACAGTTTCGCTCCGAATTGGCCTTGGCCTTCAATCACTGGTTGCTCATACCGGCCGAAAAGTTGACGCAGATTGGCGAGATTGTACAAATGCTGCATAATTCCAGTTTGCTGTAAGTAAAAAAAACTATAAACTATAAATATATACATATTAATGTGTATAACATGGCTATATTTATAAATCTGTTGAAATTGCATTTTCACTAAGTATTTGACCTTTGCTGTGTTGCGTTTTAGTTTTGTTCAATACTTTTTTGCACTCTGCCTTTTGTTTACATTTGCTTTTGTTATTGTTATTGTTATCGCTGTAGTTGCTTTTGTTTTTGTTTCTGTTTTTATTGTACACATAGCACGCTCGCACCATCACCCATCACCTTCACCCCACCATCATCAACAGTCCATGTTTCATCTCACTTCGCACATTCACTAGTCCACATGTGTGTGTGTGAGTGTGTGTGTGTGTGTGTGTGTGTGAGTGTGTGCATTTGAGTTTGTATTTGTTGCTCTTGCACACCTTTTGTAGAATTGTTTACCATACGATTTTAGTTTGAAAATTTATTAGCGCGTGAACTTTTCAAAGAAAAGGAGCAGAGAATGTAGTTTCCTGTGCGAGAAAAGGGTGCGAGCCCATATAATACACCTTTGTTTAGATTTGTATGCACATGTATAGTATTCTTATCTTTTAGCTTAAATTTTATCACCTGCTTTACGCTCTGTGTGCTTCCCCCCACCCCGAGTGGCTTATGCTGCTGTCGAAATAAATGGGCTGAAAAACACTGTTGCCACTCGAATAGGCACCAAATATTACAGAAATCGAATCAATTTGTTTTAAAATAGAACCAACATGGTTTTATTTGGTATATAAATAATAGATTTGATTAGAAAGTAAAATGCATAATAATAAACTTATATTACAATCGTTAACAATTAAATAAAAAAAAACTATGAATAATTGACAACTAATTGAATCTAGTTAATCTTTATTATTCGTGGCATATTGAGAGAACAAAATTAACCCTCTAATACCCAAGAGTGCCTCAAGGCACTTATTACATTTTTGCAATTAAAGGAAAAACGGTTAGTTTTTTTTATTATTTTAATATTTTCTGTGGGTTCTCTAATATTATAGCTTTTGTATTTGCAAAAGGTTTGGAAGTTTTTCGAACTTTTTACCGTGTTTTTATTCGAATCGGAACTGTTTTTTTCTTATTCAAAGCCCTATAAATACCTTGAGATACTTTTTCAATTAGCTCACCTGACAGGTAAACGAGAGCTGCTATACCATTTCTGAGGTAATTTTTGAGCTCAGTGGCCCCAGTATACCCTAGAGATAATTGTTCAAATAAAATTTAGTCATTATTTAAGGGTTCGGGGCTTAGAGGGTTAAATGTTTAACAGCTGTTACCGTTTTGTTTATAACCTAAAATTTCAAAATAAATCATTTTTCTTTAACTAAACATTTTCATATTTTGCTTAATATATGTATGTATATATGTACATATAGTACATATATGTATACAAATACTATTCACCTTAATTGTGGCAACCGTGCTTATGAAAGTATATAATTTAGTAGGTTATTTAGGCTGGATTAGACACCCTGTACGGGTAGAAGAAAGTTTGCTTAAACTAAGTATATATATGTAATATATCAGTTATTAAAACTTTGCTTTCCATTTCACTTTCTTTACTTTAAGTTAGTTTATCACAAGTTTAATATCAGCTATGGAAATGCCCGACATACAAGGGTCAAATTTCTAGAGTATACATATGTATCAATACACACATACTACATACATATGTACATATGTAAATTATTACCTGCCTTAGATGAACAATTGAGTTCTGCTTATCTGACAGCTGCTAACAGTTGGGCAGTTGATGAATTTCATTTTACATTTTCACATAGCCATATGTATGCATGAATCTGTTTATATTACTCACTTCATATCAATACAAAATACATGTATGTACATTTATGTGTATGTATTTTAACCAAACTTTTGCATTATCATCATTGTCGACTGCTTGGCGTTTACTTAGCAAAAGTGAGTTCTTATAGTACACATAACAACGAGATGACTCACACTCGCACACGTGGCTTAGCAGCTCATACTTATATACATACATATGTATGCATGTGTAAATAAGTGCATATGTATGCGTGTATATTTTAAGCAATTGCCTCAAATCAATTCCAAAATAAAAATAAGAATAATAATTTAGACAAAAGCCCGCAGCGTTCTGTTTATAATAGATTTCAATTGAATTTATTTGCAATATTGTGGGTTTTGCTTTCCCTCAAATGGAATTGCATAAATTATTTACGATTTTCATCATTCGGCTGAGTATGAGAGGTATATGTACATACAAACACACACACATACATACATACATACATACATACTTGTTACATAAAAGCGCAACAGTTAAACTTTGAACTTCTTTAATTAAAGTGCCTGGCGAAATGTCGTACACTTCAATTGAAGCTACCCTACGGAGCAATTCTGCAGCCAAGTGATACAAATACTTACACACATATAAACTCACTTACTCGTATGTGTGTACATAAGAATATACACGCTTGTATGTGTTTTTTATTCCTTTCGACACTTTACTATGTAGAGCCCACAGTGTCTGCTAAGTTTGTGCAGAGGTAGGCTCAATAGATAAGGAAATAAGCCACAGTTGTCAGATTTTTCTTTATTTACTTTTACTATGGTAAAAGTAAGTTAAGTTTCTTACAGAATTTTCATTCGGTTTATCAAACAAACTGCAGTACATACTCGAAAGAGTGAAGTCAATTTCTTAACTAGATCTGCTGTAAAAATTCGAATGGTAAATAATCCATTCTCTAAAATTTGACTTTATTTAACTATCCGTAGGATTAAGCGAGCTGTGCATCCTAAATGCTTTTCTACAGCCCTAACCTAACCTATCAATTAGTAAAACTAGAATAAGGTAAAAACATCGGACTGACAGGCGAGTTATAGTTGTGTAGGATTTCAATAGATCTTTAAAGTCACCACACTTTTCTCCCAAATCTAATTCTCATAATATCTCTCCCTAATGTACAAGTTTAGTAAAACAATTCTTAAATGCTGAAATCCAAGATAATAGTTACAACTTAAAATTTGTTTCCATTTTCGAGAAAATAAGATCAGAAATTCATATCAAAATTAGGTCATTATAATTGAAACTGATTATCTTAAATTATCTGGGTCTTATACTACTATGTATACTGAATAGTTATCAAACCATCAAGGCTAAAGAAGCTTTTCATAAAATTTACCAAATCTATCAACACATAAAAACTTTAAATGCTTTGAAACTGTTCAAAGTAGGACTTTTAATATCTGTAAGCATAATAATGCCTGCAAACAGAAAGTTGGATTGGCACAACATATTATTTAATATTATTTAAAACCCTTTTTACATCGAATATAAGGTTCCTTATGTTTACTCCAATGAATGCTCATTCTACTGTTTAGTGACTTGTATTCAGTTTCGAGTTAAGTTCCTTTCACTGAACGTTGCCTACGACTGTTCGGCATACTTTTCTCGCTGGCTTCAATCATGCAGGCTAATCCCGTCTCATTGCCACCTGTCGCTACCATCCATAGCTGTCCTAAGCTTCACGTTGCGTCCGTTATTCAAATGCAAATGTGCTGAAATGTCCTTAATGCTCCTTAATATCCTGCATTGTTCGTCGAGTGCCTGAGAAATGAGAAGTGAGAACTGTGAGAGCTGGTTATCGCCTGTGCCTATCTGTTGTACACCCCGCCACCCCCCTGCCACTTATAAATGGCTCTTGTTCGTGTTTTTAGTTTGAATGCATTGTCAAATCGACAAAAAACTAACAAGAAGAGAGCTTCAAAGGAGGCAGCTTCTGCCCCTTCTCCTTCCCCATCACCATCGCCATCGTCAGCGTCAGCATCATCACCATTCCATTGTCACTTAGTTAGCTTGTCGACAGGCATTGTCACAATGTTACAACACTTGCAATGCAACACTTTCCGCCCACTCCACTCCACTCTGCAACGCTTCATTGCCCACCCCTGCCCCTCCTTCCACTCGCATCCATTTAGCTTGCGCCGCTTGAACGCCCACGCTAGCAATTCCCTTCAAATGTTTGCAGCCTTACGCGCTCGCAAACATTTTTTAATTACGCAAATGTCGGCTGCCCAGTTTGCCTTGCCAGCGGCAGCAGTAGAGGCAGAGGCAGATGCAGAGACTGAGGCGGCAGAGGGAACAGCGTGTTATTGAAGTGATATGGGCCTCAAAGAGTATCTTAAATTTATGTACATTGTGTGTTGTTTCCAGTTATGTAGGCAGTGTTTTAGCCTGCCACGAGGGTTGCCCTTAAAAGTACCCGTTAAACGATGTTTGACGATATAAATATAGCTTTTATTATCGCTTTGATTCAATATTTGTCAATACGCAAACAAACAATTGTTAGCATCGCGCCTTCGATGTTTGCATAAAGAAGTTTCACCAATTGAACTCACAGCAGCAAATCGATCAAGGAAAATTTGATAAGAAAAACGCATATTTTTCGACTTACCTATAGTTTAGATTTTTGCATTTGTTACACTTTGTTTAAGGTGTAATTCATTTAAATCGCCGGCAACAGGTTAAGGCAAAGGCTAACAGCAAAAGTGACGAATGTACACACACGCATACCCGTATTCACATGAACTAATTGAATTGCGGCTCAGAGAGTCTCATTTATGGGTCGCTCAGTGTGTTTGTGTGTTCGTTGTCTCAGATACGTCAGACTCAATTGCAGCGAACACACACAAAGCGCTCTCTCTCCAACTCCATTAGAGGAGGTCGCTCTGTGTGTTTGTGTGTTCGCTGTGAGTCGCTTGTGCTGACGTTTTCTCTGCTACTGATGCAGATGTCTCATTGTATTTGAAAGGAATGAGGAACACTTTTTGCCTATCATTTGCTCACGCTCTTTCGCCAGTGACAGAGTTGTATGATGTTTATATGCAAATGTCGACAACAACCGACTGTAGCCATCGTTTTCAATGATTTTCACCTCGAACGAAGCGTAATTGTACGAATCTGAGTATAGGTTAACCGAAACGTGCGGTTTGGTTGCCTAGAGTATATATCAACCAAGTGTAGAGCATAATCACAAGACTACTGTATGGTATGGAATTTTGTTTATGATGTGATAAACTCTTGAAGCAACCTCTCAAGTAGTTATTAGCATGTATGCAAGCATCTGAGATCTGAGCTACACACAACAATTCGCACACACTAAAACATGCACCATACAGCACTTAAACACATGTACAAAGACCGCAATTAATTAGTTAACTGAGTGCTCTAAATGTGTTCTCAATACTAACTTACAGCATTGATGATATTGAAGACAATTCGATACTTCGCAGAGGTGTGCCCGTGGCGCATTCCATATACGGCGTAGCCAGCACCATCAATGCGGCCAACTATGCTCTGTTCCTGGCGCTGGAGAAGGTGCAGCAATTGGGTCATTCGGAGGTAAGGTGCATCGTGTTAATATAATTAATTGTGCTTATTAATCAATCATATTTGATGCAGGCCACCAAAGTGTATACGGAACAGTTGCTGGAGCTGCATCGAGGCCAGGGCATGGAGATTTACTGGCGTGATAGTTTTACATGTCCCTCCGAATCTGATTACAAACTGATGACTGTACGCAAGACTGGCGGCCTCTTCATGCTGGCCATACGCCTTATGCAGCTCTTTAGTGCCAACAGAGAGGATTACTCCAAGTTAACAGCCATTTTGGGCCTATATTTTCAAATACGCGACGACTACTGCAATCTGAGTCTCAAAGAAGTGAGTATATACGTGTATTTATTATGTAGTATATATATTTATTTACATAACTTCAACTAAATAAGCTAGAAAATGATAAAGAAGAATTTAAAATCAATAATTTTTAATTAAAAGAGCGAAAACATAATTGCAATTTTGATAAAAGTGTGAGTAAAGAAAATAATCTATAAAAAAAGGGAAAGGATTGGGGAATTGGATTGGGTCTACTGGACGCCAATAATATTAGTATGTGTTATAAGGTTAGTAATGTGTAATTTATCACCACAGTAGAATATCAAGTGAACTATGAGACTGAGGGTTTAAAATTTTAGTTTGATCAGGAATAGGGGATAAGGAATCAATAAGGAAACAGCGAAAAGATTAAACTTCTTTTTACAGACTTAAGTCTATCCTGAAGTACTGGATATTGTTGTGATCAAACATAAAATCATCTTAGTAGAGATAACATGAGTGTACTGTATTGAATATCTACGTTTGCCGGAGAAATCAAATAGGAACTAGATTTGTCAGATGCAATAGTATATTAATTTACTAAATTGAATATTGTGGAGACCAAACATTGAATCTGCATTTCAGATTTGAACATAGTTTGAGTAGTATTAAGTCTTACTGATGATGAGCGCGATAAGTCTGTCAAATTGCATTTTAGAATAGTAATTGTACAGTAAGCCTAGATCGATTACCTAATCATAGTGATAATCATAAATTCAATGTATTACTTACGTGTTTTTTGCAGTACACGGAGAACAAGAGCTTTGCGGAGGATTTGACGGAGGGCAAGTTCGGTTTCCCAGTCATACACGCGGTGCGCTCACAGAAACAGGACAAACAGGTTTTGCGTAAGTCACTTGACCTGACCTCCCACACTAACTGATTTAGCTCATTTGTCAATTGTTTCCTATCGTTCCTCAGATATTCTGCGACAGCGCACGCATGACATTGAGGTGAAGAAGTACTGCATCACCCTGTTGGAGAAACTAGGCAGTTTTCAGTACACACGCAAAGTGCTTGAATCGCTGGATGTGGAGGCGCGTACCGAGGTTAGTATAGAGTTGAAATCTATTTAAAGTCTTGCTAATGTATACAATTTTCTTGGCAGGTTGCACGTCTGGGCGGTAATCCCTATATGGATCGGCTTCTAAATAAGCTGTTGTCCTGGCAGAGTAGCGACAATGCCAGCAGCATTGCGCAATCGAATCAAATCAATCACAACAATGTCACACACAGTTCGAATCAGAACACGCTCAATTGTAATTAACAGCCAAAGAGGCAGAAGAGGGAGCAATTGTGAATTGCAAACGGCATACTGAGTAATGCCCGTGCCGTCTCCTCTTTTGCTGCTAAACCAAAAGCAATGCAACAGCCACAGCCACAACCACAGCAACAGCATCCTCGTCACCATCATCGCCATCAGCAGAGACGAGCAGCCTGCGTCAGTGCGCCCTTGTTGCGTTTCCTGCAGAAACTGAAAATCTTCTAGGATTTCAGACACTACACTCCCTTCACTTTGCCTCCCAAAAGCTGCTACCAAGCAAACAGAATGATTATTCAATTATTATTTTCCTATAATTGTTAGCAGCAGCCTTACAAGAAAAAGCAAAAAATTGTTAAGCCAAAAGTTAATCGATAAGCCAAGCTTATGAAGAGCTATCACACAGAGCCATGTCACAACTTCCCAAGAATTTGTTTATGTTTATGTTTTAATTTGATTATGTTTAGCAATAAATTTAGTACCACAACTGATGCTAAGTACTTAGTGTGTAATTAAGTAAGGTTCCTTCATTTTGACTGTTGTACTTCTAAATGTATCTGTATTTCTGTCTGCACGTCTGCACTTCATTCAAATTTCTAAATGTTGTTCCATTTGCAATTTGTTAAGCGTTTAAATATACAAAACAAAACTACAAACCATACACTAATAACAAGTTGTTAACGTTTTAAGCAACCATACGATTGATAATTGAGGAGAAATGTTACAAACTATTATAATTATTATGCACTGCAGAGCAGATTTTTTGCACTATATATTTACATATGTACACTCATATACTAAACACTTTAGATATATTCATATACGATATATAAATATATTTTTATTGTATGTATATACGGGAGGACAGAGCAACAACTGCAAATGCTGAAGCAAAGGGTAGCAGAGAATTATTCTAAACATGAAGTAGTTTTGGTCAAGAATTTATTGTGCACGCCAATATGCACTGCGTTATGTCTATATAATACTATAAGATATGTATATTCTCCGACACGCAAATCACTTAAAGTATTTAAATAAATATTGTATTTATGCCAAACAGACTAAGCTACATTTATTTCCGAGGAAAAGAACAAGTTTTATATATTTTTGTATCTACATTGTTTTAATTCTACCAAACTCGATGTAGTTTTTGGGGTATTCAAGGGATATCAGTCTGGCAATAAAAACAGCAGTTAGGACCGAGCTATGAGATTAATAAACGTTGCTGCCCGTGGAATACTTTTTCACTCCAGTCGCTATAATGAGCGGCTGCCAAATCCCGCCAACGGGCTTGCTAGTAGGACGGACAGACGACTGAAGGGATGGCAGTTATCCCACCTGCTCAATAGCAACAGTCATAGCCCCTAAGTGAGGAGTAAGCCCCGCGGACCCACTTACTATGCAATGTTTTAAATAACAATTACTGTTAATTGATTGCATATATTACTGTTGATTATATATTATGACAACAGCTCATTTATGTTGAAAATTAATGTGCAAAATGTACAAAGCAATATTTCGAAATCTTTATCTATCAATCATAACCATCTCATCCAGTTTGAATTGCATTCAATTCCGAAGAAGATCACGAATATTCTATACATTTCCTTGGGACTTCAGCAGATACACAATATCCTGAAATTCGTAGAGTAATTAAACTGGAGCAATCTTTCATAAAGTCATGTTATTTATATAAAATGCCATATTTAATAAAATATATAATACTAGTTATATATGTATGCTCATAAATTATCCGTCCTGCTCAATCATATCCATCAGCTGAAGAAACTCTTGCGATGCGCCATCCACTTCCACTGAAGGCTCAGCGTACTCCTCCTCATAGTCAGCATCAACATCCTCCTAAAGGAAAGTGAACATTAAATTATTAATATTTAATTAAAAACGAATTAAAGTATTTTGAAACTCACCTCGAAGCCAAAACAGTTGTTGGCATTCACATTCGTTTTTGATTCGCGTTTGACCACAACTTCGTTCTCGTCGTTGACCAGTTGCACGACCATAAACTGCTCATCATCGCCCTCCAACTCCACGGTAAATTCGTTGGCTTCCGGCTCCTCTTTAATGCGAAACGTGCCTGATTGGGTGGTCAGCTCCCTATTTGGGCGTGATACCTTCAGTTGGCGATTGATAATGACGGGCTTACTGCCTTTGGAACGAGCTTCTTGGCGTTCCTTGAGTGTGATCCTATTGCTCGTTTTCGGTTTAGCCGTGCTTAACACAACGGGATCACTGGTCAAGTCTTCGTCATCGTCTACTTCTTGCAACTCGTAGCCGTGCTCGTCTGCATCCAGGGAATCACCCAGAGCCTTTATGTCGGCGCCATTAAGCAAGGTAACAGTGCTGCCATCCATCTGCAGGCGCACATTTCGGCCCATTTTGAGCTTCAACTTCTGCTCGCGCGCATTCAGCGTATCATCGTGCATCTCCATGTGGCGCATTAGGTTGCCCTTGTGGGTGAAGACACGCGGGCAGCTGGGACATGTGTGCAACTTATCACGTGGCTCGGGAGGCTTATAGTCATCGTTATGCATCACATTCTTGTGGCGGCGCAATAGCTGCCGCTGTCGGAATGCCTGCGGGCATAGATCGCATGTAAATGGCTTGGAATCCGTGTGTATCAACATGTGCGAGTCCAGATGGCGCTGGGACACAGACGCATAGCTGCATAGAGTACAGCGATAGCATTTCTCGCCCTGATGGGTCTTAATGTGCAGCTTGTACTGATAGCGATCGGGCAGCACCTGGCCGCAGCGCTTACAGGCGATTGGTTTATCCGGCGTATGCATATTGCTCATGTGTGTGCGCAAATCCGCCTTACGGCCACATGTTGTGGGGCACTGAGTGCACTGAAAGACTGGCTTGTCCACCACACTATGGATGCGCTTGTGTGCCTTCAGTGAATTAGATTGGGTGAAGCGCGACAAGCAGATATCGCATTGGTACTTCTTCTCCCCGGTGTGTATGACCAGGTGACGCTTCAGCTTGAACATATCCTGCGAGGCGTAGGTGCAGTGTGGGCATTGGTACGGGCGCTCGCCCGTGTGGCAGGTCATGTGACGACGCAGCTTGGTGAGCTCCACGCTGGCGTAGCTGCACTCCGTGCACTTGTGCGGCTTCTCTTTAGTGTGCTTGTAGCGTGTGTGGCGTATCAGTTCTCCACTGGTGGTAAAGGCACTCTCGCACTGTTTGCACTTGTGCGGTTTGTTGCCCATGTGCGTGTTCAGATGATTCACCAATCCTACGTTCGACTTGAAGCCGCGCTCACAGATCGAGCATTTGAATGAGAACTCCATGTCATGGGAGCGAACATGACGTGAGATAAGAAACTTCTTGTTCGTCTCATAGCTGCATTGCGAGCAGGTGTATTTCGATGGGGATGAAGCGGACACCGTTTTCAGCTTGTACTGTTTGCCAGACACCACGTAATCCGCATCCAGCTTGACGGACATGTTCGCACTTTCCTCGAACTTGTACACCTCGTCGTCCGATTGATTGTCTCTGCTTGCTGTTGTACCATCCGCAGCACCCTCATTCAATGTGTTCTCGATGAGGTCATCAACATCGCTTAAAATGTCCGGATCATCCACATACTCCTCGAGCATCTCCACTTTCTCCACAACAACTTTGGTGACAGCTGGCTTTGTGCTGGCTTTCGTTGTGTTCCGTGTGTTTGCTGAACGCAATTGTGGCTTGGGTGGGCTGACTGCAGCTGATGTGCGCTTTGGGGGCGCAGGTCGTATATTAACTTCTTTCGGCGACTTTAGATCCGATTTCTGTTTAGCTGGGCGTAAGCTGATAGCTGCAAACAGTGAAAATTTGTTATAGCTGTCAACTTATGGACTTTAGTGCTCTGTTTACCTTTAGGCGCTGTTGCATTGCTGCCTCCACGGGCGCTGCGCACCGTGATTGGTGCAGCTGGCACGGCCGCAGTTTGTTTGAGTTTCTTTTTAAGTTGTTGTTGCTTTTTTGGAGTGGTCTTGATGTAGCAATTGCCTTCATCATCAATGAAATACTTATCATCGTCGTCCTCATCTTCCTCCACTTCTTCATCTTCTTCTTCTTTAACATGCTGCTTGCTGGCATTTTTTGGCTTGGTATTTTTAGCGTCACCACTGCCATCCTCGATTTCCTTGTGAAAATTCCTGAGAAATGACTGCAAATCCTCGGATTCGGTGTCTCGCGACTTCTTCGGCATTTTTTTGGCTGCGGGCGATGAAAACTATTATGAATTTAGCGCCAAAAAATATATTGCTGGTGGCGACGCACAGCGGACATTAAGCGTCCAGCGACCTCAAAGCTATTGATTTCTCGCAGAGGGCCGCCTTGCAGATCTGGCAAACTAATGAATCTTAAGCCCGCTATATACTCACTGTGTTGCTAACGTTCTCCGATTAATTGTCTTTTTAAGCGACGATCGATTTCTTTATTATTAACAAAGTCAACTGTTAGTGCAAAGATTTTCCGTCAGAGGTGAAGCAGCAGCTGCGCAAAAGATGGCGGAAGAAAACAGCGTTGCCACCTTGCAGCAACAGATTTTAATAGTCCCAGCTCAGGGCTGCAGAAAATACCCAAGCTAATATCAAATCTTAGCAATTTATTCTTTTGCATTTTTGGAATTAAATTATCTGTTTCGCTTACCTAAAACCACGTTTGGGGTACTTAATTTATTCGGCTAAATCAATTTCGCGTTACTATTAATTTTTTTTTTTTCTCAACATATATTATAATTATCTATTTGTTTTTGGCGCGTGCAGTAACAAAATTTGTTTGCCCTTTTTATCGAACTTGAGTAATTGAGAGCGCGTTTTAAACCAGAGGCCTATTTTTATTAGTCCAAAAAAATTTGCCGCCCTCTAAACATCACTTTGTGGGCTGCCACCGACAAGAGTGGCAACATTGCCATATTGCTCCTCACTTAACAGCGTTGCTCGTATAACAGCTCAAGTGGGCAAATATATCGCAGTTGAGCAACGCTAATATACTAATAATGTTAAAGCACTATAAACGAAGTAATATTTATATACATTTGAATTGAGTTATTCTTGCGTAATTAAATTCATTTATTAATTAATTTTTTTCGTAGTCGCGCATCTGTGTCGATATTCATATATCGATACCATTATTACTGTAGTTTTAAATAGAAAATCATATTTGATATAGTTTTAAAATCCTGCCTGAAATCCAATCAGGTATTCGGATTCAAATTAGTATCTTTGATTTTGTGGGAACTTTACCAACACTGGATTGTGGTAGTTTGATGATCAATCTGTTAAATGTTTCTAAATCCATATTGATATTTTAAATTTGATTTAATGAGAATTAAATTTAAAATTATTAAGAGGAATTCTTAACTGCGCATAATGTGCATTTTATCTACCAGTATATTAATGGATGTCGTTTAATTTTGGAAATTAATTTCGAAAATATGCTAAAAATTTATTATAGTTCAAAGAACCCAAGACAAAACAACGTGATTGTAAATAATTATATCTATGTAAATTTGTACAATTGCATTAAAGCGGTCAATGATTTGCTTAA
>JAWNNL010000160.1:0-19736 GCA_035045005.1 Liodrosophila aerea
TTCATATTTATGACCTCTGCCCTCTGCCCTCTGCCCCGCAGGCTCATTAGTAAGCCCCACTCGATGTCTTTATCTGCAGCAGAATTGTTGCAAAAAATGTTATGTTTATGTCTGTTTGCCAACTGTCATTTCACATTTCACATTCGCTCGCATTTTTCACAGATTTCACAGACTTTTATTCTCCCTCCGATTCTCTTTTTGCATGTCAAGTTGGGCGAGTTCATTTGGCGTTTATTGACAGCGACAACAGGCAAACAATGCCGGTAACAACAGACAACAGCAGCAACAACAGCAGCAGCAACAGCGAGCTGTAACTTTTTATCAAGTTATTAACTTATCTAATTCGATTATGGGCGCTGTGCCAGCCAACGTTTACATAGCGAACAATTCAATTAGAGATGTGCCACAGCAGCAGCAGCAGCAGCAACACGAAAGTCTATCAAAAAACCTGGAGGCAACAACAAAAGCACATTAAGCGACTCTTAGACTCTAGTCTCCCCTCAGGCTGTCCAGCCTCAGCCTCAGCCTCATCCGGCTCTAACTGTATGTCTTCCTGGTTGTTCGTCTGTCCGTCCGTCTGTCTCTCCGTCCGTCTGTCTGTCCGTCCGTCCGTCTGTCTGTCCTGTCTCATCTGCTGGCGTAATTTAGTTTATGCAAAGTCTATTTCTCAATTGGCTCAAAAGGCATTTACTTGATGTTCTCCACTGAGTCCCCTAACGATTCATCAATATTTCTGCCAAAATATGTTTTCTCTCTGTATTATTTATATTTATTTTCGCTTGCTTTCTAGTCAAATTCATCATTCATAGTTTTGCGCATTACTGCTGGGAATATCGCGTATACAATGTTTCCCCTTCCTCATCCTCATCCGCTGCCATCTCTATTGCCATTTCCGTTTCCGTTTCTGTCTACGCAGTTGCCTAGTTGGCTTTTACTACAAGTTCTCTCTCAGTCTCAGTCTCAGTCTCGCTCAGTCCTCTCCTCCTTTGTTCGTCAAGTCTCTGCAGTTGTTTCTTCTTCTTCTTTCGTGTTTTATTGTTGTTATCAGCACATTAAACTTGGGCTCTTCGCCTATGGCCAAAATATGAGAAACTTGGCCATTTGTCTGCCTGTCGCTTTTGTCAGTTTCATGTAAAGTTTTTAACCTTTATAAACTGCGACATCATTGTTGTTGTTGTTGTTGCTATTCATGTTGCTCTTGTCGTTGTTGTTGTTGCTGTTGTTGTTGTTGCCGTTTTACGTGACTGACAGTTGGCACTTTCCCAACAGGCATGCCCCTGCCCTGCCCTGAGTCCCTTTGTATACCCTGTGCAAATGCTGAAAAACTATCACAACATTGTCTACACTGCTAACTCTATTCACTTTTTCCAGCACAACTTTGACATATCTACTAAGAGTGTTTTGTCACAATTTCCAGCCCCTTTTTTACGCCTTTATTTTGCGAGAGTGTGCTGACAAAAATACGTTGGAATATCTGTTTCAGTGCACAATGTTTTTGCTGAACTTCTGATGGAGTTATTTCTGCTTTAATTGGCGCTATCTGTTGAATGTGGCAAGACGGATTGCACTTGAAGGAAATATATGTATGAATATAATAATAATAATAATAATAATGATAATATAATAATAATGGCTAAATACTAAATTAAAAACTCAGTTTTTATTTTGTACGCTGTAATATGGACCTCGAGCTAGCAAAAATCCCACAATTAACTATGGAAAGGTCAATAAATCAAGAATTATATAATAATAATAATATAATAATAATATTAATATAATAATAATAATAATAATAATAATAATAATAATAATATAATAATAATAATAATAATAATAATATAATAATAATTCTTTTACATTTTACATATATTTTTTAAATACTTTTAGTTATTTAGTTTACCATCTCTAACACTCTCAATTTGCCATCTCTAATTGCCACCACTTGCCCATCTCTAGCGCTCTGCCTGGCGTTGCCAGAGGGGAGGGGGTTGCCATTCGTCATTCATCATAGCATTCAGCCAGATCGCCAGCACCAGTGGCGCCCTCTGGCGTTTTTAATTGCCAACCGTTGGCATGGATATCTGTTGGTCGTGCATACTCCACACACACACACACACACACTCACACACGCACACGCAGTTGTTTGTTCTCTGTTCTCTGTTGTTTTTTGCATTGTTTATTTCTTTATTGTTGCTTCAATTTTTGTTTATTTGTTCAGGCATTGTTTGATAATTGATTTGCAAACCGAAGAGCAAAATGCAAAGAACAACAAAGCATGTTTACAACATGAAAATGAGATGCTGACCAACCCACTACCCCTCACTCGCCCTACCCCTCTCTCGCCCCACTCTCCCCCTCACTCCCCACCACTCCCCTCACTCACAGTCCTGCTGAGTTTTCCAATCAAAGTTGTCGTTGTTCGTCGTTATTGAAAGCAGCTTAATGCCCAAATAAGCTGTCCATTATTCAGCAGCATGTACGTCTGTGTGTGTGTGTGTGTGTGAGTGTGTGTGAGAGAGACTGAAAAGTTTCTACATTGAAGCAGAGCTGGCATTCAAATGCGCACAGAACAGAACTGCAGGGGCGTGCGTCACTCTGCACTGTATATGTATGTGTGTGTGTGTGTGTGTGCGGGTGTGGCACTCATGCATTATGCGCATTGTTTGACAACTGACAAAAGCAACTTTTGTGTGCTTGTTGCCTAAAAAATGTTTTTCTTTGCTGGCAAGAGCAAAGGCAATAGACATCATGTTTCCATGTTGCTTTCGTCTGCTACTCCCCTCACTCCCCTCTCTTAGTATCCCCCTCTGTCGGCACAAATAAATCACGTACGCACTGTGATAGCTGTAGTGTGACTGGTGGGGCGTGGCATGGGCAACATGTAGCTGTAGCTGCATAAGCATGATCGATGAATCTTCCAGCTAAACCAATTTCGCCTGCAGCAAGAAAAAGCAATTACACTGTGTTGCAGGTTTGAGACGAGACTCTTTTTTGTCAACTTGGAGGTAAACTAGCTAAAAATATGTAAAATATATTTCAGTTTAGGCTCTGGCTTAACTACAAGTCTACTTTTGACGATACTACATAGACACAAACCAGCCAAAGTTTGCTATAAAAAACAACAGAATGTTAGAATTTATAGCAAGTCAAAGTTATAGCTAAAGATTATAGCTTAATACAACCTCTATATGCTTAGGGCTTTATTTAAAGTTGTAGTTCTATAAAGTTTGATAAACGATTGTTTTACATTTACATTCTGTCAACTAGCTTTTAGTTTTTAGTATTGAGCCTTAACCTAGCATCAGTATCAGTATCAGTATCACATAACGCTCTTTGAAAGTCAATATGCCAAATGGTAGCTAAATTAGTGTGGCAGGACAGCTAGTTAATAACACTAACCAGGCCTACATGCGAGCATTTCCACTGATTCTAAGCTGGTCACACTCAACTTGTGCGATATAACCACTGTAAAGACTCTGTTAAAGTACATATTCTGTTAATAGACATACTGTACTGTAAATAAAACCACTGTAAAGACTCTGTTAAAGTACATAGTCTGTTAATGAACATACGCGAGCAGTCTGGCTATTGCTTCGAACATATGAATCGAACATAGTGTCGTTGTAGCTCTTACAATTGATATCTACAAGATATGCCACTACTTTTAGCTATAAATTTATAATACTTGTTTTAGTGGACTTGAATTCTGGAAAAAGCGCTTTTCATTTCAATTTTTGACTCGAAAAACTATTGAAAATATTCCTACAATATTTTAGCTTTTACAATATGAAACAGCCAAGATAGGATCTATTTATTTGTATTTATTTATATTTATTCATATTTGTTTATATTTATTTATATTACTTTATATATTTATTTATATTCATTTATATTTATTTATATTTATTCATATTTATTTTTATTCATTTATATTTATTTGTATGTTAGACTTAATTCTATGTAGCCAGCCCCACTGAGGTCTTCTGTCTCCAGTCAGCTTTTATTTGCTCAAATTTCTTACCTCAAATTTAGTACTCAGTTTTATAAGGTTTTTTATGTTGTTGGCATTGACTTCTGCTGGTTGATTTTGTGTATTAATATAGCAGTAGACAGCATAAAGTTATAGTTAACTTTTGTGCCCTCTTCAACACACTAGACTCTGTCATTAGCTCCAAGTTCTTTGCCTGTTGCACAGTGTGATTCATACATGCAACAGCAAGAGTGTATGTGTGTGAGTGTGTGTCCCTTGTCATGCCACTCACAGTCCACAGTCGAGTGAGCACAGCAAACAAATCAAAAGGGGAAGATGGAAAGAATTGTGTGTTTGTCTGCAAGTGATAAGCGGCAAACAGGTAACTGAGGCCAGGTAACTGAGGCCACTGAGTGCCTGGCTGAGCTCAAGGCGCTCCGCTCCGCTCATTTGATGTTTGGCTAATATAATTAAGCGATTTGCAAACAGAGCCCGCACATGAGCAGAAAAACGAGAGGAGAACTTGGCAAAACAAATGTTGAAGCATTTTTAATTAATTTCTGTTTGTTTTTTATGCGAGAGAGAGAGAGAGAGAGAGTGCTGGGCACATTACGCATACGTCGTGTGAGCCTAAGCCGATAAAAGCGTTGTCTGCCTGAGTGATACCCTCAGGGCAACAGCTCGAGTGTGTGCGAGTGTGCGAGTGTGTGAGCGGAAGCAACAAGCAAAGCAAAGGCGTAAGCAAATGCTCAGAGCTCATGCAAAATGCAGGCGACGCCTGAATAACTTAGCAGCAAGAAAAATGTATGTACTCAAGTGAAAAACGAAAACGAAATCGCACAGCCCCAAGGCTGGCCCCAAGAATTTAAAGTTTGACCTTAAAGGAAGACACTCCCCTCCCGCCCTGCTTTCGGCAGGGCCAACTGACAGTGACAAGTTCTACGCACCAAAAGTTAACTAAACGCTTGACAGTTGCAACAAGCTGCAGAACATGGCGAGGCATTCGCGTCTCGTCTTCTTAGCGTGGCTGTGGCAACAGTCGCAATGCGCGTTGCCTGCTTAGAAAGTTTCTGCCACTGACAGGCGACACACACACACAGACAACTATGAAGCTGCCTGTCGTGTTTGCAACTCAACTTTCAGCTTGTCCTTCGCCCCCTCCCCCTCCCCTTCACTCACCCACTGTCGCTCCTTTGACTCTTTGTGCCTTGTTGCCTTATATCCGTTCGCCACAGCACTTCCTGTTTACAATTTAAACTAATAAGCAGCCAGAACGATAGAACGACAGTCGCTTCGCTTTCAATCTGCAGATTCGATAAATCGAAATTGACATTTGCCTTGTGGCTCATGCAGATATCCTTATATATTACACATTATATGCAAATATTGACAGCAGACAGTCAGGCATTGAGGCACACGCTCATAAATATTTACTACTAATAGTCGTATTTGCTCGCATTTTGCTAGACTACAAATATTAAGCATACGTACGGTTCAACACTTGCCAATGTGCGAGAGTGTGTCTCGGCTAACTGCTAGCAGCAGCATTTGCTATAATATCAATGGATTTGTTTGCTATAAATTGCAGACAGCTTTGACTTCGTGATCAGTGTGAGCATAGCTACAAGAGCTGACTGTTCTACAAGTGGTAGCCAAGTGGTATTTGGTTCGACACTTGCCAATGTGAGAGAGTGTGTCTCGGCTAACTAGCTGCAGTATTTGCTATAATGTCAATTGATTTGATCAAAGCAGGCAGCTGTCTACTGTGACTGTGTGATCATAGCTGACTGTTCTACAAGTGGTATTTGTCTTTGCTAAACCTGTAATGGTGGCAGTCTGTGCTATAAGCATTGAGCAATTTCAGTTAAAATCATATTTAAAATCTCTACAAATGAAATTTAATTGCAGAAATTACACTGTATATGCTTCAATTTCTATTTATATTTTTACAGCTAATAGTCACGTACTTTGCTTTCGATTCAAAGGAACAATTATGAGCTTAACTCCTTCTCCTCCACCTGCGCCGGCTTAATAAGCGGCTTTGAGTTATTTATTAGCTCTATTAGCTTTACTATTTACCCGGGGGGGCATTATTGAAATTCCCCATAAGTGGATGTTATACATTTTACGCTCTCTCCCATTTGCCACTTGCTGTAAACTCAATTAACTTGGCAATTTCTGCAGCGAAAAGTTTGCAAAGGATGCGCACAAATATTTGCAGATACTCTAAAAATGCCAGAAAAAAGAATGCGAAGAGCACTTGGCCAAAGCAAAGGCAAAAGCGCAATCAAAATGTCAGCATAACAATAAATAACAGAAGCCAAAGGGTGAGGCGAGTTAGCTAAAAAAAAAGTTGCCAACTTTACTCGAAAAAAGTGCGCTCAAAAGTATGCAGTAATAATTTTTGTAGCCCTCTTTTGCGCTGTGTTTTTAATAATTATTAAGTGGACGAGGGGAGGGGTTGGAGAGGGGGAGGGGGTCGCACTGTCAACCTGTCAGCTGTGTGACACTGAGTGTGTGTGTGCGTGAGTGTGTGTGTGTAGCTTTCAGCGGCGCAATGTTTGCGTTATCTCATTTAACACTTGAGGAACTTTTTGCACACACACACACATTCCCATTGTTATGAGTGTGAGTGTGAGTGTGTGTGTGTGAGTGTCTCGCTGTGTCTGGCTGTGTGTGCGTCCAGGCGTCGCATTTGCACATTAACAGTGTGAAAAATTATGATTGAGCTATAAAACAGTCAGCTGCGCCTCAGCTGCGCCCCACCTGGGTCAGAACTTGGCCAGCAACTGTTTATGTATGCAAGTCTGCCTGTGTGTGTGTGTGTGTGTGAGAGTGTGTGACTGTGTGTGTGTGTGAGTTGAGCAAAGTTTTCTGCCAAGCTGCCATGACTTGGGCGACTTGGGAGACTCGGGCAGGCTGTATGCCTTGAGGGCGACTTTAAGTAACTTAGCAGAAGACACAGACAGAGATACACACACCACACACACTCACACTCGCACACTCTCACTTACACATGACAAAAGGGAAATTTGCACTTTGTCTCTGCTTCCGCTCAGAACTTTAACAGCTGCTGCCTCTACACAAACTAATGAGCAGTTTGAGTGAATGCGAGCGGGAGTGAATGATGACGCTCCCTCCCAGTCTCCCACTCTCCCATTCTCCCTCTCCTCACCACACTCTCCTCTCACTCTCCTCACCCCCTCCCCCTGTCTATCCAAGTGCAGGCTATGCAAACACACAGCCCTACAGTAGCCGCTGCCTACAGCCCCAAGGGGCATTACAATTAGCTGTCGCTGCTGCAGTCACAGCCGCCACAGTTTGAGCAGCACTGTGGGGTGGAGGGTGAAGTGAGGTTAAACTGTGCTGCGGCTTTCATTATCAATATTAAATGAGCCTCGGGTGCTGCGGGTCGCTTCAATTGACTTGTTGGCCATTAATAATAAATGCCGACATATAAATCAATCATGCGACAAGCTGATAAACATCGTGTACACACACACACACACACACTCTAACTCTATCTACACGCTTATAAAAATACCCTCGCACACACTCACACCCGCACACCCACACACACATTGCAGCACATTTGAGACAATAAGCAGTACGCAATTTGGTCGCATTTATTGGATTTTATGCTGGCTTTCGCACTCGGTTAAAGCTCTGCGCTATTTATAGACTCCACGTCCCTCCTCGTCTCCCACTGCCACGCCTCTCTACTGGCGCAACAGTTTTGCTGTAACTGCTGCTATTTATAGACAAAAGCTGCTTGGCTTGGGAGAGATGCAGACTGGATGTAGCGACACTTGTAGTACGCCTCACTCTAAATATAGCTGCAGCCTTTCGCTTTGCTGCAACTCTCATAAAAGCGATGACACAAGTTTTATGCACTCTTTAAGCGGCGAAAACTGCCAAGCGTCTTCTCTTCGTTACTTTTCTTTTGATTTCATTCTGCTGAGTGCGTTTTGCTTTCGTTTCAATAAAACTGCGCCAACTGCAGTTTGCTTTCCACACAAAAGCAGAATGCAATTGTTCAACTACTATACCACATTTTATTTGCGCTTTCGCATTTTTCGCATTTACTTTCTTTCTTTTATAAAAATACTTTGCCAGGCAATGGCAGCATTTAAGTTGTTTATGCAATTTCGTCAACTTAGCTTGTAATAGGGAGAGTTGAGAAATGCGACAGCATTCAGCTTGCTATTGTGTGTCTGTGACAAAAGCTGGCAGTTGCAGCCTGGCTGATCTGATACGCACCAGCAAATGTGTCTCCACTAAACTTCCTTTAGTTAGACACACAAGTGGTGGCTGCCTTGACTAAGACCACACTGTGGGATCTCACACTCACTAATAGTGAGAGTTGAAAAATGCGACAGCATTCAGCTTGCCAGACTGATCTGATGTGTCTCCACTAAACTGCCTCTAGTTAGACACTCTAGTGGTGGCTGCCTTGACTAAAATCCTACTGTGTGATCTCACACTCAAGTGATGGCTGACTTTGCTTAATAAACATTTATTAACAATTTCGTCAATTTGTCTCGTAATAGCAGTTGAAAAATGCGACAGCATTCAGCTTGCTATTGTGTGTCTGTGACAAAAGCTGGCAGTTGCAGCCAGACTGATCTGATACGCACCAGCAAATGTATCTGCACTAAACTGCCTCTAGTTGGACACACAAGTGGTGGCTGCCTTGACTTAAACTATACCGTGGGATCTCACGCTCACTAACTGATCTGATATGCACCAGCAAATGTGTCTCCACTAAACTTCCTTTAGTGTGACACACAAGTGGTGGCTGCCTTGACTAAAGCCATAATGTGTGATCTCTCACATTTAAGTGGTGGCTGCCTTCACTCAAACCCTACTGTGGGATCTCACACTTAAGCGGTGGCTGTCTCCGCTTAACTAAACTCCTGCCTGTTTTACTAATTGCCTTATTCTCTTTAATAGCCTTACGCATCAATGGCTTAATAAACATTTATTGGCACTTGAATAATTTAAAGTATCTCCATTTTAATAATTGCTATAAACGTCTGCATAATCTCCTTTTATTCGTAATAAATCAATAAAGTTTGCCAAATTGCATTTTGCTATTTGTAAATATTTGCTTATTACTTGGCTTTAAATTCATGCCGCAGAAATCTCTTACGGCTGTCGAATCAGTTTGGCAGGCCAGAGAGATATGCCTTGTTGCGAAAGTATGCTATGATTGTTGAGTTTTAATTGTTCGACGCTCGCTTTATGTCACATTTTATTCGCTTCTCCCTTCTCTCGCATTTATTGCTTTAAAAAAAGGAGAAGGAAAGAAAGAAAGAAAGACACTTAACGCAACGAAGTATGGAATGCTTTACGCATTTCAATTGTTTGGCCTTCTAAGCCAAGCCATGTGCTATACTATACAACTGCCCCTCGCTCTCTGCTCTCCTCCACTTTTATATTTGCTCTGTCTGCTTGCTTTTAACATAACCCATTTCGTCGCCTGTTTTTTGCGCACAATTACGCAACAACAAGCACAACAATAAAAATGTACAAGCAAGTGTGTACTTAATGAGGTTTGATGTACTAGCAGATAGGCTATAAATAGTTATAAAATTCGCTACATTTCATTGCAGACTGTTCTCACCTACAAGTGGTGGCTGTCTGTGCTAGCTGAAAATAGTGAGGACATTAGGCAAAATGGCTGATCGAATGCACAAGTGGTAGATGTATGTGCTACCTATTTATCTAGTGAGGACATTATGCAACATGGCTGATCAAACACTCTAGTGGTATGTGTCTGTGCTACCTACGTACCTAGTGGGTGACTGTCTTTGCTAAGCTACCGTGCTAGCAGTTCTACTGACACTAAATAATCATACCCCATTGCTGTCTCTATGTATTTAAAGGGTATGCCAAGCGCAAGCAAGCAAGCATTGCCCGTAATCAGAAAGACGTAAAAATTTCTACAAGCAGGTAACGAAAATATTTTAAATTGCTTTTCGCTTTCTGCCATAACCTTTCACTTTGCTTTACCCTTACTCCCCACGTTGGCCCTTTGACCCGCCGCCTCTGCCCCTCCTCTTCCTCTGCGTCTTCTACTTCTTTTGCCTTTTGCTTTGGCATTCCGTCTGCTCTAATGGCATAAATTTAGGGAATCGTCTGCTGCTCCCTAACCTCACTCTCTCTCCCCACTTTGCCCACTTTGAGTTTTTAGGTTAGGTTACGCTCGAAGCTCTTAGACGACGCGACGCGTCGCTACTGACATTTTTTCTACAGTTATTTATTTATATTATTGCCGTTGTTGTTGTTGTTGTTGTAGCGCGTCACGTTGCGTTGATAAGGTTAATTGCCCGTTTCTTTGCCTTCCCCGGAATTTCTGCTTGTTATTCAGCGATTTGAGGCGGAGTCTCTGCAACATGTAACACATATCGAATGCCGATGCCGATGCTGCTGTCCCTTCATCAATAATTGAAATATGTTATTCATGCACAGCGGGATAACAGGACACAGGACAATGGCACGGCAGCAGGACATGTGTGACACAGGTCAACGCTAGAGCTGGGAGGGGGTTGTTGTTGCCAGGCGAGGGAAAATATTCCATCAATGGCGTATTCAGTTTCATCTCATTATGAAGCAACTATAAATACATAATAGACGCAAGCATTTGCCATCTATCCGGGCAATTCAAGGACATTTCAGCTGGAGATTACCCAGAGTATTCGCTTTCATGCTGCGTCGCAGTTTAATTGAATCTCTTGTTACAATTGAATTAGCTCTGAATATTCATGAGTTTCATTCTGATTCGAGTCAGTGTATCGGGTGTAACTTTCGACTACTCGAGACTTCCTGGACTCGAGTAGGTGATGTGGTGTCTAAGCTGGTGTAAATGCGAGCTGAGAGGACTAGACTGTGTTTAATTAATGAAATGTGTGCAGCGACAGCTGAGGTTGGCATTGATTTTAGACTGCATTTCATTAGTGTATTAATATTATTAATAGTTGTGTTAGGGAGAGAGTAGAGCTTGGCATAGAGCGTGTTGCAGGCCAAGGGAAAGGAGCAAGACTGTGTATTAGCTGGGCTATTGCTCAAGTAGCATATCAAATCAAAAGAAGTTCATTAAGCAGTTGCAGCCTGGAAGTATGCAATGTTTTTTATTGAGATTTCTTTAGGTACAATATGTCACCCACTTCTTTTTACCACATTTCTTTCAACCTACTCTTAATGTTGTTTATAAACAGGCAAAGTGAAAGCCAAAGCTTGTACTCAATATCACTTTCCAGCACTCTCTTCTTTCTCTCCCTTCCGCACTCTATTTGCCCCACTTCGATATGCTGCTCTGCATATTTCGCTTATGTCAACCCCTTGTTGATAATTTCCTGCAAAATATTCTACAAAGTTTGCAAGTTCCATAGTGCAGACACTAATTACCTGCATAGGACAGCATTTCACACTCCCAGAGCCATTAGTCGGCAGCATAAAAATACTTGCAATGCCATTGTCCGGATTTCTTGTGCGGAGAATGTTCAGCATCCCGGATAGAGGCAAAACTTTATCCTCTGTCCCCCATATGTAAACCCAGTTTAGAAGTTTTTATTGTAGTTGCTGTGTGTGAGGGTGTGTGTGAGTGTGTGTGAGGGTGTGTGTGAGTGTGTGTGAGGGTGTGTGTGTGTTTCTGACACGTCTCTGCCAGCTGACCACAAGAGCCACAATAAACAAATGCAATAAAAATAAATATAAAAATAATTATGAGTAGAAAAGTTGGACACACACACACACACCCGTACAGACAACTTATCCAAACAGTTTCTCCACTTGCTCAACTCTCAAATTAGAATACAAGTTGTAACAATAACAGGGACTGAGCTGGCCGGGGCAGTGACGCGGCTAAAAGTCAACAGAACAAAGACACTCGAGCGAGGCCCTAATGAAATGTCCGCGAGTGTCCTTTTTGAAGTTGCCCATTTAAAGGACTCGCCCTTGCCACTGACCGGAAGAGACTCACACCCACACACACACCCACACACACCCGCACACACACACAAGTGGTTGGCGCTAAGAAACTGACGCTGCAAACGGAAGCAAAATGAAAATTATGATAAGGGCAGTGGAGCAAAGAATAATACCAAAAAAAAGAAACGAAGGGACAGAATACTGCGTACAGATTTGAAGAGCATTGAGAGCTGCCGCTGCCGCTGCTGCTGCTGCTGTGAAGTGGCTGGAACAGTCATTAAAATGGAACTCGCGCAAATTATGCAGTCTACAAAAGAAAGCACAGAGAAAGGGGTCGCTCAAGTGGGCAAGAGCGTGGGGGGTGGTAGGAGGTGAGGTAGGAGGGGACACCCCAAAATATGTCGCCGATGTTAAGTGCTTCATTTAATTAACAAAGTTGACATGAAACGCTCTGAGCCCCACACTGGGAAATCCCGCACCTTGCTGCGGTTCCATACACACTGTACACTGTGTGTGTGTGTGCCAGATACCCTAGAAAGGTCAGCAGTTGGGTTCAAATGGAAGTCGAAGAGAATGGAACTAAGCAGCTCTAAAAGTGAATGAAAATTTAGTGTTTTATCAGTGTTTCAAGTAGGTTTTTGTTATAGTTCATTTATTAGTTTAATGTCTACTAAATTTTAGAATAATACTCAAACATAAATTTGCTTTTTACTATATTATTAATATACTTAAGTAATGCATAATGTTGTAGTTTATTTCTTGCGCTTAAACTGCTTGCACTAGGCTGTTGCTGCTGCACTGCTTGCATAAGTAGATTCTAAAGGGCAAGTGTCATACCCTTAGGGGCAGCTTGCACTATGCTGCTGCACTGCTTCGATTGCTGCGACTGCTTGCTTCCAATTAGAAGTTGCACTGCTTCCACTTGGAATTTACACGGTTTCCAATTAGCAGCAACACTGCTTGCGCTGCGTTCAATTAGAATTCGCACTGCTTTCAATTAACATTTACACTGTTTCCAATTAGCAGTCGCACTGCTTGCAAAACCTCCATATAAGCACAAATGCTGCAAATCAGACTAACTTTAAGGGGTATCTACTAGCCCATATTAGTCTCATAGCGCCAACCCAACTCTTTCTACACCATTCTCAATCATATTACTCCCTCTGCCTTGCTTTCAATTCTGTCTATGCCCATGTGTGTGTGTGTGTGTGTGTGACATACTCACATCACTCATACGCCAGGTGCGCCCAGAGCGAAAGTTACTTTTTAGCTAATTTGATTAGAAGCGCATTGATTAAACTTGTGACTTTCGATATCTGGCGGAATACAGCAACTACTATACATGGAATAAAGTCGCGTATCAGCTTGCCTTATATAGTAGAGCTTATTAAGCATTATAGTTGGCGCCTGTAGTTGAAACTTAATTACGGAAACCACACACAGGGGACACGCGCGGTTTAATTAATTGCGACCGAGGACAGTTACCCCCGCCCCCTCCCCTGCCCTCTATGTATCTATTTCGCTGTGTATCTTATAGCTACATGGGGCACAAGAGTAAAAAAAGGAAAAACTGAAGCAACAGCTGCGCACTTCTCAGTGATAAAGAGACGAGACAATGGCAAATTCGCTGGACATACGCGTAGTTAACGTTTGGCCCTTGTTATCAGCGTATGTTCTGCACTTTTTATTGTTACCCTCCCCCTCTCTCTATAGAGTTCTCTATCCATGCTGCTGGTCATTATATCATAAAAGCCATACTCCCACACAAAGAACACAGAACACTCGGCCTCTGCTGCTATTTGCTTTTCATCACTCGCACAAACACGCCGCAAAGTATTTTGGCTTTTTATGCGAGTTTCCTTCTCTCTTCTTCTTTGTATGCTGTTTTTTATGCTGTTTTGCCAAATAATATTGACACAATTATGTGCACAGCAAATGTGCGAGTGTCTCATGAATGTATAAATCAGTTTGTCCAAGCGAAGACCATGAATATATAATGGCATACACAGTACTATAATAGAGCTATGTTGTTTTGATTCGCTATGAGTAGACATAACATAATATCAAATCTAGCTCTTATCTATTAGATTAGTGTAATGAAATGGCGCACACTTTTACTGTGAGTACTGCATGTATTCTGTATTGTTAAACATAGTGATAGATAACGGATAAAGCTAACGACCTAAACTATCAACTGCCATAGATACATACTACTGTTGTTATCCATAGATACAGATACTATCACTGTCATTCTGGCATATTTTCATTATCTTCAACGCTTTCTTTTGACACATCGTTGTTTTCCATACTCCACTCACATTATTTTCGTTTGCAGCAATTAGTTTAGTTTATTTAAATTTGCATTTGAAAAGTGCAGTTGATAGTTTTGTTCCCTAGTTCAATTCATGTCATTCTGTGGTGTTTGCAAATAGTGTTGCATACCTTCAGGCTGCTTTCTAAGCACAGCCCAAAAGACTGCAACACTTTGCTATTAGCTCGAGAGCATGACTGTGCATATTTCACATTTAACTGAGAATTTTGCTAATGTATTGAATTAAGTAATAAAACTATCAAATTGCACTTTTCAATGGAATATTTATAATTGTTTTACTGCACATTGTTACTTGGCATTAAATGCAACAAACTGTAGTAGTTAACTGCCGCCTTCAGGCTGTATATTTAAATGGAATAACTACTGTAATTATGCGCCAATTCACTTAGATTATATTGACTTATGATAGACACTACTCTAATGAGTTTAAAGGAGTCTTTTACTTAGATTATATTGGCTTAGAACAGACACAACACTAGTGAGTGTATAGGAGTCTCAGCTTACTCCAGAGAGATGGTGTTCAAAGTGCTATTCTAATCACTTAAACTAAGCTTAATATTAGTGCCATATCACTTAAACTAAGCCTAAAACTCTTTGCTGTGGCCTGACACATTAGGGGTACTCCCTGCCTACTGTATTGATTCAGCAACTCGCTGACCTTTAGCATAAATTTATTCCATTTAACATAATGAATCCGCTTTAATTTACACGCCATAAATCAAGAAATTAAATAAACATGTTCGTGGATTATTTACAATTATAATCTATGAATAATTGCACATTTAATAAATGCATAAAAATGTCATAAAATGTGAGGGGACATTTGCATTTGTGCGTGGTTAAAGTGTCAGCGGGAAACTGCTTCAATTACGCGACAACTAAAGCTAAAGGATTTACAAGGAATCGCCAGGATTTACCTGTTATTCTGCTGCAAGTGGACTGCTTTTTTTCCAGTGTATTAGTAACGCATGGGGGAGTCGTATTAACCGTGTTGCATTAACGAGATTTCAGTGTGAATTGTGTGTTTCTTTTTTATTATATTCAACTTTATTTTATTTAAATTATTTACACGTTTCACAGGATTCACAGGATTCTTTAATGGTTGATTCCAGCTAGAAGCAGACACAGGACACATTTAAAAGCGAATTTAATGTGGCATGTGGCAAGCGATCGTAAAACCAATGGGTTATAGTGTGTGTGCATGTGAGTGTGTGGTGTGTGTGGCGAGTGTGTGTGTGTGTGTGTGTTGTGGCTTGTGCAACAGTTGCCGAGCCAAATGGATTTTTATTTTATGCGCCAATAAAGGCAGCAACAGGAACACGAATTGAATTTCAGACCGCGCAACAGTTTGCAATTATGTGCAAAAAGAGAGGAGGCTGCAGTAGGAGACACTCTCCAGCTGCCACATGCCACTCAGCGTTCAATTGTTGCCCAAATTCATTGCAATGTTTGGGCTTAGTTTCAACTGAATACTCGCACTCGTATTCACACTTATTCACGCGCACTACAGCACCTATTCGAATGCACTCACTCGCACTCGCACTCGCACTCACACTCAGTGACCGTCATTCATTTAGTCACTTATTCAGTCTCTGCTGCTGCCTGTTCAATTGCTGCTGCTGCCTCGTTTTATTTGCTACTTTTTATCTGCTTTTCTTTTGCCTCATTCGCTTTTATTTCTTTCTTTTGTTGCAACCTTCTGCGACGCCTGCCAACTGCGTACTGACTGCTCCAGTTTCGTGTTACACCTTATAAACTATCCGTGACTGCTGCCTGTGACTGCTCCCGTGTTATCCTTATAGACGACTCCCGACAGCCGACTCTGCCGCTGCCTCTGCCTCTGCCGCTGCCTGGCTGTCCTCCCCCTGTCCGCTTCCAGCTACTCGCTGGCTTTGGCTTTGATAAGAAGCTGCCACTGTGTGTGTGCGTGCGTGTGTGACACGAGAGCGCCAACACACTCACACGCACGCAGAGAGAGAGCGCGCCACGCTGCGAGAGAGCAGAGAGCGTGGCTACTGGAAGGCCAACTACTATACGAGCGCGCGATGTTTCGGCGATGTTTTCTTACTTCTACTTACTACTTTCTACTTTCTCTTGTGTGTGCGAAGCTTTGCGCGCTTTATTTAAATGGACATTTTAGAGTTACTTCTTGTGTCTAGTGAAATGCGTTTATTAAACATTTCTTCATGCAATGCAAATGTTATTTAATTTGCATTTATATCTGCTGAAATGCTGCCTACTATAGCGGAGTATTTGAGAGGGTATTGTGGGTTAATGGAGGTTGGTTTCTGTGAGTGCTTGAGCATATCAATTAAACACTTTTAAACATTATCAAATTGGAATTTAAGTTGAATTTTTAGCCACTAAATCATTGCTTATAAAATGTATATTAATTTTATTAATAGTTTGTATTCTTTAGCTGTAAATTCTCAGCTGTTCTATTGGTACTATTCTTGTATAAAGACACTATAAAGCCAATAAAGCAGCACTGCTTATAAAATGTATATTAATTTGATTTATTTCGATGTAAATTCTCAGCAATTCCAAAGCTACTACTCCTACTACTCCTATATAAAGCCTATAAAATGAAACTAAAATAAAAGTATGTTTGTTTTTTACTGCTAACTTTTACTATCAACTTGTTTGACAATTCTATTTTAATATATCTTTAATAATAAAATTCCAATTATATTAAGTATTAATATTAACATAATTAATATATTAACATATATATTTTTACTTTTACTAACAAATAAACTAGTTTTTATAAAACATATTTAACAATAAGTTTTATTCATATATTCCTACAGCATTGTTAATACATTATCTTTTACTTTTCTTTATCTCAACTATTACTTTTAACTCCTATTACCACAATTTTTCTCCCAGTGTACTCTCCACTTCCACACAACTGATTTAATATTTGCAATTAATCTACAACTTCAAAATTGTATTTACTTTGACACAACACACAGCAGTCGTCGTTCGTCCCAGCTACCTTTGTACTACTAACACACTCACACACACACACACACGCAGACTTGCCTTTTGTGTGTGGCTTTCTGTATTTGTGTTAATACGCAGTATGCTGTGTGTTTGTGTTTGCTCTCGGGGAGTGTGAGCTTTCATGAATGAACACCCTCCTGTTGCATTTGTTTTTATTGCACAAAAAGTAGGTGAGAATCAGGCTTACTCTACTCACACACGCACACACACTCGCACACACACACTCGCACACACACACACGCGCTCTCTCTCGCCTGGCCATGAAGTTCAAGATGAAGGTTATGCTGCAAGTGGGTGAGAACAAACACGCAAGAGCTTTCGCTCTCTGTCTAAACATCGCTCGCACACTCTCGCTCTCTCGCAGTAAAACATCGCCCAGTGCGCTATGTTTCCCCTCGATTCGTTTCGATTTAGAGCATTATGCGAGGGAGTGGAGTGGAGCCTTCCTTCTGCATTTGCTCTCGCATCGCCCACCTGCCCTTAGCCCTTAGTCTTTGCTTTCAGTTAGAAGCGTTTCTTTGGCATTCCTTAGCCCATTTGGCCGTGTGCCTCAACACGCCTTCTGACCCAATTTCGGGTCAGCACGTACACGGCGCTCAGCAATAGCAGCAGCAGCAGCAGTAGTAGTCGTGGGCGCAGGAGGCGGGGCAGCAGCAGCTGGAATCAAGACAGAGGCAGAGGCAAGAGCATGCCAGGCATTAAAGGCATTTGCTGTGCCCACAGATTTCGCAGTCATTCCTTGCGCTTGATTGGCATTGTACTGGCTAGAGTCTGTACTCGAAAAGCGTAAGAGGGTGTGCTAAGGTTGTGTAAATGAGTGGTGAATGTGGCAGGCAGTGGGCAGAGCAGGTAGAGCCTATAGAGTACATATACATGCATAGACATACATCAGTCTGTCCTTCTATCTGTTTAAACATCTGTATCTCAAAAACTATGAAATCGAAAGACACCGATACCTACCCCCTCTTCACAGCCACAATTTTAAAGATACAAACTTGTACTTTGGCACACAATAATCTTATGGCAACCTTTATCTGTGCTGTGAATTCTGGCTCAATCAGATAATAAACACTGAAGAATTTCGAAATTAAACTTTCCGTTCTAGGCAAGAGGGATCAGTATGTACATAAGTGTGTATGCGTGTGGTTGCGTGTGACTTTACGATTTGTGTGTGTGTGTGTGTGTGTATTGTTAGCGTTAGCTGCCGCAAGGGAGTGTACAGGGTCTCCTACTGTCGCTTGCATCCGACTGTAGCTTTCCGAGCTTTTAGTTAATATAGTTTTAAATCAATATCCTTTTTCTTATTTTATAATATTTTATTCAGATTTTATGGATCATTTTTATTGTCTGCCGCAACTCGATTGATTGCTACAATCGGTTGCCTCCGACTGCAGCCTACCGCCTAGTGTTTTTTTGTGATAGTTTGGAGTAGGTTGAGCGTGGCGCAGTCTTAGTGGAGTGTGGACCTCACACACACTACTCTATTTGCATAGTGCATGAGTGTGGGGCGTCATACAGGGCGTATGCTTGATGCGCTTGCTGCCAATTACTTGTCAACATGTCGCGCCTCAGCGACAACATTCATAACGCTGATTGATTGTCCGTGTGTGTGTGTGAGTGTGAATGTCTTTTATTGTTGCTGTTCACCTGGCTGCAGCAGCTGCAATTGAGACGCTCAACAGTCTCTCAGTCTCACTTTCACTGCGTCCCCTTCTCTCCCCCCTCTCTCCAACTGCCTTGTGCAGCCATGCACAACAGCTAACTACTATTTGCACCCCGCTCTCGTACACTTTCCACTCCTTTGCCCGCTTTGATGGCAAAAGTTTTTGGGTCTGCTTGTCGCTATCTTTTCTTAATTTGACTTGGCCCAGTTGCCACAGTTGCCACACTCTTGGCCAACTTGGCCCTGTCAATGATCTGAACTTTACAACTTTGATTGGCTGACACACACACACACGCACACACGCACACCCCTATGCTGCTTATGAGCATGTTGTTTTGCCACTTTTTCTATATTTAGTTTATACTCTTAATAAAGCTTTTTTAAGCTCTTCAGTGTAATATTCTATGAGCGTAATTAGAGCTGAACTAAGGTGAAATCCTGGAAATATTCGTTTGAGACTTTAAGCAGAATTATTGCCCGCAATGTTTACGGAATTATATGGAATTATTTTCCTTTAGTAGGACAATTTCTGTGGAATTATGAACGGAAAAACGTCCCAGTAATCAGTTTGTTTTTGTTGACTTTCCACACTCAAAGGATAAACAGAGCAGAGCATTTTAAAGAGAATTGTCAAGGACTTTCTTTCATGCGACAATTTTCTGTGAAATTTGAGTAGAATTTTCAATATACTAACTACATAAATAATATACTTTCTTTAGTCAGTTAAAATAGAAATAGAACTTAAAGACTTTTGAGTAAAACGAGAAACTTTCAAATTAAATTTTAAATTTAAACTTTGAAGTGGCGCTTGGCACTGACATATTTAATTTTGC
>JAWNNL010000163.1:0-14714 GCA_035045005.1 Liodrosophila aerea
AAAGTAGGGAAAGCTACAGTCGGACGCAAAGCTACAGTCGGACGCAACCGACAGTAGGAGACCCTGTACTTTGGTTTGCCCTGGGCGTCGGTAACAGCAGCAGCATATATGTATGAACATACTCACATACACATATACATGCACTTATACATACACACATACACACAAACACATATACATACAATTATTCGCTCAAATACAAACAATAACCAATACTCATACATACATTCATACTCACAATCAAAAATCACGCATACGCCCTAGTGGCCGCGTACATTGTGGCTTCCCCCTCCCCCTCCCACATGCTAAGTACAGAGAATTGTTTGTCAAAAATCTCTGGTGTTTATTATCCGATTGGGCTGCAACTCGCACCAAACATGCAAAGCACCTAAAGCTTTATTCATGCAAAAATGGAAAACAGTGACTCTAAAACTGTACATGCTGGGAATATTTTTGCGAATTTGAGGGGGAGGGGGATGACTTTTCAAACATTTGAAATAAACTTGACCTGCCTATGTAATACACGAATCTAACAAAAAAAGAATTAAGTCTCTAGCTCTTATAGTTTGCGAGATCTAGGTGTTCATACAGACAGACGGACAGACGGACAGACAGACAGGGCTATATCGACTCAGCTCGTCGTCCTGATCAAGAATATATATACTTTATGGGGTCTGCCACGCCTCCTTCTGCCTGTTACACACAAATGTCATTTGCACAAACCTAATAGACCCTTTGTACTTTTTTAAAGTACAGGGTCTAAATATGGCAAATAAGCATTACACAGAAAATTTAAAATTATAAATTATATGTTCCGATAGGAAACCATTATGCGGTCGAGAATGGTTATACAAAATAAAGTTAAATTGGCCGATACAGAAAATTTAAGCGTTAATTCGATTACAAAGGTAGATGTGGAAAGCCTAATAAGAAAATTTCCAAAGGTATTTTCAAAAACTCGGAAAGCTACAGTCGGATGCAACCGACAGTAGGAGACCCTGTACTTTCCTTTGCACACACACACACTAATGAACACGCAGACATGCATACATATCGTAAAGTCGCACGCAACCACACATACGCTCGCGCTGCTCCCCCCTTACCTAGAACAGGGAATTGAATCTTGAATATCTCCAATGTTTATTATCCGATTGAGCCACAATTCACAGCACAGATAAAGATTATCATAAGATTATCGAATGCCAAAATACAAGTTTGTATCTTTAAAATTGTGGGTGTGGCAGTTTTTCGCGGTTTTTGGGGGAGGGGGGGCAGGTATCAAAAATCTAAAACAAACTTGATCTGCTTGCACTATAGGGGCATCTAACTGCCTAATATGATGTCTCTAGCTCTTACAGTTTCCGAGATCTAGGTGTTCATACGGACGGATAGACGGACGGACGGACAGACAGACGGACAGACGGACATGGCTAGATCGACTCAGCTCGTCGTCCTGATCAAGAAGATATATACTTTGTGGGGTCTGCCACGCCTCCTTCTGCCTGTTACATACATTTCGGACTTGCACAATCTTAATAGACCCTTTTGTACTTTTTTAAAGTACAGGGTCTAAATACGGCTGGAAAAATCGAAGGCATGCAGGTTAGGTTACACATAAAGCCAGAGGTTACACCTAAGTTTTTCAAGGCAAGAAAAGTTCCATTTCCGTTAATTGCGTAGGTTGAAAATGAGTTAGAAAATCAAGTTGGTGAAGGATTATTAGAGAAAGTGAGATCTAGAGAATGGGCAGCACCAATCGTGGTAGTACAAAAGAGGAATGGTGCCAATCGCATTTGTGGCGATTAGAAGGTGACCATAAATCCAGCACTACATAATAGTTAGTTGATGAGAACCCATTACTTACGATAAAGGAACTGTTTTCCAAAATGTTTGGGGGAAAGAAATTTACAAAGATAGATTTAAGAAATTCATACTTACAGCTTGAGCTTCACCCAGACGGAGGAAAATACTTGACACTGAATACACACAGAGGCTTATATCAACCAATTAGACCAGTGGTGCCCAAAATTCGTTCGTATCACATGTGCGCTTTATTTGGCAGCGCTGTTTTTACACGCACAGCCTCTGCTCGCACACATACAGGCGTCACGCTTCGCTGATTTTACGAACGCGCACGCAATACACTGTTTGATAGTATGAGTTTGGACACCACTGAACTAAACTGATGTTTGGAGTTGCATGTGCACCAGCTAAGTGGCAGAGACTTATGGAGCAAGTTCTTAGTGATATACCATTGCTTGATTGGATGAGGCTTTTTATTTGAGTAAAACAGAATTCATGAAAGAAAGCAAAGAGTATTGCGGATATTTAATTGATAAAGAAGGAATACATAAAATGGCAAATAAGGTAGAAGCTATAAAAAAATAAAAAAAAATAAAAACTCGGAAAGCTACAGTCGGATTCAACCGACAGTAGGAGACCCTGTACTTTCCTTTGCACACACACACTAACATACACTCACACATGCACACATAGCGCAAAGTCACACACAACCACACATACGCTCGAGCTGCTCCCCCCTTACCTAGTACAGGGAATTGAATCTTGAATATCTCCAATGTTTATTATCCGATTGAGCCACAATTCACAGCACAGATAAAGATTATCATAAGATTATCGAATGCCAAAATACAAGTTTGTATCTTTAAAATTGTGGGTGTGGTGGTTTTTCGAGGTTTTTTGGGTAGGGGGGGGGGGGGGAGGTATTGAAAATCTAACACAAACTTGATCTGCCTACACTATAGGGGCATCTAACTGCCAAATATGATGTCTCTAGCTCTTACAGTTTCTGAGATCTAGGTGTTCATACGGACGGACAGACCGACAGACAGACAGACGGACATGGCTAGATCGACTCAGCTCGTCGACCTGATCAAGAATATATATACTTTGTGCGGTCTGCCACGCCTCCTTCTGCCTGTTACATACATTTCGGACTTGCACAATCTTAATAGACCCTTTTGTACTTTTTTAAAGTACAGGGTCTAACCAGAGAGTATAGATGACATACGTGCGTTCATGGGATTAGTTAACTATTACCACTAAACATTCAATACATAGAGATGTTAAACAGCCTAAAAAGCGGTCCCATGAATTTTGCGACGATTAGGTCTAGCCAACATGCAACATATGCCATCGAACATACGACTAAGCAGCCAGCACATGAGAAACTAGTTTCTGTCGAGTTGGACCAACATCAAAAGGTGTGATGTCAGTCTTGGATAGACGCCCGAATGGAAAGCACGGTCTGTGTCGAGCTTGCCGAAACAGGATTTGCAGACTTTTGTTGTTTTTCGCCTTTTCTCGCTGCCTGTGTCTGTATGCGGTCGATTCTTTTTAGACCCTGTACTTTAAAAAAGTACAAAGGGTCTATTAGGTTTGTGCAAATGACATTTGTGTGTAACAGGCAGAAGGAGACGTGGCAGACCCCATAAAGTATATATATTCTTGATCAGGACGACGAGCTGAGTCGATATAACCCTGTCTGTCTGTCCGTCTGTCCGTCTGTCTGTCTGTATGAACACCTAGATCTCGGAAACTATAAGAGCTAGAGACTTAATTCTTTTTTTGTTAGGTTCGTGTATTACATAGGCAGGTCAAGTTTATTCCAAATGTTTGGAAAGTCATCCCCCTCCCCCTCAAATTCGCAAAAATATTCTCAGAATGTACAGTTTTAGAGTCACTGTTTTCCTTTTTTGCATGAATAAAGCTTTAGGTGCTTTGAGTGTTTGGTGCGAGTTGCAGCCCAATCGGATAATAAACACCAGAGATATTTGACAAACAATTTTCTGTACTGAGCATGTGGGCGGGGGAGGGGGAAGCCACAGTGTACGCGGCCACTAGGGCGTATGCGTGATTTTTGATTGTGAGTATGAATGTATGCATGAGTATTGGTTATTGTTTGTATTTGAGCGAATAATTGTATGTATATGTGTTTGTGTGTATACACATGTATGTATGTATAAGTGCATGTATATGTTTATGTGAGTATGTTTGTTCTAGGTGTTTTGCAGCTTGTGTGCTGCACCTGCACCTGATCGATTGCTATATCTTTTTTTTAATAAGAGTATTTGTTCCTTTTTATTAATTAGTATAGACATAGTATCTATAACCATCTACTACTGGCGTGTAGACAATGTCCAGATGGAAAAAACTCGGAAAGCTACAGTCGGATGCAACCGACAGTAGGAGACCCTGTACTTTCCTTTGCACACACACATGCTAACAAACACTTACACATGCACACATAGCGCAAAGTCGCATGCAACCACACATACGCTCGCGCTGCTTCCCCGTTACCAAGTACAGGGAATTGAATCTTGAATATCTCCGGTGTTTATTATCCGATTGAGCCACAATTCACAGGACAGATAAAGATTATCATAAGATTATTGTATGCCAAAACACAAGTTTGTATCTTTAAAATTGTAGGTGTGGCAGTTTTTCGGTTTTTGGGGGAGGGGGGGCAGGTATCAAAAATCTAAAACAAACTTGATCTGCGTGCACTATAGGGGCATCTAACTGCCAAATATGATGTCTCTAGCTTTTATAGTTTCCGAGATCTAGGTGTTCATACGGACGGACAGACGGACGGACGGACGGACGGACAGACAGACAGACGGACATGGCTAGATCGACTCAGCTCGTCGTCCTGGTCAAGAATATATATATACTTTATGGGGTCTGCCACGCCTCCTTCTGCCTGTTACATACATTTCGGGCTTGCACAATCTTAATAGACCCTTTTGTACTTTTTTAAAGTACAGGGTCTAATGATCGAACCGATGATCTGGAACAGTGATTTTATCTAGCAACAATATGTTGTGTTTGTGTATTTTTGCCCTTTGACATGCTATGCAGTTTCTTGACCAGGCTAAAACATCTTTGCACACATACTTTTGTCGGATTTGTTACAGTGTAGATCTGCCGGAAAATCCAAAACGGCTCTGATACGCTCCACAGGTGGATTTATGCCTTTACTGTAGAGATGGGCATGGACTGCAATTTTTCGGCACGACCCAACACGGCACGAAAACAAAAATTTTCTAACACGCACTCACACGCACGCTTCAAAATTTTCCAAAAACGGTCCAACACGGTCCAACACGAAATATTATAATATTTTTATTTTTATTTTTTAATATTCATATTAAACTAATGCTTAATTTAGTAATTTTATGTTTTTACATATTTTTGTATGAAAATAGTAGTTTATCTAGATTTAAGCTAGATAAACGAGTGCGACGTTCTTTTAATATTTGTCCGTATGTCGAAAATACCCTCTCGCTCGTAGCAGAGCTTGCAGGAATACCTAATATTTTTTGGGCTTGTATATTTGTATATCGAATTTTTATGCCGAATTGCTTGCTGTATTTCAAACTTTTCCATTTTTATAAGTGACGCCGTGATGTGTATTGAAGCTAAAAAATATCGGTTTTATCGACGATTATTTTTTTTTTGGCATTATTAAGTACATTTTAATGATCGACGTGTTTTTTCGTGCCAAATATGTACTGCACGAACACGCACGCCCATGGACAAAATTTAAATTTTCAACACGAACACGCGGGCGCCCATCGTGTCACGGTGTGACACGAAGAAAACACGGTCCATGCCCAACTCTACTTTACTGCTGACAACGTAACCAAGGAACTGTATCTTTGCCTGAGAAAACTGGCATTTTACCTTGTTTATGACCAAACCATGCTTTTGTAACAGTTGGAAAACATCTCGTAGGTGTTGTTTATGCTGTTCTGCAGATTCCGACATGATTAGGATGTCATCCATGTAGCAAAACACATAATCCACCTGACGAAAGACTTGGTCAATGGATCGCTGGAAAGTCTGGGTTGCACTCTTAAGGCCAAACGGCATAAAGAGAAACTCAATTTGGCCGAATGGACTACAAATATCTTCTTGAGTCATAGGAATTTGATAATACGCCTTCTCTAGATCCAGCGTTGAAAAAATAGTTTTGTTGTAGAGACGATCAGCAAAATCTTGACTGTGAGGAATCGAGTAACGGTCGGGAATCGTGATTCCATTCAACTTGCGATAATCGCAACAAGCGCGCCAGCTACCATCCTTCTTTGCCACCATATAGAGAGGGCTTGCCCATGGCTTTTGGAGTAACGACGAATTTCTTTAATGATGAGTACGTTGACTTGCTGTTTTGCCGATTCGAGTTTCTCACCAGATAGACGTATTGGCCGTTCAGCTACAGGTGCTCCTTATATTTCAATATAATGACACACGGAGTGAGTATGTGTGCGCTCTGTTGCAGCAGGAACGGAACTTTGTACGATGCTTTGTATGACGCCTACTTAACTGACAGCTTCCTGCATATCCTGCGATGGGCTTGGAATGCTCAAATCTGAAACTTTTGTGGCATCAAGCAATCGCTGCTGACTGATCTACAAGAAGTTGGTGTGTAGCGAGGAAATCTGCACCTATTATTGGTGTTTGTACTTCGGGTATGATGAAAAGAGCACTTAATCCCAAAGTCCAGTTGGTAAGTGAGATTTCCGTAGGTTTTGATTGTGATTTGATTAGCGGCATACAGATAAAGTCTGTCATTGTTATGTGCGGATAGTGCCATTGAGCGAGGTACCACTGACACTACTGAACCGGAGTCAATAAGAAACAGGCGACTTGATAAGCGATCTTTGATGTGTAGACGCCGATCCTGGTAACGGGGACATGTTGGCTGCACTTGCGAGCATTGTCATCAAATTTGAGGTGATAGAAACACAAGTTTGGAGGATTATTACTGTTGGTCTGTGTCTTACGTTGAGAAGAAGCAACTCTTCTTGCAGCTTGTCCACTTTTGTCGAAAGTACTCGTAGAGCCGTCGTTATGTCAGGTGTACCTGATTTGTTGCTAATCACTGCGTCGACATGTAACTGTTGCTCGTTATGCGTCGTTGCAAACACGCATGCAGATTCAGGCTCGCTTGTCGGCTGTCTCTGCTAACTGATCAAGACTACCCTCATTCCATACTGATATTAGCGGCCAAGTGGAGTTTGAAAGCTCAGACAAAAACAGAGAACGTATGACTACTTCACAACCAGTACTGGGCGCTAATCGACGCATGTTGGCCAGAATGTCCGATGGTTTTTTAACAGTGTTATCGCTACCACGCAAAAGCCTTTTTAGACCCTGTACTTTATAAAAGTACAAAAGGGTCTATTAAGATCGTGCAACTCAGAAATGTATGTAACAGGCAGAAGGAGGCGTGGTATATATATTCTTGATCAGGACGACGATCTGAGTCGATATAGCCATGTCCGTCTAACTGTCCGTCCGTACGAACACCGAGATCAATTCTTTTTTTTGTTCGGTTCGTGTATTAAAAGGTAGGCCAAGTTTATGTTTTTAATTTGATATCCCATCCCCCCCTCAATTTTTCAAAAATGTTCTTAGCATGTACAGTTTTAGAGTTATTGAATTCCTAAAGCTTTAGATACTTTGAATGTTTGGTGCGATTTGCAGCCCAATCGGATTATAAACACCGGAGATATTGGACAATCAATTTTCTGAACTTTGCGTTTGGCCTGGGGAGGGGGAAGCCACAGTGTACGCGGCCACTATGTATGCGTGATTTTTGAGTGTAAGTATGAATGTCTGTATGAGTACATATTGGTTATTGTTTGTATTTGCGCGTATATTTGTATGTATTAGTGTATGTATACACACTTATATATATATGTATGTATGTGTGTGTGAGTATGTACATATGCTGCTATTATCGACGCCCACGGCAAATCAAAGTACAGGGTCTCCTACTGTCGGTTACGTCCGACTGTTCAATTCAGAATGTTTTAAGAATTTTACAAGTTTTTTGGAAGCATCTATAATAGTGTCTTCACTCTATGGTCTCACCCGCTTTCACGTCGATAATCTACAAACGCGGTAAGATTTTCAATAAAAACCATACCAATTATTTATGTATACAGCACACAAAGAAGTTTTAAATATGTTAATTACTTTTGCAAAAAAATGGTTGATGCAAAAATTTTTCAAACAAAATATGGAAAATAAAAAAAATATTTTATATTTTTATTCAATACAGTAGAATCCGGTTATAGCGACTTTCAAGGGACCGACGATTTTACGTCGTTATACCCGGAAGACGCATTAACCAAAAGGAGCAAAACAAATTTTTTTTTTGTTTATTTTAGGGTTGGAATGTTTGTAATAGGTTTTAAAATAAATCAAATTAATTTTTTAATCAAAACAAAAAATTCAATAAATTCAATTCAATAACATAGGCTTTTAGTCGTATACATATGCATTATTCAGAAGCTCACTATGGCGCATTTTGCGCATTAACTCACATTTGGTGAATTTACGCATTCAGCTTTACTTGGAAAAAAATCAGAAAAAACTAGAAATATAACGGGACATCTCATGGAATAGGCTATGAGGTCTGCACACGCACGCTGTAAACATTTGTGTGACGTCGGTATTGCACTTCGACTCTCTCTCTCTTTCTCTCAGCAGCGTTGCTAAGGCGACAACTAAAACTAAGAGCGAGTAGAGTCGCTGCTACACACACAAGCAAGGGTGCCGATCACTGATAGATACATACATTTCTAACAGCATCGTTTGATGCTTAAATTTGGCATTATTTCGCTGTATTTTTTTTCGGCACGTCGCAATATAAGCGGTTTGTCACTAAAAGCGGAGACGTACTAAGCGGAGCCCCTTTCATATAAGTTTATATGGGGACCAACCAAGCCATCGAGTTTTCGTCACAATAACCGGACGGACGCTTTAAGCAGAGTCGTTATAACCGGATTCTACTGTATTTATTATTGTCGTTTCTTGAAATGTTCTTATTTGTCACGCTTTCCCCATTTGTGCTAGAACTCTCGGATTCTTAAATTCTCATTTATATCCGGTCATGCTTAAAATTCTTTTCTCTTTATTACATATCATTTATATACAGTAGAGTCCGGTTATAACGACTCTGCTTAAAGCGTCCGTCCGGTTATTGTGACGAAAACTCGATGGCTTGGTTGGTCCCCATACAAACTTATATGAAAGGGACTCCGCTTAGTACGTTTCCGCTTTTAGCGACAAACCGCCTATACAGACGGGATTTTTCACAATTCAACCGGATATTGCGACGTACCGAAAAAAAATACAGCGAAATAATGCCAAATTTAAGCATCAAACGACGCTGTTAGAAATGTATGTATCTATCAGTGATCGGCACCCTTGCTTGTGTGTGTAGCAGCGACTCTACTCTCTCTTAGTTTTAGTTGTCGCCTTAGCAACGCTGCTGAGAGAAAGAGAGAGAGAGAGTCGAAGTGCAATACCGACGTCACACAAATGTTAACAGCGTGCGTGTGCAGACCTCATAGCCTATTCCATGAGATGTCCCGTTATATTTATAGTTTTTTCTGCTTTTTTCAAGTAAAACTGAATGGCGTAAATTCACCAAATGTGAGTTAATGCGCAAAATGCGCCATAGTGAGCTTCTGAATAATGCATATGTATACGACTAAAAACCTATGTTATTGAATTGAATTTATAAAATTTTTTGTTTTGATTAAAAAATTAATTTCTTTTATTTTAAAACCTATTACAAACATGGCAACCCTAAAATAAACAAAAAAAAAATTTTTTTTGCTCCTTTTGGTTAATGCGTCGTCCGGGTATAACGACGTAAAATCGTCGGTCCCTTGAAAGTCGCTATAACCGGACTCTACTGTATTTAAATTAATTTTTTAAACGCTCGCAGCTATTTATGAATATACCTTTCTGACCAACGATTGCTAATGAAAAAATACTGATGATAAATACTAAAAAAAAGCTGCGTATGTACCAGGGTAATAACGCTTACGTTTGAAACATTTGTGTTAAATTCAAATTAAATTTGTTTAAAATATGTTCAAAACTAAAATTGCTTCAAACATATTTTTTTAAACAATTTTCACAACTTATGTGTTTTTACACCTCTTACTTTACATATGATGTGGAAATGATATATGGATGTTTTTTAGTACATATGCCTGTAAAAAAAATGTTCAAAATGTTAAAAAGAAAATGTCCAAAAAATACGACCGTGCCCAATTCTGTATTGAACATATAAGGGGGAATCCTGTAACTGATTTTGATTTTGGTAATTAGCTGTTCACAGCTCAACCATAAAAAATTTGTGAGCAGAGTAAGTACAGAAATTACACTCTAAAAGCTTTAGCACAATCAGCTCCGAAGCTGATTTTGATTTTCCTTTTGTGAGACCGTTCACTTTTGTGGGACCTTTCCAATCGGGACACCACCTTTTCTACGGCGTTCGTATGGGTGTAATTTTATGATCAACTTTTCGTAAATTTCGGTGGTGCCTCTCCTTAACCGACGCAAATTTATATACTGCTGACGCCGACGATGTAAGTAAGCGGACAAAATAAAATTACAGTTACAGACAGGAATACCTGGAATAATGTATGGTAAAATTAAATTTAGTGGCATATTTGTTTGTATTTTCTATATCTAAGTTGGCCGACGCATCGCGATGGTGAGAGATCGCTGTAGTGAGTTTAGTTCTTTAAAGAATAACATATTGCAAGAAGAACTGTGACGTTACTAAGAAACCGTTTATCGCCTCATAAATTATTCCAAATACTATTCCTTAATAATTTAAAGAACAGTGATTGGTGGTCCTTAATTTAAAGCAAAAATAAATATGAATATATATTGTAAATTATATATATATAATTGATATATATGCCCCTTTTTAGCTTAAGGGAATCTTATCAACGTATAGTCAATTGAAAAAACGCCACTCCGCCAACACATTATAAACGTGCAAATTTTGGCGCAAAAACGCCAAGTGTGGCAACCACGGATAATAGAGCGAACAAAATAAAGCAAGTTTCCATCGTCTGCTTCTAAAGCCTATGTGTGTGTTCGTGAGTCAAATAATATTTTTCCACAAATAGCACCTAAATAACAATGAGATTAAGAATTTATTTAGAGTAAAGCAAATCAAAAGATAGTGCGAAATGCAAAAAAATTCGTGGTCGAGTGCTTAAGTCCAGTAAAAGTTCGGAAATCAAAGATGTGAGCACAGGCCGCTACAAAACACACACACAGAGAGACCTGCTCACACTCGCGCACATATGTAAACTCACACAATGACCCATAAAGGATGTCGAGCTGCCGCAGCCCATAATACTGCATTGCTGTTGCCCTTGTCGATTAGGCCTGCTTCGCCGTCATAGATTGGGTCGATGAATGGCACTGGCTGTGGCGCTCGGGCGCAGGATGCCATTGCCGTTATTGCGTTTGACAGATAACAAGAAAAATGAAAACGTCAGCATCGGATAAAGTGGATGTGGAAAGGCGGCCCGGGGTTCAACGTGGCAGCTTAATTAGTGTGGCGCAGGCGACAACAGCCACGCCATTGGCGACAGTTTTATTTTTATTTATGCTGTGATAGTGAAATACCCTTAACGACATAAAATCCACGAATCAAACGCAATATCTTCACAAAAAAGGGGAATAGACAAAAACACCAAAAACCAAAATCAACAAAAGCTTTAAAACAAACACCAAGCAAAGTGCAGCCTATATCGTTGCATGGAAACCCAAGAATAAAAACAAATGTATTAATATTTACGCTCGTTAATATAGTGAAACCAAATATAATATAATAAACAGCACCAATTAGTGGATAACCCATATACATATATAATTAGTCAGTATGTTTAGCTAGTTACAATTTATACATACCAATTATTTAGTGGCTTTAAATAAAACACCAACCAACCAAATAAAAAACTAAAACACCAAAAACCAAAGCGAAGTTCAATTCAAAACAAAACTAACGAATATTGTTTAGGGAATTTCAATATACATGTTAAGCTTGTTTCGGATATTAAGCATAGAGCAAATATACACACGTAGATACATACCTATATAAATAATATAAGGTTAGCGCATGCAGCTTGCCGCATTCCCTCCGTGGTGTGCACAAAACCAAATTCATTCAAAAAACGTGCCATAAACCGGACGGCAAAACGTCTAAGGTTAGAGTTATAAAGAGCGATATAAAAGGAAAACAAAGAGAGCGTGAGAGAACGCAGAGATTGCGCGCGAGAGCAAAAGCCTGAGTACACACCAAGAGCTCACAGCAAAAGTTTGGCTCTGCTTTATTTAGCCGAGACACGACCCAAAATGGCGACAACGCATTTCGACGATGCAAGTAGTATGAGCGATGATGTCTTCGAGGATGCGGAAACAACAAAGGCTCGAATTGAAGAGTTGCGTCGTCGACCCTTTGGGGACGGGTGCTACAATCCACCCGCAGCACCAATTTCCAAGCACCAGCACCATCATCATCATCATCCGAATATCAATCATGACAACAGCAGTAGTCAACAGAGCCTGTCGAGCAGCCATCATCACGACGATGCCATCATGGCGCCCGTACAGCGCACTGCTACCGGATACCCTGGGTATCGTCCATCCCGCGAAGCTCTACAGATGTACGCCTACGGCAATGCTGACTACGAACTAGAGAATGACTATGACGATGGCTGGCGTTCATATCGGTACGACGAAGTCGACATGCATCAGACACAACCAACAACCAATCTGCAACCGTTCGACGACACTATCAATCACAAGACGATCCTACTGGGAGATTCGGGTGTTGGGAAAACCTCCTTTCTGGTAAAATACAACACAGGCGAGTTCCGTTTGGGCTCCTTCTCAGCCACCGTTGGAATTGCTCTAACGGTAAGTTAATAATAGCAAAACAGCGACCTGTTGGCGTGGCAACTCTAGCACGTCTTCCTGAATGTGTCGTGCTTGTGTTTACCAAAACTCGCTTATATACAAACATACACATACATTTTATCATAATCGTATTTTGTGGCTTTCCTGCACCTATGTATGCATGTCTATGTGTGTATTTGTTGTGTAACTGTATTCGAGGAGCAGCCGCAAGAGGTTCTCTTCTGCGCTCGCAAGTAGGCAACATATTGTGGCTGGCGTTGTTTTGCTGTTGCTAATCGTTTGGGGCTGAGTTCTGTGTACTTGCCGTTATCTATTTTTATCACGGCTAAATCTCCGCAGTGTATTGGCATTGATTTTGCCATAAAAATAAACATCGGGACCGCGACGTTCATGTGCCATGTGCCGCTGTGTGATTGTGTCTGTGTGTGAAAGTCTATGTATGTAGTCTGTCTATGTATGCAGTGACTTCATAACATTTATGTATGTCACGTCACGCGTCAGTGTTGCCTCATAAAAATATCGGAAAATTTTGATTGATTATCTGTTGTACAGATATGCGCAGATAAGCGTTATCAGTTTTTATCACTAATTGTGAATGCAAATTATTTCTTTTCTATAATTTATTATTTCAAAGTCTAGTTTAATAAGAGCAAATAGAAATGCCGAAAGAAAGCGTTTTTATTCATTGGAGTCAATTAGGTTTTTCTCTATAAATACTTACGGTCTTTGCAAGCACCCCAAAACTATGTGATACATATATTTGAAAGCTCAATCGTCAGTCACAATTGTGTACAGTATTTATTGTTAAATTTTATAAGAATTTTTCATAATTGCTAGAATTCAATTTTCAAAGACAATTTCAGTATTAACATTTAAATTATTTACGATAATTATTTGTTAATTCATAAATTAGATGTAAATAAATTTCTTGACTTTTTGTATGGTTTGATTATCGTAAGGTGACTCGTTTCGTGCGCCTTTTGCTTGCAACCTGTTGCCGGCTTTCACTTTCAGCTCGACACACTACGCTCCTCGTCACGAGGCAACGTTGCACGTACGGTCAGTTTAAGTTCAAGTGCAACAGTTACACGTACTACACACATACACACACGCCCGCATCATGTACTACATTGAGCATTTCACCTCCTCCTTCCCTTCCCTTTGCTTGCGCTGCTTCAGACATCGTTCAATTTCCCTTAATAGTCGCTTAGTACTCAACCCCGAAGCATGAACGACATTGGCTGGTCGCATTTCTAGGCCAGGGCTGCTGTTGTTGCTGTTGCTGTTCCTGTGTGCTCTGTGTGTCAAAGCCGAGAGACGAAGTGGCACGAACTCGATTCGGCCACTGGCTGAAGGACTCGACTCAATGGAAGCTGCGGCTATTTGCTGCTGCTGCTGCTGCTCCTCGCTGCGTGCTGATTTCATTTTGTAGTTTTCTGTTATTGTTGTTGGCGCGGCATTTGGCTCTGATACCGATTTCCGCGCTACGAAAGTACACCCAGTGCACAGTTTATTTTCAAATAAATTTTCGTTTTAAAACATAAAGTGCTCTCTGCTATCTTTTCGGTTGGTGTGTGTCGCAAAGAAGAGTCAGCTTATTAAACGCGGCATCTTTTGCGTTTTGCATACTTTTCATACTGAACGCGTCGCATTTGTGGATGAAAGCTGCTTTCGTATGTGCGTTTGTGTTTGTAGTTGTTGTGGTGTCTGTGCCAAGAACGAAGGCCTCGAGCATGTTTAAAAATAAATTGAAAACAATTATTGGCAATCAACGGATAGAAGTTGATTCTTTTTGCATATTGAAAAGAGATTTTTGAATTGGTATTTCCAGATGAAAATGTTATCACTACATACTTCCACTATTTTCCCGTCTGTGTATTCAGCATTTGATAAACATATGCGAGATAAAATACGAACAACTTTTGAAATAGATCTGGAAAATG
>JAWNNL010000165.1:0-26282 GCA_035045005.1 Liodrosophila aerea
ACATAAATCTCTGACAAATAATAATAATAATAGTTATAGCCTGTAAAAACCTAAAAATACAAATTAAAATAAATTTGTATCTATTTCTTTATGACCTTAAAAATTAGGAAAAAAAAAACGGAACCTGACGTGCTGGAATTTTTTAAATTTTTGTTTTGTATTTAGAACAACTAAATGCATATATGTAAGTCAGTCGCTCATATTCAGTATTTTTTAGACCCTGTACTTTAAAAAAGTACAAAAGGGTCTATTAACTTTGTGCAAATGACATTTGTGTGTAACAGGCAGAAGGAGGCGTGGCAGACCCCACAAAGTATATATATTCTTGATCAGGACGACGAGCTGAGTCGATCTAGCCATGTCCGTCTGTCTGTCTGTCCGTCTGTCTGTCTGTCCGTCTGTCTGTCTGTCCGTCTGTATGAACACCGAGATCTCGGCAACTATAAGAGCTAGAGACGTAATTTTTTTTTTGTTTGGTTCGTGTATTACATAGGCAGGCCAAGTTTATGTTTTTAATTTGATATCTCATCCCCCTCCCCCTCAAATTTACAAAAATCTTCTTAGTATATACAGTTTTAGAGTCACTGGATTCATTTTTTGCAGGACTAAAGTTTTAGATGCTTTGCATGTTTGGTGCGAGTTGCAACCCAATCGGATAATAAACACCGGAGATATTTAACAAACAATTTTCAGTACTAGACATTTGGCTAGGGTAGGGGGGAAGCCACAGCGTATGCGGCCACTAGGGAGTATGCGTGATTTTTGTTTGTGAGTTTGAATTTCTGTATGAGTATTGGTTATTGTTTGTATTTTAGTATATATTAGTATGTATATGTGTATGTGTGTGTGTATACTCACATATGTATATATGCATGTGTATGTGTATGTGAGTATGTACATATATGCTGCTGCTATTATCGACTCCCAGGGCAAATCAAAGTACAGGGTCACCTACTGTCGGTTGCGTCCGACTGTAGCTTTCCGAGTTTTTGTTGTTGTTGTAGACCTGTGTAATCTGATGGGCCTTTCATTGTCTCAGGTCATGTACCTATCACTATGTTTCTTCCTTCGACCTGATAATACTTAACGGTTTACTAGGGAATAAATAAGCCTAAAGAATAAAAAGTCGAGATTGAATTTGCTTAATTTAAATAAACTTTGTTCTCAAAAATGTCCAAAGAGATGGCGATTACAGTTTCGTCGAGATACAAATCGATTTTATAGCTTTGTTAATTTAAAAGTTGGCTTTAAACATTTCGAGCAGTTGTAGTATGTATATCAAAATAGAACTTTTCGTACTCATTATTTTTTTTTATAGTAGTATTTAGTATATATTTGCTTTATTTATTAATTGACTCCTTTCGTTATAAGATTAAGTTTACAAACCTTTTTTGAATAATCTAATTAAGGTCATTATGACGAAGACGAGAATTTCTCTTACAATGTAACTTGAATAATAAAGACGTAATGTGAAAGGAAGAGAGGAGTGCGCTTTTAACAGTACAAGTGACAAAAACTGTTCTGATTTTATACAGTACAACAACAGGAACATTTTGACGACCACAAGTATAATATTTTTTAATTTTGATGAGTTCGATTCTCATGTTACAACGTCGGGTTAAACGTTTGGAAGCAGCGATTGAGATTTACGAATGCGATCAGGTGAAGAAGCCAAAAGTATTACTGCATTACTTGGGAGCGACAACGAACAACGTGTTCGCTCGTACAAGGCCAAGCTAAATTCTGCAAACTTCCGATTCAGGAAAAGCGTGTGCCGCGTTTCTGGTTGCTCTACGACGCATGTCCTCAGACTGCAATTTTGGCAATTTTTTTAATGCGGTTTTGGGAAATCTATTTGTATTTGGATTGGCAAATCAACTGTTGTAAAGCAAAATTGAGAAGAAGACGCTTGCAATGGGAGAAACGGTAAATATAGCGGTTGCGTACGAAACAGCGGAAAAAGAAGGCGAGGAGATACACACACAAAGCAAATAAAGCACAACAAACTATTGATACTCAAAAGCAATCGACATGAACGAAATTCAAGAAATTTTACAAACGTGGCAACTATACTCATATGATTGCAAAAGCCAAATGCTACTGCTGCGGTAAAAATGGTCATTTGGATAAAGTTTCTCTCAAAGAAATAAAACAATTATATGAATTTAATGAAATTTTGGAATGGTAATCAAGGAAATGGGTTAAGGGAATGAATAATGTAAATGACGCAGGCAACAACAAATCCAAAGTGATGCAGAATTGCAAGGTAACAACATTATTATATAATTTGAAATTCACAGGTTTGACAATGCTACGCAATGAATTTCCACACTAGAAAAATAGTTGGCGTACATACAAACTTATATCTGAAGCCTAAAACCAAATCTAGGTATTTTGAAGCACGGCGTGCTGCATTTCCATTATGGGAAGTAGTAGAAAGGATTTGGATAGTTGAAGCTGAGATGCCAAAGATTAATGGATCATATATTTGGCCATACTCTACTGATTTTGAAGCAGAGAGACTTAAGGAATTATTCGAATGAGTAGATCAAGACAATATGCAAGTCAACTGGGCTAAATGCGACACTATGAAGGACGCCATAGAGTACTGCGGTTATTTAGTGTACAAGGAAGGCAATCATCGGTTGCAGAGCAAAAGTAGAATCCAAGATAAAAATGGCCACGTAGTATGGAAGAAATTCGTGCGTTCTTGGGACTGACTAACTACTTACTAAATCAGGTTCGTAAAAAACCTAAGCAGCATCACATACCCACATTGAATCAACCAACAAGATGGTGTGGCTTTTAATTTTAATAATAGCTGCAAGCAGGCAATTGTAGAAATTAGGAGGCAAATGCAGATGGATATTGACCCAAATGTACCTATCATTGTGGAGCAGACACTAGACCAATTGGTTTTGGTGGTGTATTAAGCCAAGAGATGGCGAGTTGAGGCGTCAAAAAACCCATTCAATTTGCATCGCAAACGTTGAGCAAGAAGGTGCAACGGCATAGCCAAATCGACAAGGGAGACGTATGCAGTTAGTTTCGGTGTCCGCAAATACTATCAATATTTATATGCCAGAAAGTTTACTATTGTTACAGACAACAAGGCGATTGCTCAAATTTCGATCTAAGGAAAATGGAAACGCTGACGCATTATCCAGATTACTAATCAAGCATGAAGAGAAGCTTCTGGAGAAAACGACATCATCGTAGATGAGCTATTGGAAAACTAACCAGTCACGGATAGATTCGGTGATGGTTGCGTGATAAGAGGTATTAGATTTTATAAGCCTTTGCTGCAAAGAATTCTAGTCGAACTACACACTGCGTATCTGGACTTGAGTAAAATGAAATCACCACCTAGAGTGGTGGGTCAAATGGATAAAAATATAGAATAAATTGTTAAGTCACGCGCCCACAACCTAAAAAGATATTTGCACAGGCATGGGAATTGGCTTTTTGAGAAATTATTTGTGATAGTTGATGCATACACAAAATGGCCATCTACTACAAGTAGTACTGAACAAGTCCCGTATCATCCTGCAATGAACGGCTAAGTAGAAAGATTTTCCAAATCTTAAATAACGAGTTTAAAATTACTATATTCTCGAGAAGTAACATCGAAACACAGCTTCAAATTATTTTGGCATTTCGTAATGCTATACATCCATCTACTTGCAAGACACCTTCAATACTTGTTTGGAAGGCAGATACAATCGCAGTTGGAGCTAATCTTACCACAAAATGAGAGAAACTATAACGAACATGTCAGTCCAAACAAATTTTTTCTGCAGGTGCGAGATAAATGGATAAATGGAAATTTGGTACAGTCATCGCACAACAGGGTGACGTTCACTACCAAGAACAATGACGTTTATCGTGACGAACAATTTGAATAACCGTTTAAATGATTGTTGGTTCCCGTGACAAACCCAAGTGTGGATGTTTTCAAACCTCAAGCAGCTATTTCCGACGCAGATCAACAGATAAAGACGGTTTCATTTCAGAGGTTGTGGAAAATGTTGCTAAATCTGAATTATCAAGTACAAGTAATTCAGAAAGAAGTTACATTGCGCCGAAAAAATGAAAAAAAGAAAATACACAGCTGACAAAAAATTTATGATAAAGCGCGATAAGTACGGAATTTACTGAATATATTATTAGCAATACAATATTATTTATGCTATTATTTATTGCAGTTAATGAATAAAAGTGGATCAATAACACCACAAAGCTGTTATTAAGCGCATATCGTGAAAATTTAAAGAATAAAATTCCCGGAAAGCTACAGTTGGATGCAACCAACAGTAGGAGACCTTGTACTTTTCCTTCCAGCAGCTAATGCTTACAATACACACACACACATATCGCAAAGTCAGACGCAACAACGCATACACAAGTGTGTAACTAAGTATGTACATACATTATATGCATGCTCGCTGCTCCCCCTTGCCTAGAACGAAAACTTTAATCTCGAAAATCTCCGATGTTTATTATCCGATTAACAGCACAGGTAAAGGTTATATATTAATATATATATTATTGTATACTTAAGCATAAGTTTGCATCTTTAAAATTGTTGCTGTGGCGGTTTATTGGGAGGGGGAGGTATCAAAAATCTAACACAAACTTGATCTGCTTGGACTATGAGCATTTAACTGCCAAATATGATGTATCTAGCTCTTACAGTTTACGAGATCTAGGTGTTTATACGGGCAAACGGACATAGCAATATCGAGTCGGCTCGTCGTCCTGATCAAGAATATTTATACTTTGTCTGCCACATACATTTCTGAGTCACACAAACTTAATAGACCCTTTTGTACTTTTTTAAAGTACAGGGTCTAAAAATCCATCCCGTGGACTGCACGGGCAGTGGCCGTGTTGCTTGAATGGGAATGGGAATGGCAAAAAAAAAAATGATTTATTTCGTTGTGAATGAATATATTACACTTTTGGCATTTTTGCCTCTTGGAAAGTAAATAAAATTACTTAAAAAGACATTACAAAAAGGTAATAAAAAGGACTCTTACGGAAATGGGCTATTAAACATATACATACAATTAGAAGAGAGCACACACACACGCTTTTCCCCACGTCGCCACCGTTCGAGGAGTTGCTGCAAATTGCTGACATGCTAAAATCTAACAATCTAATGGGGACGGCAACAAAGAGGGAACACGCTGAATATGCGAAGCGAAGGAATACTGCATCGTAAACACACTTAACGTAAAAAATGCCTTCAACTCGGTAAAATGGTCCAGTATCATGGAAGCTCTTGGAAAATTTGACATCCCGAGGTATGTACAGAGACTTGCCGGCAGCTATTTCACAATGGTATAATCCGCCGATGAGAGTGAAAAAATTCACGCCATATCAGTAGGGCTCGTTATCCGCCCCCTTCTTTGTGCAGTGTATAACGGTATCCTGGAGCTAACCTCCCACCAAGTATCAAAATAGTTGGATTCGCCGACGATGTGGCCCTCGTATCGGTAGTCAAGGAGCTGGCAAATGCAAGGAACTGGCAAACGGTCAGCAGTAGAAAGCGGGATGTTTTATCAGCTCCAGAAGAGCAATAAAATACCTGGGCGTCTGGATTGACACAAGGCTCAGCTTTAGAGAGCACCTATACTAGCACATAAGTGGCGTATCAGCAGTATACTGCGAATGGCCTTCGTCTTCACGACGCGTCACTGGTGCTTGCAGGCATTATCCCAATCCCGATCGACGATCTAGTGGTCGAGGAATCCAGCCTGCTTAACGCTGCCATTTAGACTAATCTTGTAAGGAAGCAGGCAAGGACAGTATCAAAGGAGTCGACAATTGGAAGGTGCCAGCAGCGTTAGGATACAGTAAACAAGGATGCGATCAAGAGGCCACATGGAGAATTTAAATTCCATCTTACACAGCTGCTCAGCGGTCACAGATGCTTACGTGGCAACTTAAAGAGGTTTGGTCAGAACACGATGGTCGGCCTAATCATAAAGAAAGTTGACACTTGGAAGGCGGTCTCCAGTTTCTTTGGGGCGAAGTTAGGGCCTGCGAAGTAATACCACGCGGTCGACCCATAAGAATCTTAACCCGCCCAGAGCGGGTAGAGAGTAGAGCACTCATCAATCAAATCAACTATCTATCTAACCAATATACTACTTTTTGTATTACTTCATTACTTCAGTAGACATAGAAACATATCGCAAAGTCACATGCATGCCTGCATACACGCATGCACACTTATGTCCATACATTAAGTGCATGCATAGTACAGAAAATTGAATCTTTAATATCTCCGGTGTTTGAATCTATAAAATTGTCGCTGCTGTGGTGTTTCACGGTTTGTGGAGATATAAAAAATCGAACACAAACTTGATCGGCTTGTAAGTACTTACAGTTTCCGAGATTTAGGTATTCATGCAGACGGCCAGACAGACGGATATGGCTATATCGACTCAGCTCGTCGTCGTGGTCAAGAATATATATATTTTGTGGAGTCTGCCACGCCTCCTTCTGCCTGTTACATACATTTCTGAGTTGCACAAATTTAATACACTCTTTTGTACTTATTTAAAGTACAGGGTCTAAAAACAAATATAATACATACTATATATAAATAATTGTTACAAATAATCTCACATTTAAAATTGTAACTGATTAGCAACTCAATATAGACATTTAAACCCGTTTTTTCGACTTTTTCACATACTTAAATATCGAAGCATTTCTGAAAATTTAACGTGTGTGATTTATTATTTTTAACAACTAATTATAAGGTGCAAAGTTACTTTACACTTTTATATTTACATTTAGAGCATATCAAGACACATTTTGTATCTTATTTTCATTTTGTTCTCTTCTTTTCTGTTTTAGAAGGAAATTATGGAAACCACTTTTATATCGGAAGAGATACTGGAAATGTTCTCTTGTCTAACTGCTTGGATTATGAGACACAAGAATTTTATAACCTCTCAATTAGTGTAACTGATGGATCAAATATAGTATACACCAGACTATTTATTAGAGTTATTGATACGAATGACAATGTTCCGCAATTCACGAAAGATGTTTACCATGTAAATATTTCAGAAAATATTGAAGAAGAATCGGTTATTATGCAACTCCATGCAACTGATAAAGATGAAGATAAAAAATTATTTTATCATCTTCATGCTACACAAGACCCATCATCTCTAACATTATTTCGCATTGATTCTATCAGCGGTAACGTTATTGTTACCCAGAAACTGGATTTTGAAAAAACGTCTCAACATATATTAATCGCGTTTGTTAAAGATCAAGGAACTCCTGGGAAAAGAAATTATGCGAAAATAATTGTAAATATACATGACCACAACGATCATTTTCCTGAGTTCACCACAAAAATAATTCAAACTAAAATACCAGAAAGTGCTGCCATAGGTTCAAAACTAGCACAGATTACAGCTATTGACAGAGATAGTGGTCAGAACGCTGAACTACGCTACTCCATAATTACCGGTAACATAGGAAGCGTATTTAAAATAGATCCTATATTTGGCATCATATCTTTGGCTAATTTGTTAGATATTAACAAAATTCCGGAATATATGTTGCAAGTAAAAGCTGTAGACTTCGGCCAACCACCACTTTCTTCCCAAGTGCCTGTGCATATCATTATTACAATGTCTGATAATGATCCTCCCAAGTTCTACTCGAGCTTTGTATCTTTGGAAATATTTGAAAATATGAGTATTGGCTCATTTGTGGCACAAATCGAGGCGCGATCATCTTCCTCAGTTTTCTATGATATCATCAATGGCAACGCAATGGAAAGTTTCCGAATAAACCCTTCCACAGGAGTCATAGTCATTAACTCAAATGTTGATTACGAAAAAAACAAGTAAGTATTTTATAATTAAATATTAATGCTGCTACACGTAAACAATGTTCGGTTACATAAAGTAGTCAACCTCAGCAGACCAGCGCGCAGCAGTGTTCTTAAGTCAAGGAGACTGAAAATTTTCGTGTTTATACACAAAGTCGAACGCACTGCAATATCATAGTTAATCACATATCATATTAGCAGTCAAAAAATTTAGGAAAAGCTACAGTCGGACGCAACCGACAGTAGGAGACCCTGTACTTCGATTTGCCTTGGGAGTCGATAACAGTAGCAGCAATTATATACATCCTCACATATACATACACATGGACTTATACATACACTCACACACTTATACATACAAATATACGCTCAAATACATACAATAACCAATACTCATACAGAAATTTATACTCACAATCAAAATTCACGTATACGCCCTAGTGCCCGCGTACACTATGGCTTCCCCCCTCTCCCAGCCAAATGCCTAGTATAGAAAATTGTTTGTCCAATATCTCCGGTGTTTATTATCCCATTGGGATACAAATCGCACCAAACATTCAAAGCATCTAATCCAATGACTCTAAAATTGTAATTGCTAAGAACATTTTTGCAAAATTGATGGGGAGGGGTATCAAATTAAAAAGATAAACTTGGCCTATGTAATACACGAACAAAACAAAAAAAGAATTGAGTCTCTAGCTCTTATAGTTTCCGAGATCTCGGTGTTCATACGGACGGACAGACAGACGGATATGGCTATATGAAAGCTGAGTTGCTCGTCGTGCTGAATATATATACTTTGTGGGGTCTGACATGCCTCCTTCTGCCTGTTACATACATTTTTGAGTTGCACAAACTTAATAGAATCTATTTGTACTTGTTTAAAGTACAGGGTCTAATCAGTAACACTTTGTTTATCTAGAGCATCCAGTGCAACATATTTTTTAGACTCTGTACTTTTATTCTTGATAAATAATGCATGTAAGATATTGTTACAAGTAGTAATAAATAAGAGAAAAGTTTGAAAACTGCCAGATGCTGGTGCTCCTAGTAATAGACACTTTATATATTAACAAGTGCAGTCACGCTACATAAAATAAATAATACATCAATAAAACATTTAGCTTTTATGAAATACTGTCAATAGAAACGATCTGTCTGTTCTTATATCCGTATGAATACTTAGATTTTGTAAACTATTAAAGCTAGAGACTCCATTCTATTTTTATTACTTTCATCTATCTCCTCCCCCAATTTCGATCTGTGCTACTCGTTCTATCGTTTACGAATGTTGAAGTGAGAATTATAATTAAAAATAAAGAACAGTTTTTGTAGCTTTCCGGGTTTTTTGGACCCTGTACTTTAAAAAAGTACAAAAGCGTCTATTAAGTTTGTGAAAATTACTTTTGTGTGTAACAGGCAGAAGGAGGCGTTGCGCCTCCACAAAGTATAGTCGATATAGCCCAGTCTGTCTGTGTGTATGAACACCTAGATCTCGCAAACTATAATAGCTAGAGAATTTTTTTGTCAGGTTCGTGTATTGCATACAGGACTTTCCGAAGTCTAGCCTCCTGAGTGAAGTTTTCGATCTCCGAACGGAAATTTTGCCAGGCTCCTCGCTTGGCTTTGTGAAGAGTCTTTTTATATGAGGCAGCAAGGCTTGACTTGTAGTTTGACCAAGCCCTTTCAACATCAGCCGATTTAGTAGCCCTGTTGAACAGAGGTCTAGCTGTGGATCTGGCCTCACCCGTACATGGAGAAGGAGTGTTCATCAAGTCAACTCTCCAGTCAGTGACCTTATCGTAGAGGGTATGGTCAAAGACTTCCTTCCTATTGCTGACTACAAATGTATGGTTTTTTCCTTTGTTGCATAAGAGTAATTTAGTGGAATTATGCAGTTGACGAGAGACTCACCCCGTTTGTTGGTATCAGAACTGTTCCATTGACATTGATGGGCGTTGGCGTCGCAATGCCAAGGTTGATACCCTTGGTTTCGCAAGCTCTAGATGGGCTACCACTAGCTTGTTATTCTTGGTCCCCAAACCAGAAATCCAATGGTTTCTGGATGAGGGCGATATCTTCCCTGCCTTGGCTGAGGCGGAGGACGAGGGCAATGGCTGCTGCTTTGCAGCGGTGAAGGTTAATCTGAAGAAGTTTTAGGGACATTTTCAGGCTTAACTTCCACCACCGTGTTGTTGGCATCCTCGTCGTCGGATGCGAGAAGGTCCTCATCGCCAGGCCCCAGTTTTTTCAACTCGACGGGGAGGACTGAGAGTTTGGAGGACGAGGAGAAGCCATCTATTTCCTCCTCATCCCCGTCGACGTCTATAGCTGTGGTGCTTTCATGGACTGTACCCAGTGGCTTGTTATTGAAGCCGACCATGCAGGGGCCATATAGCTTTAAGGCCACATTCTTGAAGCCATATCTAGCTATGCCCCCGACTTGGACAGAGTCTCGGCCGATTCACTCTCCGTGCGGTCTGCCGCAGCAATGCTCCAGTTCTCGGTCTTAAAGAACCGGTTGCAGACCTTGAAGATCTGGAGGATGTCTGCGTGGTCTGCAGGGTTTTTTGTGACCCAGACTCGGGCCCTTGGTTTCTTCGGCACTTCATTCCAGTCCACTGCTGCGAGCTGTGCACCAGGGTACACCTCCCCCAACAGAGACACGTCCTTTTAAAAGGCCTCTGCCGATTTGTTGTCTTCGCAAGCGATGACTTTAACGGCGTCGAACCATCTGGCATCGATACACATAGGCAATCCGCCAAGTTCCTTCAGCATGGGGAAGAAGCGACTCTACAAAGTATCCTCGACCCATGCCGACGAGTCGCGGTGGGATCAGGCCACCCTTGTTACCCTTATCCAGGACTCCAAGGAGTATTTTCTCCTTTGCCATTGCACATTCCGCTTCTTGGCTGACTGAATTACATCTTCTGCCGATTGGCCTGATTGAACTGATCTTTGGCACTTGGTCTTTGCGCTTTTTGTTTGGTTTGGGATGTGGGGTTTAAAATCAGGAATGATCGACTTGGCCCACTCCAACAAAGTTCAGGACTTCGGAGAGATCCCTGGATTGGTCAAGCTCTCCTGAAGCCGCCCTTCTTTTGTCTATGTAGGACGGATTCTTAGGGATGGTGGGGGTTTTAGGATCCGGGGGCGGGAAAACGGCGTCGGGATTAGGGCAAGCCGTCTTCAGGCTCTGCTTGCCAACTCCCCCTTGCTTGAGTTCGTAACTCCTTCATCTCCCGTCACTGCCACTGGTTTACCGGCTTCCCCTGACACTTTAGGGGGACTTTCGGTCCCCTCCGGCTTTTGGTGAGTGCCGGACACTAGTTTGGTTGGTATATTTTTATTTTTAATTTTTGAAGTTAAAGAGCTCATAATTTTAATCCCACGAGTAGTCTAGTCGGGAATTAAAAGTCACACACGGCATAGCCCGATTTACCGCGGGAAGCCTATTCGAAACTGGAGGTCGGCACGCATCCATCAGCACAATGCTGTTCCGTCTTGGAGTTGGGGTGGCTTTAAAGAGTTTTCTACTCTCGCCTGATTACTATTTGTCAGCATCCAAGGCAGAGACATGACCTTACCAAGGATCTACTTCCAGCCGCCCTCACGAGGAGAGTATAGTCGCACTTCCAGCAGTGAGCATAAGGATGATTTTAATCATAATTTAAAAAAACTACTTATGCATTCCATGTTTGCCTAATTATGCAGTATTGGCCCAATATTAATTTTATTTTCCTATATATACTATATAGTGTCTTATCTTAATTAAGGTATAAGCACTAAGCATACAATACATAGAGGCGTCAAACAGCCCAAAAAGAGGTCCCATGAATTTTGCAACGATTAGGTCAAGCCAATATGCCACATATGGCAGCGAACACGCGACCAAGCAGCCAGCCCATGAGAAACTGGTTTCTGTTGAGTTGGACCAACATCCAAACATTTGATATCAGTCTTGGATAGACACCCGAACTGAAAGCACGGTTTGTGTCGCGCTTCCCGTTTTTTCCCTTCTATGTATTTGTATGCATGTGTACTGCCAAAATGCTGCTATGATGCCGACTATCATTAACCTCCATTTTTTCCATTTCAGACTTGTGAGTCTGAGCGCAGAAATTTTTATACATATGTAGGCTACTTATTTCAATAGTCGCAAATTTGAGGCTCTTGCTTATTTCCATATATTAAGGTAGCACAGACAAATAATAAATAGTAGGAAAAATCATCTACTTTGTATCTGTAACAATTTGTTCTTTCGTCTAAATCAGTAGTGCCCAAAATTCAAAATTCATGTGCGCTTTGCAGCGTTGTTTTCACACGCACAACCTCTGCTCGTACACATGTAGGGGTCACGCTTAGATGATTTTACGAACGCTCGCGTTCGATTTTTTTTTTATAGCGCGCGCTGTGCTGCTACGACACAAGCACACTGTTTGATATTATGAGTTTGGGCACCACTGATCTAAGGTAAAGGCCAATCAATCTTTCTAGCATTTTAGAAGAAATGAGCTGCGCCTTCGAATTGGAGTTACGCTGGGACCAGTTGATCAGGGCCAGCAGACTTGTAGGCTTCGAAACTATTAACAACTGCTTAAGAAATACTCGCAACTACAGGATATGAATGTCCGTGCTCCTTAAAAATGGATGTACCACGCCCATTTTTTTAAATATATTCTTTAAGGTTCTACAAACTCAAATCAAAAAACCAATTCAAAAAATGTTGCTTCAGTTATTAATTAACGTCACTCTTAGTCCTCAAATACCCCATAGTGACTTCTCTAGTGTGTCGAATGTCATACGAATTTGTTATATGTATGTATATGGGCAAATCCGCCAAATGGTCAACCAGGACCGAAAAAAAAAATCTTCATAATCATCGTATTTTCAAAAATATTCAAAATTTTCATAATACAATGAATCCATACCATATCTCAGTTGTTTTATGGCCTAAAAACTGAAAAAATGTAATTTCTTCACTTTTAGCTACTTTTATAGCCATTTTTAGACCCTGTACTTTAAAAAAGTACAAAGGGTCTATTAGGTTTGTGCAAATGACATTTGTGTGTAACAGGTAGAAGGAGGCGTGGCAGACCCCATAAAGTATATATATTCTTGATCAGGACGACGAGCTGAGTCGATATAGCCCTGTCTGTCCGTCCGTCTGTCTGTCCGTCCGTCTGTATGAACACCTAGATCTCGGAAAATATAAGAGCAAGAGACTTAATTTTTTAGACCCTGTACTTTAAAAAAGTACAAAAGGGTCTATTAAGTTTGTGCAAATGACATTTGTGTGTAACAGGCAGAAGGAGGCGTGGCAGACCCCATAAAGTATATATATTCTTGATCAGTACGACGAGCTGAGTCGATCTGGCCATGTCCGTCTGTCTGTCTGTCTGTCTGTCTGTCTGTCCGTCTGTCTGTCTGTCTGTCCGTCTGTATGAACACCGAGATCTCGGAAACTATAAGAGCTAGAGACGTAATTTTTTTTTGTTTGGTTCGTGTATTACATAGGCAGGCCAAGTTTATGTTTTTAATTTGATATCTCATCCCCCTCCCCCTCAAATTTGCAAAAATATTCCCAGCATGTACAGTTTTAGAGTCACTGTTTTCCTTTTTTGGTGCGATTTGCGGCCCAATCGGATAATAAACACCAGAGATATTGGGCAAACAATTTTCTGTACTGAGCATTTGGGTGGGGGAGGGGGAAGCCACAGTGTACGCGGCCTCTAGGGCGTATGCGTGATTTTTTATTGTGAGTATGAATGTCTGTATGAGTTTTGGATATTGTTTGTATTTGCGAGTATATTTGTATGTATAAGTGTATGTGTGTATGTATAAGTCCATGTGTATGTGAGTATGTTCATATATGCTGCTGCTGTTATCGACGCCCAGGGCAAACCAAAGTACAGGGTCTCCTACTGTCGGTTGCGTCCGACTGTAGCTTTCCCTACTTTTTTAATAGTAAAGTTATTGCTTTAGAATATTCCATCCCAATTCGCTGATTTTTGCATTTTATTAGATTAAGCCAAAGTCGACTTGCCAATATTTATAAAATGAAAACTCGATAAACCCCATCATTTACACCAAACAAAGAGCTAACAAAATGCTATAGAAAAGCACAAGAAAATTTTCACAAAACGTTTGTTTTCTATTTTCTTTTTGCATTAAACGCGTACGACGTACATTCGCGACCCGTGGAAATGCCCATATACAAAGTTTTTAAGACTATTGTCGGCTCTAAATTTTAAATAATAATCATGACCTTTTATGTATTTAAATGTTAATTTGATAAATGAATTGAAAATGTGAGGGCGAAAATTAGAGCGAAGCAGATCACGCTTGAAAAACTTGTGTTTATATACCGCAGTTACCAGGCCGACTGGCGTGAGTATCGATGCTTCTTTCATTTTTGTCATCGATATACATTAGTACAATACTTTGATACAGTACATTGATACAATACTTCGTAATTAATTATATATAACATAACATGAGTAATCAAAGAAAATTACGTCGGCGTGACGCGGCGGCTTATATATCTATCACAAAGTGTACATACGTACACATATATACTTGATCAGGACGACAAGCTGAGTCGATTTAGCCCTACCTGTCTGTCTCTCTCTCCGTGTGAACACCTAGATCTCGCAAACTAGTATAAGATCTGGAGTTTTTTGTTAGTTTCGTGTATTGTCAAGTTTATTTCTGATTTTTAATATCAACTTCCCGTCCTCTTAAATTTGTGAATTTGAGTCACTGAATAAAGCCTAAGAGGCATGAATGGGTTGGGAGGAGCCACTATTCAAGCGGCCGTTCAGTGTGTGCGGTTGGTTTAAAAAAAATTTATTAATAATCACAATACTAGTTCTCAGAGAATTGCTTGGTTATTGCGCAATTTACCAATAAAAACCATAGTTTTAATTTCAAGTTATCCAAATTGTTACTAATGTTAATGTTAAGAATAGATTAGTTGAATAACGAAAAATTAATGATTCAGCATGTGCAGCGTATAAAGAATATGTACGTTTCTTAACATCTTAGTTTTAAAGTTTATTCTTCTCTTTGGTTTTGTCTTCCGAAACTCTTCAATCCGTAAGCCTACAAACATTTTGCATTATGTATTTTAAGTTTTCTATTGGATTATGTTGCGTGCTTTATATTGCTTAATATATGGTTTGGATTCCTTAATATTGGCATTTAGGCACTACAGTAAATGTGAGAATTGACAAGCTCTAAAATGTAAAAACATATTCATTCAAAGTTCTGTGTCAGATTAAAAATATCAAAAATAATAATCATAATCAAACGATAATGGTCAAAAACCATTGTTTAATAATTTTTTTTGTGGATGCCCTGATTTAATATAAAATTATATTTTTTATTTATAGGATCTTTAACCTAACGGTTAAGGCTACTAATATGGCTTCTGCGACATCTTATCAGAACATATTATTACACGTCTTAGATGTTAATGATAATAATCCAATATTTTTGCAAAACGAATATGTTGGAAGTGTTTCAGAATCCGCAATTCTTGGATCATATGTTGAAGTAATAGACCTGAAGAAAAACCGGTAAAGTATTCATCTAAATATATTATTTTCAAGTATATATTCATTTTGAATTCACTATTTTATTTAGTCATTTGGTTTTAAATGCATTAGACCCTGACGAGGGATATAATGGAATGTTGCAATATTATATTATGGATGATTTAGCAAAAAATTATTTTAATATTGAGTCAAACACTGGAACAATTAAAATTATACGCAACCTTGACTACGAAAAGTATACTAACTTTTCATTTTATGTGACGGTAAGTCCACTTTTCATTACATATTTTACTAAACTGCATACTAATAAACATTTATTATAGGTCAGTGACATGGGTAAACCCAACTTGCATTCTAATTATAAAGCACATGTAATTATACATGTAAGGAATGTGAACGATTGCCCTCCCGTATTTAAAGATAAAGACCAAAATATTATTTTTTATTTGCCAACGTTTCGAAATGTATTTGTAACTCATATTGTTGCATATGATGCCGATAATGATGTGATTCGATATGATATTGTTGATGGAAATATTCAAGACAGCTTTCAAATACATCCAGTAACCGGTGTATTGACAACCAGGTACTTAAATATATATGAAAATAAATTTCTGTACGTATTTATGTTTATATCCTTAGACTACCATTTATAACTCAAATTAAACTTGATTAAGTTAGTGACCGTTTCCATTTTCAGACAAAATTGTAAACATTTTATTCGCTTCTAAAAGCAATAGAAGGATTTAAAATGACACAGAAATCACTTCCGCTTAAATTTTACTTCAATTCTATTCCACAGTGCTACAGATCGATCCGCACACTGATTTTGCGTTGAATGATTCCGCGCTCAATCCACTCTTTACGTGTACAAAATTGCCTTAAGACACTTGCCGACGAGCATTTGAAATACTTATATTGGCGACACATAATACTTACACATCTTATTTGTTTAACCAGACCTCGAGCTAGCCAAAAATACCACATCAATTTATATTAGCTACAAAAATGAATTATCACGTAAATAAATTAAGCAATATAAATTAAAAATTTCCGACAGTAGGAGACCCTGTTCTTTGATCTGCCCTGGGCGTCGATAATATGTACATACTCAAATACACATACACACTTTTACATACACACATGCACTTACACATAGAAATATACGCTGAAATAGATACAATGCTCATACAGAAATTCATACACACAATCAAAAATCACGCATACGCCCTTGTGGCCGCGTACACTGTGGCTTCCCCCTCCCTCTACCAAATGCCTAGTACAGAAAATTGTTTGTCCAATATCTTTATCTTTATTCCTTATTTATTATCCGATTGGGCTGCTACACTCACCCAAAGCATCTAAAGCTTTATTCATGCAAAGAAGGAATCCAGTCACTCTAAATCTGTACATGCCAAGAACATTTTTTAAAATTTGAGGGGGTATCAAAAATATAAAACAAACTTGACCTGCTTGCACTATAGGGACATCTAACTGACAAATATGATGTCTCTAGCTCTTACAGTTTCCGAGATCTAGGTGTTCATACGGACGGACAGATAGACGGACATGGCTATATCGACTCAGCTCGTCGTTCTGATCAAGAATATATATATACTTTATGGGGTCTGCTACGCCTCCTTCTGCCTGTTACATACATTTCTGACTTGCACAATCTTAGTAGGCCCTTTTGTACTTTTTTAAAGTACAGGGTCTAATAATGTGGGAATATGAAGAAATAGGGATTCCGACCTCCGTTTAATGGCGTTCTGACTGTATTGTTCGGGAAGCTACATAGAAGGCCCATTTATAAATATTAATAAATACATATGTATATTAACATGGCAATAAATGAGCAAATAAATATATGACAAAATGAGAATATGAAAATATGACATAAGAATGTGCAAATCTGAAATATCATTTTAGAGCAATGGTAAAAAATTAATAACTCTTTAAATAACATCTCTGCCACAATTTTTATTTAATCCATATCTGCAAATATCGGTAAAGTTTCAGATCATCACAAAAAGTTCGATTAAGTTACCAGTGTAAATATTTTAAAGTAAATTAGTTACTCAAAGTCGTATGTCTAACTAAAGTTAAGTATATATTTTTATTTTTAGGAACTTTGAACTTATTAATGGTGAATATGTCTTACACGTAAGGGCCTCCGACGGATTATACTCCTCAATTCTTCTGGTTATTATCAAAGTGGAATCAAAAATTAATAACAAATTTGTGTTTAAAAAAGAAATATTTGAATTTTCCACTTTTGAAAATACTACAAAAATATCAACAATAGGAATAATTAATGTAATTGGAAATAATATATGTGAAAATGTTGAATACCGAATACTTAATCCTACGGAAATGTTTGAAATTGGAGTTACCTCGGGAGCTATTAAAACAACTGGAGTTATGTTTGATCGAGAAATTCAAGACACGTATAAACTTTATGTTGAAGCAATATCTTCAGTTCCGAATAAAGATACATTTGAGGTGCGCAGAGCTGTTACTTCTGTGCATATTTCAATCTTGGACATAAATGATAACTGTCCTATTTTCGTCAACTTGCCATATTACGCTTCCATATCAGTTGGCTATAAAAAGGAAAACCCTGTTCTACATGTCAAAGCTATAGACTTAGACAGCGCTGAGAATGGCGAAGTTCGATACGAATTAAGAAAAGGAGACGGTGAACTTTTTAAAATTGACCGGAAAACAGGCGAGCTGTCTATTAAACAGAATATCGAAGGGCATAACCAACAGTATGAGTTAACAATTGCAGCGTATGATGGTGCCTTAGTATCATGCAGTACAGAAGCTCCTATTCAAATTAAGGTATATACAATATTTTAAGAAACTTAATGCAATATATATTTATTAATACATGCTTGTAATTTATAGGTTATTGATCGATCAATGCCAATTTTTGCAAAACAGTTCTATTCTGTCAGCGTAAAGGAAGACGTTGAATTGTATTCCGCTCTTTTTGTAACAATCGAAGCTGAGAGTCCATTAAAACGGAAAGTAATCTACACTATTTCAACAGAGGATCCAGATCAATATTTCGAGATTGATTATATAACAGGTATGTATGCAATATTTTTAAATGCAGTTGGATTTGTCAGACCGACAGATGGTTGATCGGTATACTGATACGCTTTTATTTAATTTTCAACGAAATTGAGTTTTTAGTCAACTTGATCACCAACTTTCGAAACACCAAAACATTCAATGGGACAATAATTTTTTCTTATTTCCTAAACCCATTAATAACATTGATCAACATCCAAATACCCATTTTAAATATTCCCACATTAGTTATTTGGAACACTGAGTTTTAAAATGTAAACTAATTCTTTTTCCGGGATATATATTTTGATGTTATTATTTTTTTTTACATTTTATCTATAAAATAATACCTTCTAAGTAATAAAGAAAACTCAAAAAAGGCTACAGTACTTTACTTTGCTTCGGGCGTCTATAGCACTTCTACATAGCTCACATATATGTATGTATGTATGTACATATCAACACAGCAATAGTAATTCCACATCTTTCTTTTATTTTTCAATGTTTTAATATAAAATCTAAAGTCCAAAATGAGGTTAATGTTCCGGCTAGGTTACGAATATGTCTACATGTTTGTTTCAAAATATTTGACTGAAACCCCAAAAAATAAAGTTCGGAAAGCTACAGTCGGATGCAACCGACAAAACACCCTGTACTTTCCTTTGCAGCAGCTAATGCTAGTAATGCACACATACCACAAAGTCAGACATATACAGATATACATATACAGAGCGCGCATGCACTTAATGTATGGTTGAGTGTGACTGTACGATATGTGTGCATGTGTGAGTGTTTGTTAGCGTGTGTGTGTGCAAAGGAAAGTACAGGGTCTCCTACTGTTGGTTGAATTCCGAGTTCTTTTTTTACTGCAAATCTTATTTTTGAGCTAAAAAAGCTAGTTTTAAATATAAAAGGATAGGAATAAAACTTAATATTTTATTCTTCTAAAGCCAAATTAATATTTTAAAACCATGAGACTATAGAATCACGTGACTTTTAACCCATACAAATAAAAACAATCCTAACTAATACACACATACAAATATATAAAAATATTAGCAAAACCACGAAACGTAACGCTGGCTCTACTAAAGGCTCTACTTAAAAGGTGTCTCAAAACTCGCAGAACAGATAGAGGCGATTTGCCCCTTGAGCTCAAAAGGCGCTGGGCCAGAATGCAGGGCAAAACTAAAGGAGGAGATTGAGCCGGTGTTAAAAGACAGCGCAGGTGTTCGCACTTTTAGAGAACACACAATATGCAGTTTGGTTAATAACTTAGAAAAGGCCGCGCTCTGATGGATTGGAGAATTTGGAATTACGCTTGACGTGCTAGCAGCAGACGTAAGGTCTCTCCTCCGTAGTCATCGCAGGTGTGACAGCAAACGAAGGTGCTTCCCCGCGAAGTGTGATTGCGCGACCCAACAATGGCGACGAGGAGATCGGAGGTGCCTCTGGAGACTTATGCACTTGCGGACTTAGTACAGGAACTGATTTAGACACTGTTACGATAACAACTTTAACTTCGTAGCTGCTTGAGGTACTCTTAAGCGACGCGAAACGAAAGGGGTCTCTGCTCGTTGGCGACGGCTGCGTCTTAGGTTTCGCATGCGCGAACTTCGTAATCGTTGTCTTGTTTTTGCGAATATTTGTTTTGTAGATGTTTTACGTGATATCTTTCTATAACTTGTATATGTATAAGTGATTGTATATGCTGCTGTTATCGACGACCGAAGCATTAGTAGCCTTTCCGACTTTATTTTTACGTATTTAAGATATATAAGAAAAATTTAAGAAACATTATAAATATTGTTTATTAATATTTGCAGGTTCGCTTTGTGTGATTAATGAACTAGATTATGAAAGAAAGAACACCCATAATATTTTAGTTCGAGCAACCGATAGTATTACAGGAATGTACTCCGAAGTTATATTATCTGTATCAGTAATTGATGTGAATGATTGCTATCCAGAAATCGAAAAAGATAATTACAATATTACAGTAGCGGAAAACATTCCATTTGGATCGCAAATATTGCAAATAAACGCAACGGACATGGATTTCTCTGCAAACGGAAAGCTATCATATTTCATTGAATCGATTAATGGTCTAAATGATTCCGATACATTCTATATTGACATTTTTGAAGGATATTTATATCTTAAAAAACATTTAGACTATGAACTAGAAGAGTGCCATCATATAGTTGTGAATGTTAAAGACCACGGCTCACCACCTTTAACTTCGGTATGCAACATCTTTATACAAGGTAAGGTAGTAATTATTTTATTAAAGATTTTATAAAATTTATAAATGCACGTTAACAGGAACTTTTATGACGGAATTAATTTTGCACAGCTTTCTGTATAGTTGATGTAAAATCAAGATAACACTAAACTGAATTAAAATACCCGGTACTCTAAAAAATTGTAAAGGGTCGAAAAGAGGAAGAAAATGCATGAAGAGCATGGTAGGTCACATAAATTATATATGCCCTTGATCAGAAGAACAACCTGAATTGATATACCCATGTTTATATGTCCGTCTCCCTGCACGAACGTCTAGATCTCGCAATATATAATAGCTAGAGACTTAATTCTTTTTTGTTAGTTTGAAGATCTTAGATGTCTGTAGGTGCTAATTAGCAAACAAGCTGATTTGTTTGATTGCTAATCATAGCGTCGCTAATGCCATTACTGATTGGCAAGCTTCTTTATTGTGCAATTCGGGTATTTGTAATGACAGAATTTCTATGTCCTTGTGATATTTATTAAATTCGAGTAATAAAAAAACGAGTAATGTTGATGTTACATGTAGTTGGTGCTATCAGTTTCTTTCCGCGAAAAAGACGTAAGCATAATTTTTCCGATTTTTGTTTTAAATGCAATTATATATACAATACACAAAAAATTTTCTGCCGCTATTATTGTAGCAACACGGAAGAAGAAAGTACAGGGTCTCCTACTGTCGGTTGCATCCGACTGTAGCTTTCCGAGTTTTTATTTATCCAATATGGCTGACTGGCTGCTCTAACGGCGCGACTAGCTATTGCCGTTCTCGAGTGCTGAAGCAACAGTATTTACAACAAAGTGCGTGCGACTTTTGTCTGCCGCCGCCGTGACAACTGTAGATCGATTTGCTGATTTGCACTGCACTAAGCCTATCAACATAAAACAACTTGTCAGACATAAATTTCCACTAATTTTCGCCTCATACCTTTTTAGACCCTGTACTTTAAAAAAGTACAAAAGGGTCTATTAAGGTTGTGCAAATGACATTTGTGTGTAACAGGCAGAAGGAGGCGTGTCAGACTCCATAAAGTATATATATTCCTGATCAGGACGACGAGCTGAGTCGATATAGCCCTGTCTGTCTGTCTGTCCGTCTGTCTGTATGAACACCTAGATCTCGTATGAATGTATGTATGAGTATTGGTTATTGTTTGTATTTGAGCGAATAATTGTATGTATAAGTGTTTGTGTGTATGTATAAGTGAATGTATATGTGTATGTGAGTATGATCATATATGTTGCTGCTGTTATCGACTTCCAAGGCAAATCGAAGTACAGGGTCTCCTACCGTCGGTTGCGTCCGACTGTAGCTTTCCAAGTTTTTTAGACCCTGTACTTTAAAAAAGTACAAAAGGGTCTATTAAGATTGTGCAAGTCCGAAATGTATGTCACAGGCAGAAGGAGGCGTGGCAGACCCCATAAAGTATATATATTCTTGATCAGGACAACGAGCTGAGTCGATCTAGCCATGTCCGTCTGTCCGTCCGTATGAACACCTAGATCTCGGAAACTGTAAGAGCTAGAGACATCATATTTGGCAGTTAGATGCCCCTATAGTGTAGGCAGATCAAGTTTGTTTTAGATTTTTGATACCTGAATCCGCTGGCTTCCATTGTTTGCTTTCAATATAAGTAATTGCTGGCCCTAGTTCGATTACCGCGGGAAGCCTGGATGGAGGTTAGCAAATATCCTGAGTTCTCAAAGTAACGACTATGCACGTCCAGCCTACATGCAAGATTAGTGATAATTAATGCGACTGATGGAATGATCAAGTAGTAGTTCAGCATAACCGAATAACCACCTTAGTTCTATTCTTTTAGTTTCTTGATCACGGAGGGGATTAATTTTTAGACCCTGTACTTTAAAAAAGTACAAATGACATTTGTGTGTAACAGGTAGAAGGGACGTGGCAGACCCCATAAAGTATATATATTCTTGATCAGGACGACGAGGTGAGTCGATCTAGCCATGTCCGTCTGTCCGTCTGTCTGTCTGTCTGTCCGTCTGTATGAACACCGAGATCTCGGAAACTATAAGAGCTGGAGACGTAATTTTTTATTTTTTTGGTTCGTGTATTACATAGGCAGGCCAAGTTTATGTTTTTAATTTGATATCTCATCCCCCTCCCCCTCAAATTTACAAAAATGTTCTTGGTATATACAGTTTTAGAGTCACTGGATTTCTTTTTTTACGTGAATAAAGTTTTAGATGCTTTGCATGTTTGGTGCGAGTTGCAACCCAATCGGAGATATTGGACAAATAATTTTGTGTACTAGGCAGTTGGTTGGGGGAGGGGGGAAGCCACAGTGTACGCGGGCATTAGGGCGTATGCGTGATTTTTGATTGTGAGTATAAAGGTATGTATGAGTACTGGTTATTGTTTGTATTTGAGCGAATAATTGTATGTATGTATAAGTGTTTGTGTGTATGTATAAGTGCATGTATATGTATATGTGATGTTCATATATGCTGCTGCTGTTATCGACTGCCAAGGTAAATCGAAGTACAGGGTCCCCTACCGTCGGTTAAATCCGACTGTAGCTTTCCGAGTTTTTTTTATTTATAGCGAAACCACTGTTGTCGCTTATTTCAGGATATTTTTAAGCGTAGACCTAAAAGTTAGCACAACGATACTGACAAATAACTATGTAGTTTGTATATTTAAAATGTTTTCTGCAGTAGTTGTACATGTTTACTGCAGAAAATGGAAACCAAAAACTTCAGCTTAAATTTGGTCTAGATCTTTTCCGGGATCGAGGTTCCTATATACATAGACCGCAAGCAGACGGACATACTATTCTATACCGGCTGTGCAATAATTTCAATACAATCTATTGCCAGAATTTCTAAATTTCTCTAAAAAAATTTTTTTTATTTCAGTTAAAGACCTAAATGATAACTCACCCCGATTTACTGAGCCGTCTTTTAATACAAAGCTATCGATAACAGCGACTCGAGGTCAATTTGTTGCGTTACCAAAAGCGTATGATATTGATATATCAGACATGAATTTGTTGCGTTACAAAATTGTAGATGGAAATGAATTACAAACATATGATATAGATGAACACACTGGAATTATTTCTCTTCAAAATATGCTAAATTTTACAGACAAACCATATACTATTTTGAATATATCAGTATCTGATGGAATTTATACAAGTTTTGCCCGTTTAAAAATAACATTGATACCTGAAAATTTAAATAGTCCTCAATTTGAGGACATGATATACAAGGCAAGGATTCCTGAAAATAATGTTCTTGGTTCTGAAATTATAACGGTAAGTGTTAATAATTTATGAATTATATTTATTTAGTTACTTACTTTTCAGGTAAAAGCATTTGATAATGATTTTGGCGAATATGCAAAGCTCTACTATGAAATTGCATCTGAAGATATGAAACAATATTTTGATATTAACCGTAATACTGGATTAATTTCATCAAAAGTAGTATTTGACCGTGAAAAAAACGACGAATATGTTTTACAAATAAAAGCAATTGATGGCGGAAGTAAATTTGGATTTGCAACACTTAGAGTGACAATTGATGACGTTAACGATAACAGACCTCATTTTGTTCTAGCAGAATATAAGCTAGTCATAAGTACTACTTCACAAAAGCCTAGTCAAACCATACTGACTGTAAGTACTATTTTTATAATATTTTATTTAATGTAAATTTCATGACAAACATATAAATAAAACTATCCGTTATTTCTTACTAATGACAATCATTTACCTGTATAAACCATAACCTTAAAATGTACATAAATCAAATTCCAATGAAATATAGAAATTTTATGAAAATATTTAGATTGATATATGTAACTTTCATAAAAAAAACTCGGAAAGCTACAGTCGGATGCAACTGACAGTAGGAGACCGTGTAGTTTCCCTTGCAGCAGCTAACGCTAACAATACACACACCACGCATACACACTTATGTACATACATTCATTATGCGCATGCTCCTCCCCCATGCCTAGTACGAGAACTTTAATCGCGGCTTTTGGGGGAGGGGGGGAGGTATCAAAAATCTAACACAAACTTGATCTGCTTGCACTATAGGGGCATCTGACTGCCAAATATGATGTCTCTAGCTCTTACAGTTTCCGAGATTTAGATGTTCATACAGACGGACATGGCTAGATCGACTCAGCTCGACGTCCTGATCAAGAATATATATACTTTGTGGGGTCTGCCACGCCTCCTTCTGCATGTTTTATACATTTCAGACTTGCACAATCTTAATAGACCCTTTTGTACTTTTTTAAAGTACAGAGTCTAAAAAGAATATATATTTGTTCAAAACTTAGTTTATGACTTTTTAGACCCTGTACTTTAAAAAAGTACAAAAGGGTCTATTAAGATTGTGCAAATGACATTTGTGTGTAACAGGTAGAAGGAGGCGTGGCAGACCCCATAAAGTATATATATTCTTGATCAGGACGACGAGCTGAGTCGATATAGCCCTGTCTGTCTGTCCGTCTGTCTCTCCGTCCGTCTGTATGAACACCTAGATCTCGGAAACTATAAGAGCTAGAGACTTAATTTTTTTTTATTAGGTTTGTGTATTACATAGGCAGGTCAAGTTGGTTTCAAATGTTTGAAAAGTCATCCCCCTCCCCCTCAATTTCGCAAAAATATTCCCTGCATGTACAGTTTTAGAGTCACTGTTTTTCTTTTTTGCATGAATAAAGCTTTAAGTGCTTTGAATGTTTGGTGCGATTTTCAGCTTAATCGGACCGCAAATAAGGAAGTTATAGCAGAAAAGAGAATCTTGTATATTATTTACATTAAAACACTCAGTAATCTCTTTGTATGAAAACTCAATGAGTAGTAAATGTGTTCGAATTTTACCGGTATGTACATCAATAACGCTATAGCCTAGGATCTAGAGGGTCGGTTTCATAGTCGAGTGGGTCATGGTTCAAATCAGCAAAATTTGGTTTTAATTCTTTTTATTTAATTTTTTTTTTTTTTTTTTTTAATTAATTTCTAAATATTTTCTTATTTCTTAATTTGTTTTAATTTGGATCATTTTTATTTCTTAGCAGCACGAACTTATAATAAACATTGAAACTCCTAAGCAGTTCAATTTGCATCTCCCAATTAGAATTTTAATAATGTGTACAAATATGTATACTTTAGCCATATGACATGTAGTCGTCGCACTCTATTTTGGCACGCGCTATATTGTCCTCCCGTTCTATTTCATGCTTTGTTTACATTTTATGTTCTGCTCGTTCTACTTTTATTTGCAAGTTGGGCTGGAACAATATGACTTCATGGCGTAGGGTGTTGAGTGTTTGTATCAGAACGGGTAGGGATCGGGGTTCGTATCTTATATTTGTAATATTTATTATTGTTTTTTTTTTACTCCTTGTTCTTGTTTTTTATGTTTTTTTAATTTGTGCCTTTTTTAAAGTAAATTATATTGAGATGCTAAGTACAGGGTCTTCTACTGTCGGTTGACCCGACTGTAGCTTT
>JAWNNL010000170.1:0-25810 GCA_035045005.1 Liodrosophila aerea
TAGGGGCTCCATATAGCAATTCCAATCTTGAAACTTTTTATATTCATGGTAAGCGGGGTACTCTTGGTGCACTGAAAGTATTAGTACAGGATAGATTACCTCCCAATGGCGGTATTTGGTGTCAAAACAATTCACAAATATAATCGATATGGGGAAGCTGTTGTTAATGCTTTACTAGGTGGAATGGAACTAAAAATGGCATCGAGACTGTCAAAGATGCAGGTGGCAATGTGTGATGCATATGACGATTCAAGACCACTGTATCTGAGCAATGTGCTAATTTGTCTGCAATCTTGTCGAGTCGAAGAGTGTTGCAACGCTATTTCAAGTAGCATTAAGCAGTGCGGCAAGACTATTAGCTTACAAGTCATTTGCAAACTTTGTTAAATTGTTGCCATCGCATTATATGATTCTACTGGCTACTGATTTGGAAGATTCACAGACAACCACGACTCTTTTAGAAAATATTAAAACATATGAATCATTATACACGAAAATTGTGCTAGTTTCGACATTCAAGCCATACGATCTGGTCACGCAGGAGATTTCAGACACCCTCTGCATCTCATACTACTGGCAAATGGATTGAGAATCCAATTTTAGACTCGATGATCAGTAGCCCATCGATAGCAGTTTCATTGTTAACAGGTGCACTTTGGGCATTTCGGAGTAGCTTGGGAAGAAATTATTTATTATTTAAAGATTTCCTTAAAACAAGCATTGATTGAATTTGGAGCTTGTTCATCATAAAAAATCCTCTGTGCAATTTTTCACCCATCTTATTTCTTAATAAACTGAATGGTCTTCACATGTCACAGGACCAGTTAGGAAAACTCTTTAGTGCAACTGATATAATACAGAGACGAATTATTCATTACTTGCCATTGAGAGTAGCTCGACTCTTTAAGAAGCTGCCTCATGACAAGTTTCCAAAAGAGACTCTATCTAAGCTCGAGTGTATTGTCTCAGTATAGTGAATTTGGCACTTTGGACACTTCAGCAGTACGCTTGAGTCGTATTGTCTGCTGACTGGCAGTTTCTTGGAGAGTTGTTCCGCGTCGTTGAAGACAGTTAAGATTATGTGATAATACATAATTCAATAATAAATGCCATACCTTGGTATATCATTGCATTTACTATTTTTATTTATTTTTTGTGTGACATGCATTTCCCTGCATTAGACATTGTGTATACTGTTGACTGAAAACATATGTGTAGTCTACTTTTAATTGTAACGTGTTGATTTTGTAAAAAATAAAACTTGTCTACAGTGTAGTGTCCTGCAAAATAGTGGCATAAACCTACTATGTTTTGGTGAGTCTGTAATTTTCAACATTTATGGAGATAAAAATCACTAGGTTCACTAGAACTGTCTCTAATGTTGGTAAGAATCGTATTATGCATCATTGCGTCTGGGACGGTGACTTTTGTAGTTGCAATGGCAGACAAAAGGCCTACCTGTAAATCATAAGATGATCAATATGACAAATATACATTACAGTGTTTTTGAATTGCATATTGTCCAAATATTTCAGTTCATATAGACCTCGTACAAATATGTGCCACAGTTGGAAGTGGATGTTGAAAATTTTAATACCTCTGGTCATGACAAAACCATCATTGGAATGATTCTTTTTTTCATTGTAATACGAAATCACTTGATAATGCTGTGCAAAAGTACTGCTTTATAGTTTTCTCACGAGCTCCAACACTGACAAGGTGAAAAAATAAGACACATTATATAAGACCAGTTCTGTTTGCTAGTTTTTTATAATTTAATACATTCTCTTGCTATGTATTGGCATACCTGTTGAAGTGCCTAGTTTAAGAATTTCAGAGCAGTAAAAATAATAACCAGTCAATTTTTGTTGGAATGTTGTACAATTTCGAGAATGATTTTGTTATTTGCAATGAGAGTGTAATGATTTATTACATCACAGGCAGGATGATCGATATTCGTATTTATCCAATTCAATGTTTGTATCTATTCGAATCTTATCCGTTTCTGAGCATCTTACCATGGCTTTCACACAAACTTGACCACAATAATATCTGAGGATGCTTTGGGCATCCACGAAAGAGGGTTAGTATTAAATCAATGCATGCGGAATTATAATGCAGTACAAAAGAAAAATTACCATCATGCATAAATTTGTGAGGTGCAGAAAGTGCATAACAGTACATTTCATTTCGACTTGAATTCAATACTTGTCATCATAATTTATTGAATTTATTACAAATGTCTTGCACTGGAATAATTTGTAACACTTAGATGCACTATTTAGCACAATCATGTTTGAGTGTGTCATTAGCGCGATTGACGCTTGCTGCTGTCAATACTTTAATCGAGAATAATACAGAATGCTCGACATGTTTGTGACTATACAAATTTTACACTGTTATGCCAAAATAGTGAAATATGAAAGATCCTACAACTGTAAATATAAAACACTACTAAATAGATGAAGATGTGTTTCATGTGTGTTTTTTACTCATAAAACAAATCCATTAGATTAGCTCAAATGCCAAGATAACCTAGGACATCATCAGTTGCCTGTCAGGCTTGAACTCACTGACCTACCACCGTTGACAAATGCTGTTTAATTCTGTAGGTAAACCCAATCACAGTATGATTCACATCGTATTCATTCGCAGTATGATGCCGCCACTGCTCACAGTTTAGCATATTAAATGGTATAAATATACTTTACCCACTCGAGCTAGACTGCTTGTTTCAGTGATGTCTTGCACGTTTGAAATGATTTTATTCATTAAGCGATGACGCGACTTGCATGGCCTATATTCCGGAGATACTGCCGGCATATAATATCGACACGGACCAAGACTACACTAGCAGTACATAATGTTAACATTTTGTAGTTACGATATTATTTTTAGGTTCTCGGCGAAATGGCCAGGATGCGGATGGCTTTAATTTCGTGTGTTTTCATATTTCCTCTCTTGGCAGCTTTTGCAGCTGCAATTGACAAGGCAAGTGATGCATTTTCGTAGTATCCTTATTCAAATATAAAAACCAAGCACAATATCATAAAACCAAATTTATATTATTATAAAAAACTAGGCATTGCGCGGCATTTTGTCAATTTCACTTCAAGAGTCGGACTATAATGGATGTGAGACGTTACTGTATTCGCCTTTTTCTGCAGGATGGCCTCCCATCAAGCAGCATAAACATTAGGTTTTTAGTTTCGAATGCAAGGCATCATCTTGAATATCTCAGTAAAGTGAGAGACACATGCAGTTACCAATTTGACTTGGAAGATATGAAAGAAAGTAGATTATTCTTAATAAGCAAATTTGAGAACTTGGAAAAGTTTCAAGAGTTTTATAAATGTTTGCAAGAAATACCAGGTAAATGTTCATAACGAATAGTGCACTGTCTTGCCACAGTACTACTAGAAGCATTAACATGATGCTCTGTGCATTATTTATGGTTGCATGTATTTTTGATTCACTTCTTTGGTATTTACCGAGTTTAACAAGTATGTTTTTCACGATTCTAATGCAGGACCAATAATAATCGAGGCAGATGTCACTTTTCCTATAGTGCCTATGAAAATACGAGATTACAAAAGTCCTAGCAAATTTTACAATAAAATAAAAACAAATAAACCTTCACAAGTCATGGATGAGATAGAAAAGTCTGCTGAAAAGTATGTCGGAGTCATGGCAACTCTGTCTATCGGCCATGCGGCTGGCGAATTTTTGCCATACCACGACGACACTGAAGGCAAAGCTTCTGCTACTGCCGATGTCACAGTACAAGGTGTATATTACAATTATGGTCATGATATTTCGTTTGTCCGAGCATTGTTCAAAAGTATGGAAACCTGTGGAACGGAATCAACCACAGTTATATCACTGGAAGAAGTATTGGTGTGCATGCGTCAAAATTTTGAAGGCCTTTTGTATGGCAATGATTACAAAAAGTACTCTGTAGTGATGTTTGGATTCTACTTGACGTCGTATTCTAGCATTCTTTATAACGAAATCAATAAATTTTCAAATAATTTCGAATTGCTTGTCATTCCAGTTGGAAATGGAGTACAGCTGTCTCCGTCTGCCAATATGATGCACAGAAATTTGCTAGATTCCAACAGAGTGATTTTCGTCGAATCAACAAACCGCAAACAGCAGCTGAAAAACAGAATGCTCAAGAACCGTGTTGTACCCTTGATTGTTGGAAATGGGGAAAGTTTATCAGTTCCTTTAGCAAATAATTATGGAATTAGAGCTACTGGTGCACTTTTGCCGGTTTCGATTACTGCTGCAATTTTGACTCTTTTAGACGCTGCCCTGGAAATAAAAGGTAAATATTCATATGAAAACGTTCAGTGGTTTTTGCAGAAATGCGGTAAATACCCCAGCAAGCAAATAGAAGAGTCTGTAGTGTATGGATTTTTGGACACTGTGTGTGCAATGAAATTGATCACTGACATTGAGAGTGACACGGAGGTGCCTTTATTTCCAGGAAGGAAATTAGAAGGAATGACATTAAAATTACATGAATTCCGATAGAATGTTGTAGTTTACCACTTACTGGAAAACTGAAACCAGATTTAAATTTAATCCCAGTCCTCAAAATTCAGATTGTGCACGAGTACGTTTTACAGTATTTACTTATTTATAGTTTCTATTGATGATATTTATTTATTAATGAGTCTCAGTTTTGCGCGAATATTCTTTATTTAATGTTGTACCATAGATTTGTAAAGCATGTACATGTGGCTCTTTTTGACAATGTAAGACGAAATTAATCGACAATGCAGTGCAATATTACCCTGTATAGTTTTTTCAAGAGAGAGGTTTTTCAAATGGCAAAACAGCAATATCGTACTGAACTGTAGAACTAGTTCCCTCTGCTGTATTGTTATTATTTTAATGCACTCTAGTAATATGTATCGGCATACCTGTTGAACTGCAATTGTAAGAATAGCAGAGTTGTTCAAGCAATAAAAATTTGATTAGGTTTGAACAGTGTATAGTATTGAGCATGATTTGATCTTTACAACTATTGTAGGATAGGTTTTATACTATACAGGCAAGATGATCGACCATCGCGTTTATCCAACTTAATGTTTGTATATGTTTTGACCAAATTACCGAATGCACGAGATGTGTGGTGAGACATAGACTTTTTTGTTGCATAGTCGACGTATAAAAAAAAAACATAATCAACACAGGAAATGCATTAATGATTCACAAATACTAAAACTATCGTACAGGCAAAACACACGAAAAACAAATAGGCACGGGAGCCAAATCTTGAGATGCACGCGGAACACAGTATGCGACCTATTTCGCATATCCAGCATGAGGACACTGAGCAACTGATATAGCGCTGTGCAGTGGAGTTTTTTACGAAACTGAAATCACAGCAAAAACTGTGTCGTACTTTTTTTTTTTTTGTTCTACCGAAACCTCTACAAATATTTCGCATCGAGTGAAAAGAATTATTCGATTATACCCATTCATTGTTTTTACGGTTTGCCACGACAAAATTTGATTTCCTATGTGATAAAAATACGTCCTTCATTTGCTGGGGGGCATAGTCAGTTTCCGGCTTCGAGATATGTCTAAGCTTTTCATGCAGGCCGAGACCTGACGGGTTTTAAGGGCATTGCCATTTGTTTTTCATACGATAATTTTTATTTCGGTAAAATGTCCAGGACACGGGCGGCTCTGATATCTTGCGTTTATACATTATTCGCCTTGACAGCAAATGCAGGTGCTACTGACCATCAGGCAAGTAGTATATTTCGTGATATTGGATAAAAAACATCAATTGACCAACTTTGTACTTGTATGAAAACAGAAAAGTAGATTGGCGTATTTATCATCTTCACGATTAAAAAGTCAACAAAGCAGAATTTTATTCTAATTTATCAATGTTTTATCATGCAGAATGCCCTACCTTCCAACAGCATTAACTTCATGTTTACAGACAGTAGTTTAGACGTTCAACGAGAGTTTTTTAATCAAGTAATTACGCAATGCAAACGTGACATTCTCATCGATGACAAGCTGATCATCCGTCACTTTTTAAGATATGTATTCGAAACCAGCGAAGAATTTCAAGAATTTTACAAATGTTTGCAAAGCATCCAAGGTAAGGTTCCGTAACTAATACTGCGCTGTGTCTCAATAACGATGTACGAGACATCGACATCATGCCAGATGCACTGTTTATTTTATACCATTTGTTACAGTGTTTTTTTTTTGTTATTATGTACAACACTTCCACGTTTATAACTTTATTTGCAGCACCTGTAGTCATGGAGCTTGATGTTTCCTTTCCCATAGTGATTACAAAAACACAAGTTGACAAAAAAGACAGTAAATTTTATAAAAAAGTCTTACAAAATGAACTGGAGTTTGATGCCATGCAGGAATCAAATGCTTTTGAAAAGTTTAAGCATTTTAAATCCACCCTGCATATTGGCTACAAGACAGGCAAGTTTTTGCCATACGACTCCAAACAGCGCATTAAAGGCTTACATACTGCCCCTGCCATTGTGGCTGGCATACATTACAATTATGGTCGTGATACTTCATATAATAGAGCATTGTACAAGAAAATTCAAACCTGCGGAAACAGTGCATCAGACACCATCTCCTTGAGCACAGTGTTATCGTGCTTTCGTGAGAATAACAAAAACGGCAACGTTGATTATAGGAAAAAACATTCTGTTGTGATGTTTGGATTCTATTTGACGACGTATTCTCGCATTCTTTATCATGAGATTAATAAGTTTGCAGAATTCTTTGCAGTGCTTGTTATTCCGGTAGGAAACGACGTCAAGCTGTCTCCATCTGCCAATATGATGCACAGAATTCTGGTGGATTACAACAAAGCCATACTTGTCGAATCGACAAATCGCGAAAAGAGACTGATGGGAAAGATGCATCAGAATCGTGTTGTCCCTCTGATTGCGAGCAATGGACAAGGTTTATCGGTTCCTTTGTTGAATAATCATGGAATTAGAGCTACTGGTGCACTTTTGCCAGTTTCAATGACTGCTGCAATTTTGGCACTATTGCATACCACCATGGAAGTAAAAAAAAAGAATTCTCATAAAAACATTCACTGGTTTTTACAAAGATGCAGTAAATTACCAAACAGTGACATGAAAAAGTCTGTGGTTTATGGGTATTTGGACCCTAAAGAGTCCATGAAACTGATTGATGACATCGACAACGATAGGATGGCGTTGCCTTTTTCAGGAATTAATGCGAAAACAAGAAATGGCAAGACTTCAGATAGCCTGTTTTGATCCAAAACTTTATAGAAAGCAGGTGTCATATCTCTAGTTGGCCACAGTCATGATGGTAACTAGCATATCGATAGTTTTCGGAGTTTTGAATAATTTGATGTTATTTCAGGGGTTTGTTTTACCTTTTAGTAAACCAGGAACTCTACAGGATGTTGTTTACAGTAATGTACAATAAAATTGCCAAGGATTTTCACATGACACTTTATGACATTGTAGGACGAGAGAAATTGACTATGGTGTACACTAGCACAGTGTATCGCATTTTTTTTTTAGAATACACTCGTTGCAAAAAAAAAGCCAAACATAAGACGTGGTTAATTATATTTTTGATAGTAGATATATATATATATATATTTTATTGCTGTGTATCAGCATACCAGTTAAATTTCCAGTTGTAAAAATAGAAGACCAACATTGGTTGAAACACTGGAAAAAATTCAAGCATGATTTTGTTCTTCTTAATAATGGAAGACTGAATTTTTTACTACGCGGGCCAGAGGATTGACATTACTATCTTATTAAAATAGACATTTATTTCATTTGCATCTGGTCTGATTCTAATATGCTCTATATGACTGTGAAGCAAACTCAACCATAATAATATCAGGATAAGAAAAAGATTCATTGTTCATATAATACAGAAGGTTATTATTAAGCGGTGCATAAAGTATTATACTGCAGTACAAAAGAAAACTACCGGAATGCATATATTTGTGAGGTGCAGAAAGTTTTGTGACAATGCATTTTTGTTTTTACTCGATTTTGACACTTGTCAGACACATTCAGGTGCATTGACTACAAATGTTCTTGCGCTGGTATAATTTGTAACATTTAGATGCATAATTTAGCACAGTCATCCTAAAGTGTGTCATCTAACGTAACTGAACAGTTCAGCTGTCAGTACTCTATTCGACTATAGCACAGAATGCTCGATATGGTTGTGGCAATAAAACTTTTACACTGCAATGCCAAAATAGCGAAAGATGTATGATCATATAATTATAATATGTACACTGCCAATAACAGATGAAACTTTTTTTTATCTGGAAAACACAAAAAAAAAAAAAAAAAATTGTCTCAATACAACACGTGTCAAGGTACCCTTCCGCCTCATCTCTGTCTTTTCAGCATGAGCTGAATGACCAACCACTATGTCAAGTGCTGTGTAATTTTCTGCACGGAAAACCATTCAAGAGCATGATCGCCATTTTATTTGTTCGCAGCTTGGTGCTACAGCTGTTTAGGCTTTTTTTACGACACAAAATACAACATAACTTTACGGACGCGGGCAAGCTGCTTGTTTTTGCGATGCTTCTCACTACCTGTGATTTTTATCCGAATGTCGTGACACGCCTTGCATGGCCAGAATTTGAGAGGTACCGTCGGCATACGTTTTTGTTATACGGAGCGAGACTACATACGCCATACATGATAGTGTGATTGAAGTTTTCTCCTTTTCTTCTGTTTTGGATGAAATGGTCAGGACACGGAAGGCTTTAATATGGTGGTTTGTCATCTTTGCCATCTTTACGACAACTGCACAGGCAACTGACCAGGCAAGTGGTTTGTACTCGGGTATTTAATATGCAGTCACAGAAAAACTCCTGAATCAGTTATCAGTGTCCCTTGCAATATTGCGAGTCCACTGACACGCATACGAAATGCGCGACCTGCATTGTCGCAGTAAAGAAATGGGGTTTTGATTTCAGATCATCTTTTTGTGCAGAATGGCCTCCCGCGTCGCGGTATAAACTTTTCATTCACGACCAACCGCGAGGATGTTAAAAATGATTTTCTTAATCTCGTTAAAGATGATTGTCATCATAAATTCCTAAACAAGGTGGCACTGGCTGTACCTTATTTTAGTCGATACGAATTTGGTAGTTTGAAACTTTTTCAGAAATTTTTCTTATGCTTGCAAAACATTCCAGGTATAGTCTTATGGCCAATCCAGGATTGCGCCCTTATGGCAATATTAAACACTGTTATAATTATTAATGAAGCATTTATGAATTTTATGCATATTTTGTTTCACTAATTTTTGGTTTGTCAAGTCAAACATATGCGTCTCATGACTTTTGCTGCAGGGCCAGTAATCATCGAGTCGGATGTTTCTTTTCGCATAGCACCCATTGAAATAACAGTTGTCGATAAACCCAGTGGATTTTATAATGTATTACAAGTAAATAAAGGTGTTTACGGCACAATGCGAGAAGATGATGTAGATGCAATGTTTAGAAACTTTAAAGACACTCTGTATATTGGATATTCAACAGACCAGTTTTTGCCCTATGACATAAATGGAAATGGCAAAGGTCGTGCTACTGGCGATTCCATGATACAAGGTGTATTTTATAATTATGGCCATGACACTTCATATGTGAGGGCGCAGTATAAAAGAATGATATCTTGCGGAAGTGACAATGCCAGTAAAATCTCTCTGTACAAGATATATAAATGTTTTCGTTCACATTTTAAAATTAACGATGGCAAAAGGTATTCTGTCGTTATGTTTGGATTCTACTTGTCAATGTACTCCAGAATACTGTACTATGAAATGAATCGCTTGGCAGAATATTTTGGAGTTCTTGTCATTCCAGTAGGAAACGGTGTACAACTGTCCCCATCTGCCAATATGATGCATAGAATTTTAAAGAATCACTATAAAGTAATTCTCGTCAAATCCACAAATAACAGAAAGCAACCGAAAGGCAGACATCGCCAGACTAAAGTCGTGCCTCTGATTGCTAGCAATGGTAATAGCATCTCAGTACCCTTGTTAAACAAACCTGGAATTACAGCCACTGGTGCAATTTTGTCAGTTTCGACTGCCGCTGCTATACTGGCACTATTAGATACTACTATGATGGTGAAAAATCAGTATTTTTACGAAAACATTCACTGGTTTTTACAGAGATGCAGTAGCTTTCCTAACAGGGACATGGAACAGTCTGTAGTGTATGGTTTACTGGACCCAGTAGAGGCAATGAAACTAATTGATGACATTGACAGTGGCAAGGTGGTACTTCCATTTACAAAAGTTCAGTCGACTAGTCGACCAGATGTTTTGTAGTATACCATGACCGCTGTATTATACATTGGGGACATTTTTATAGGCAGTGGAATCCGTTAGTCATCGATGTATATATATCATTTTTGGATTTGTTAGTGATACTAATACCACATTTTTGTTTTATTCTGTAAAATAACACGGGCTCGTGCAGGCGTATTTTAAAGCAATGTACTGTTTTATAATCATTATGCAGACGTTTCTTTTTTTGACACTTTTAAGACGAAAAATATTCTCACTGATCCACAATATTTAAAATTAGAGTTAATTCGGGAGAGAGGTTTTAGTTGTGCAAAAATAATCTGAGTGAATCACATCCTACATTTGCAGTTTTATAAGACTGTTGTATATAGCCTATCAGTTTATTAGCATGGCATATATCTCAAGTTTTCAACTTTCTGAATGATAAAGCAGTAGATTCAACCACACAGTGATGTTAAAGTGTATTTATTTACATCTTGAAAATTTATTGATGATGCATGTAATTAGGTGCAGTACAAGACGACTGACATTCCTGCATTAATGCACTCGATGTCCAATTGTTCTCAACCAATATGCGATTCTACATGCAAACTTACAGTTGTCAAACAAATTACATCACAAACACGACAAAGTTACTTATGTTTGATTTATACCTCCGGACATGTGTAATTTGTATTAATCTACTATACGAAAATGATATCGTGCAGTACACGTGACACAATGGTTGTATGCACAGAATTGTACTGGACAAAAAGTTTGTGGCAGTGCATAAAGTCATCTTCCTGATTTCAGTGCCAGTTCGATGTGTTTGTGAACGAGTCACTGCAAATCCAGTGAACTTGTATAATTTGTAATATGTTTAATTATTATTTGGTAAACCTTAATGGCATTGCGCAGCTGTCTGATATTTCTTTTTTATTGCAGTACAGCATGTGCTACTTGCTCATAGCAGGACAAGCTTTTGTTTTGCATTTCCTACAGGGTAAGAGATTAATGATCATTAAACAGAAATATATATATATATATATATAAAGCTAATGATAAGACATTGCTTTGTTTTATGTGCGAAACACAAAAAAACGCATCTTTTTCAATGCAACATATATTTCAAGATGGCAAACGGCCGCATCTCTTTTCCATGCGGGCATGAACTGAACGCGCAGACATTATTTACGAGTGCAGGTTAATTCTACGCGAAAGCGCATTAAGGGCATCATCGCCACCGTGTGCATTCGCAATTAGGCGCTGCTAATGATATTATTTTTGTATATAACAGAGTTCCGAAAAGCTTTACCGATTCTGGCAGACTGCCTGGCTTAGTGGAGACGCCTCGCACCATGGGTAATTATTTTATTCCCGAATCGGTGATGCGCCTTGCACGATCTAACTTCCGGATTCACTGCCGGCATACGATAACGATACGGACCGAGACTACAGGCGCTGTGCAGGATATTTCCATTGTGGTTTTCCATTATTTATTTTTAATCTCGACGAAATGGAAAAGACGCGGATGGCTTTAATTTCGTGGCTTTCCATATTTTCCACCTTGGCAGCTTTTGCGGCTGCAGTTGAAAAGGCAAGTGATGTACTTGATAACATTGCATATCTAAACTTAATGAGACCACGGGATGCTTCTGGATATATAAATTGAACTATTTTCAAAGCATGACTCTATTGACATTTTGATCGATAGCTATATTGTGCTGTTGTCAAAAAATGATAATAGCCCTTAATTTTATGACATTTTCTCGCGCAGAATGGTCTCCAGTCCAAATACATAAACTACGTCTTTACAGACAATCGCAAGGATATTCAACGTGAATTTCTAGAAAAAGTACAAGCTGATTGCAAACGCGACATTGCAGTGGCTTACCAACTGCAGATTTCCCATTTTTCAAGATCTGAATGGGAAACTAAACATGACTTTGGAGAATTTTTCGAATGCTTGCAAAGCGCTCAAGGTAGATTTTTATAACCAATATTGCATTGTGTCCTCATAATGATAATGATTATAGAGACCCTGACATAATGCTTGATTAGTTGTTTAGCTTTAAAGGATTCTTTCGATGATAATTTCGAATTATCTAGTACGACACACACCTACAAATACAATCTCGACTGCAGGACCGATAATCATCGAGAAGGAAATGTACTTTCCCATACCCACTACAAAAGTAAAAGTCTACAAAGAGTCCAGCACATTTTATAAAAAAATAAACACAAATCAACTCAAATTAGGCACCAAGTTGGAAGAAAATACTGTCAACAAGTTTATAAATTACAAACCGACCCTGTTTATTGGTCATTCGACACAAAATTTTTTGGCATATGACAAGCAAAATGTCAATCAAGGCTCTGCTAATGCCTATTCCATGCTAAGAGGCATGTACTATAATTTCGGTCATGATACTTCATATGCAAGGGCAAAATTCAAAAGAATGTGTATCTGTGGAACTAAAGGGAAATCGGCCATGCGGCTATCTGAAATAGTATATTGTTTGCAAACCAATTTCCGGCTCGACGCCAGCAGAGATAAGAAAAAGTATTCTGTGGTGATGTTTGGATTCTACGTGACAGAATATTCCCGCATTCTTCATTACGAATTCAGCAGAGTGGCGGATTATTTTGGAGTGCTCGTAATTCCAGTCGGAAATGACAGCAGACTATCTCCGTCTGCCAATATGATGCATAGAATTATAAAAAACTACCACAAGACCATTTTTGTAGAATCAACTAATCGCGAAAAAAAATAATGGGAACAATGCATCAGAACCGTGTTGTCCCATCGATTGCAAGCAGGGGAGTTGGTCTATCAGTCCCTTTATTGAGAAATCATGGAATTAGAGCTACTGGTGCACTTTTGCCAGTTTCGATGACCGCTGCAATCTTGACACTACTAGATACTACCATGGAAGTAAAAAAACAATATTCTTATGAAAACATTCAGTGGTTTTTGCAGCAATGCAGCAACTTTCCTAACAGTGGTATTGAAAATTCTGTGGTTTATGGATACTTGGATCCTAAAGAGGCCATGAGACTAATTGATGACATCGACAGCGGCAAGGTGGTGTTGCCATTTCCATGAATCCGTTTGTAGGAGAGTATACAGATGTTTGATTGAATGCTTTAATTCATCATGACCCAGAAAACACTGACTGTTTTTTTTTATTAGCACACAATTACAAGATTGCCGATCTGTTGATGTGTTGACATGTATGTTGTCATCTTGGATGAGGTTTTATTGGTAATAGCTCGAAGCGCTGCACACTGAATGAAATGAAGTATCAGTGTGTTATGCTTTAGTAAAGAGTACGTCCAAGGCATTTTTTGAGGTTTTAACACTCGAGAGGCTGGCAATGACGTTTGCCTTTATGTGGAATGCATGTTTTTCCATCATTCGTATTTTTTACGCGTAGCGGAAACAAAATGGGTTTCATAATATAGGCCTTATCTGTCGTTATTGATTACATGTATACTTTTGCATTTCTTGGATGGCCACATATCCTAAATGACAGATTGTTAGACTCACGGAGCTGTCTAAACACAGATAAACAATCCTTGGGGTATGCTATTACATTAAACTCTTGTGCGGATGTGTGAATATACTGCTAGTATCAATACTTGACTGCGGCACAGGTGACACTATTTGCGTTGTCAGTTTATTATTTTAATTTATTTTGCGATTTAATTTTCTAAAACTGTTTTTTACTATTATTAAACAAACAACATCACAAACATTATGATGTTATTAGACTTTAATTTATATCACTTGAATGTGTAATTTATATTAATTTACTACACTGTTATAGTCTCATGCAGCAGTGATGACATAATGTTTTTACGCACAGATTTGCACCGTGCAAAAAGTTTGTGGCAGTACATAAGCTCATCATATCAATTTCATTACTAGTTCGATATGTTTTAAAACCAAATTTATCGCACTGCTATAATTTGTAATTAAATTTGATTATTTTTGAGTAAAAACTTATTTTGCATTGCACAGCTGTCAATATTCTATTCAATCGCAGTAAGACGATCTACCCAATGTCTGTGGCAGTATTACCTTTTGCATTGCAGTGCCCCGACATATGAAGAGATGCATGATCAACAAAAAAAATTACTAACAGTCAAAAAATAGCAGAGAAAAAACCTGTTCCATGGGTAAAGTACACACAAAAGTAATTTGCGCCACGCGGGGAATATCGCGACAAGCCACAAGCAGTGAACCTAACGACGCGGTCCTTGTCCATGCAGCATGCGCGCAGCAGGTAACCACAATTTGAAATTGGAGTGCCCCGCAATACTTTGCGGAAGCGCGGCATAATCTGCACTGTATGTTTTTAAATTATACGGCAAGTTCTTAATCTATATTATTATATATACGCATACAAAAATGTGTACGAATACAAGGGACTTTTTTTTTTTTAGCAATACCCCAGAACGTCCCAGATCATTCAGCATGACAAAAATGTCGTCTTTTGCTTGAACTGGTTTCGGCATTTTCCCGGCTTGGATATTACCGATTTTTCCGATACGCACAGGAGCTAATCCTGTATTAGGAGCCACATTTATTTTTATTTATATATTTTTGCCAACCTATCTTAATGCCAAACGCAGTTATGGCCTTGGTGTATTATTTTTTATTATTTTCCATCTTGGCATCTATTGGAGCTGCAATCGACAAGGCACGTTCATTTCCATGATGTCATTGCATGCATATGCATCAAGAAAAAAAATTATAAAAATATAATATAATCTGATATTTCTTATTTAAAGCTGCTTATTATTTATATAGATGTCAATTTGCCTGTGACGACGCGATCTAGCATCAACTCTCACAATGTCTTGTCGTGCAGAAAGGCTTACCAACCGACAGTATAAACATATTGTTTACTAGCAAAAATGCCGACGTTAAGAATGCTTATTTAGAACAAGTTAACATAGAATGCAAACATGAATTCATCAAAAAATTTAAATTGGAGACTTGGTCTTTTGTAATAAAAGAATTTGAGACTTTGAAAGACTATCAAGCATTTTATAAATGTTTGAAAAGTATCCCAGGTAGAATTTATGACTAGTACTGCAAAGTGTCACCAGAATTATACTAGGAATATATATGATGCTGTATTGATTTTTTTGTTACTTTTGCATTGTACCTTTTCTGATTATTAGATTTAGTGCGAACAATGCATGCACATCCCACTACTGTATTGCAGGGCCAGAGCGAATCGAATTGGACGTATTTTTTCCCATAGTGCCTACAAAAATCAAAACATACTCAAAACCCACCAGATTTTATGAAAAAATTAAAATAAACGAAAAATATAAAAACATGCAGTTGATAAAAGAGGCTGACGAAATATATAAAAACTTCAAGCCAACTATTTCCATTGGTCATGTGACTAATTGTTTTTTGCCGTATGACAAAAAATGTTTAATATACGAGAGTATTGCAGATGCCGATTCGATTGTGCGAGGCATATATTATAATTTCGGCCACGACACTGCATATGTGAGGTCGCAATTTAAGCACATGGAATCCTGTGGAACAAAAAGTACTACTGCCATTTCCCTCGACGAAATTATACGGTGTCTTCGTGAAAACTTGAGTATGCCCGACGGCAAGGTTACTAAAAAGTACTCGGTGATCATGTTTGGATTCTACTTGACTTTGTATTCTAGCATTCTCATTCGAGAAGTAAGTGAATTACAAGGTTATTTTGGGGTTGTCGTCATTGCGGTGGGAAACGACATACGGCTGTCTCCAGATGCCAATTTGATGCACAGAAGTTTGGTTGATAATTCTAGAGTCATTCTTGTCGAACCGATAAATCGCAAAAACAAATTAATGTGCAAGATGCACGAGAATCGCGTTGTGTCTCTGATTGCAGCAAACGGAGAACTTTTATCCGTTCCTCTGTTGAGAAATCACGGAATTAGAGCTACTGGAGCACTTTTGCCACTCTCGATGACTGCTGCAATCTTGACGCTTTTGGATACTACCATGGAAGTAAAAAAACAGTATTATTATGAAAACATTCAATGGTTTTTAGAGCAATCATGCAAGGTACCTAATACATGCATAAAGGATTCTGTAGTGTATGGTGTTTTGGACATTGTAGAAGCAATAAATTTAATTCGTCACATTGACCTAAACATGGTCAAGTTGCCTTTTCCAAAAACGTCTTCTGAAGAGGATAAAATTGAGGCATTAACCCAAAGAGTCTAGACTCGGCTACCTGCCTAAAGAAGTGTAACGGATTAGGTATTCATCTATTGTTGTAAATCTCAAAACTCTTTAAATAAAATTCGAATTGCCATTGAATGTATTTTTATTATAGACCAGTTTTCATTCGTAAAAATTCTCGATCTTGCACGAATTGTAACTTGAGATACGGGACAAGATTATGTACGGTGTCGCTGAATGTTTAGCGAAATTTTAAAATCCTGATTCATCTGCATTGTGTTTATTAGGATTTGCCAGCAAATCCGATTGTTACTGCATTGTGTTTATTAGGATTTGCCTGCAAATCCGATTGTTACTTTTATGAATTACGTAAACCCCGGCGGACTATTTGTTATTTCCACGATACCACCCCCAGTATGTGATTTAATGCAATACACACGAAGGTTCTTGGCATATTCTAAGCCAAAGGTGTGGTTGCTTAAAAGAAATTTTTTTTTTTTTTTAGATGTGTGCCGGGACTCGACGGCGGCACCGTACCGTTTTCTACTCATATATGTATTTATTAGGTTTCAGAACAAGTGTCCAAGACAAGAATGGCTCTAACATTGTACGGTTTCATATTTTCCTTCTTGCTAGGCCTTGCAACTGCGATTGACAAGGTAAGCGATCCATTTTCGTAGTAGTAGTATTCGAGTATAAAAAAATAGTACAATACTAAGAAACCGAATTAATATTGTGATTAAAAGACAAAGCATTGACTGATGCGTTTGTCAATGTCACTACAAGCTTCCCATGAGAAAGGATGTGAAGCCTTACTATATTCGCTCTTCTCTGCAGAATGGCCTCCCGTTTAATAGCATAAACTTAATCTTTTTAGATGAATATGCGTCTCTTCGACTGGAATATCTAAAGAAAGTAAGAGGAGAATGTGGACATCAATTTGACTTGGACAAGAAAATAGACAGTAGGATCTTTTTAAAAAGTGAATTTGAGACTTTAGAAAGGTTTCAAGAGTTTTTCAAGTGTCTGCAGAAAACTCCAGGTAAATGTTCATAGCCAATAGTATACCATTTGTTCATGGCAGTACTTGAGGCATCGACATGATGCCTTGTGCAATATTTATGACTGCATATATGTTTTTTCATTAGTTGTTTATTTATAGAGTTTAAGCTATTTAAATCTCACTTTTTTGATGCAGGACGCTCAATATTTGAGGTGGACGTTTCTTTTCCAATAGTGCCTATGAAAATAAAAATTTTTAGAGATTCTAGCAAATTTTACAAAGACATAAAGACAAAGAAACAATTTCACAGCGTCAACCAGGCGAAAGAAGCTGCTGTAAAATATGCAAGTGCCAAGGCAACTCTTTCCATTGGTTATGCAGCTGGCGAATTTTTGCCATACGATAACGACAGCGACAGTGATGCCAAAGGATCCGCTACTGCCGATGCAATAATACAGGGTGTGTATCACAATTATGGCCATGATATTTCATACGTCAGAGCATTGCACAAAAGGATGGAAACCTGTGGAACCAAATCAGCCACAGCAATATCACTGGAAGAAGTATTGGCGTGTGTGCGTTTAAAATTAGGTGTCGAATATGGTGAGGATTACAAAAAATACTCTGTTTTGATGTTTGGATTCTACTTGACGTCGTATTCTAGCATCCTTTATCATGAAATTAATAAATTATCAAACTATTTTGGAGTGCTTGTCATTCCAGTGGGAAGTGACATAAAGCTGTCTCCTTCTGCTAATATCATGCACAGAATTTTGCTAGATTCTAACAGAGTGATTCTGGTTGAATCAACAAATCACAATAAGCAGCTGGCAGACACAATGCGCAGGAACCGTGTTGTACCCTTGATCGTGGGCAATGGCGAATATATATCAGTCCCTCTACTAAATAATCTTGGAGTCGTAGCCAGTGGCGCCCTTTTGCCAGTTTCGATTACCGCTGCAATTTTGGCCCTTTTAGATACTACCCTGGAAATTAAGAATAAATATTCCTACGAAAATATTCAGTGGTTTTTGCAGGAAATAAGTGCATTTCCCACCGAGCAAATACAAGACTCTGTGGTCTATGGGTTTTTAGACACTGTTGGTGCAATGAACTTGATCAATGACATAGACAGGGACAGGAGAGTGCTTCCCTTTACAGGAATGAAATTGGAGAAGATGACTTTTCCATATTTTTGAAATAATTGTGTAATTCGCCGAGGACTAGAAAACTAGAATCAGTTTCAACTTTAATTGCAGTTTTAAAATTCAGTTGATACATGAATAGGTTTTAGATTTTTGGCCTGTTTAATTTTTGCTATAGATGATGCTAATTTTGTACAAGAGCCCAGAGTTTTGCACTAGTGTAATTTTTTTAATGTTGTACCATAGGTTTGTAAAGAATGTGCATATGGCTCCTTTTGACATTGTAAGATGATATAAATCGATAATGCAGTGCAATATTACTCTGTATAGTTTTTTCAAGAATGCCAATACTCAAAATGTAAAAGAATAAGATACAGTATATAAGATCAGTTGTATCTGCAATATTTTTTTAATTTTAATGCATTCTATTGTGCTATGAATCAGCCTGATGAACGGCCAATTGTAAAAACTTCAAATCTTTACAAGTAATAAGAAACTAATTTATGTTGGCATAGTAGACAATTCTGAGCACGATTTGTTCTTTAAAATTATGGTGGAGTAAAATTATTAGGGTATTGATGAGATGATCGACATTGGTGTTCGTCCCATTATACACATTTGTATCTATAGACTCTTGTCTGATTCTAAAATAAACTCTATAATACAAACAAACTACACTGAAATTTTATCATGATTAGGAAACTATACGCTAGTTGCCGATTAAAAGCGTTTTCTTTTTAAAGCAAAAAAAATGCGAAATTATAATGCAGTACACGACAAAAAACATCAGCATGCCTACATTTGTGAGGTACCTCAAGTGCGCGGCAGTACATTTTTACCTCTCCCTGATTCCTATGATGAATAATGCACATTTATAGAAATTTACTACACATTTATTGCATTGATATAATTTTTAATATACTTGGTTATATTTAGCACAATCATGTTTGAATGTGTCATTTAACATGACTGACATGTTTAGCTGTCAATACTCCTTTTGGCTAAAGTACTGGGTGCTTGACATGTTTGTGACAGTACAAACTTTCACACTGCAGTACCACAATAGTGATAGATAAACCATCATATAATTATAGAACATAAACTATAATAATAGATGTTAAAATACCCAACGACATCATCTCTTTTATGGTAGACACGAACCGAATGACCGACCATTGTATACAAGTGCCGCTTATCTATGTAGTGAAACCCAAACACGGTATGATCTGCATCGTACTTACGTGCTTTTTTTGGTGCTGGTGCTGATCATATTTTTACACATTTAAAAAGGTTAAAAAAACTTTACCTACTCTAGGAGACTGCTTCTTTTAGCGATGCCTCACATCGTCGGTGATTATATTCCGCAAGCGGTGGCTCTCCATGCATGGCCCGAATTAGTGACATATAGGTGTGATACGATAATTTTATATTGACCCAAACTACATTAAAAATACGTGCTGGTGTCTTTTTTTTTTCCAATATTCAGTTTTGTTTTCGATGAAATGGTCAAGACAAAGAAGGCTTTCATATCTTGGTTTTTAAAATTTTTCACCCTGGCTGCAATTGTAGCAGCGGCTGACCAGGCAAGTGGATTTGTTTGGGGAATTCAGTTTGTCATCACAAATAAACGCAAGGGATGCTCCTGAACCAGTTCCTTATGTTTCGTAAATTATGACAACTCCATTCGCGCACCTGCCAAATGCACAACTAGCATTGCAGTGGTAAAGAAATGAGCTATTAATTTAAAGTCAACCTCCCCTGCAGGATGACCTCCCGTGTAGTGGTATAAGCTATGCATTTACGACAAAGGATGAGGATATAAAGAGGAATTTTCTTAATCGCGTGCAAACGGATTGCCACTACGAATTCCGGAACTCGGTGCTGCCTATTCCTTTTTTTAGTCGATACAATTTCAAAACCTCGGAACTTTTCCAGAATTTTTTCGCATGCTTGCAAGAAATTCCAGGTATATTTTTATAGCCAATGCTGCATTGTGCTCTAATGGTAATGTTGGACACTGGAATTATTCAGGATGCAGTATTTATAACTTTTCGATTTTATTCTAATAAATTTCAAATTTTCATGTCTAACAAATGGATTCCCTATGACTGTGCTGCAGGGCCGGTTATCATAGAGTCGGATGTTCATTTTCACATAGTGCCTATGAAAATAGAAATTAACGATAAACCCAGTGAATTCTATAACGCATTAAAGTTTAACACAGATGTCTTCGGCCCTCAGCGGAAGAACAATTTTGATGCCGTGTATGGAAACTTTAGGAATACCCTGTATATTGGGTACTCAAGGAACAAGTTTTTGCCGTATGATGCAAACAATGATGCTCCAGGCTATCCTACTGAAGATTCAGTCATAAAAGGTGTATTTTATAATTATGGTCACGACACTTCATACAGGAGGGCGCATTATAAAAGGATGGAAGTATGCGGAACTCAGCATGATACTATAATCTCTCTTTACACAATAGTACACTGCTTTTTAGGTCATTCTAAATTCAACGAGAACAAGAGATTTTCTGTCTTGATGTTTGGATTCTACTTGTCCATGTACTCTCGTATACTTCATCACGAAATCAAGAATTTTTCAGATTTTTTTGAAGTGCTTGTCATCCCAGTCGCAAGCGACGAACAACTGTCCCCATCTGCTAATCTGATGCACAATTTTGAGGAGAATGGCTTTATTGTAGTACTCGTTGAATCCACTAATCACAGAAACCAACTAATGGGCAAAATACGCAGGAATAGAGTCGTACCTCTGATCGTTAGCAACGGTGAAAGTGTATCAGTCCCCTTGTTAAACAATCATGGAATTAGAGCCACTGGTGCACTTTTGCCAGCCTCGATGACTGCTGCTATTCTGTCACTTTTAGATACGACAATGAGGGTAAAAAAACAGTTTTCGCATAATAATATTCGCTGGTTTTTATGGGAATGCACTACATATCCAGATAGACACATCAAGGACTCTGTGGTGTATGGTTTACTGGATCCTGCCAAAGCAATGAAACTTATTGATAACATTGACAGCGGCAAGATGGCACTGCCATAAACAGAAGCTCATTCTAACTTGACTAGTCGATATCTGTTCTGTACTGTGTTGTGATTGCCTACTAGATAGTAGAAAACATTTTTATAGTCAACCAAAAATTCACAAAAGTCTGACGTGTATAAATATTTCTTTGCGCAGAGTTGGTGGTATCCAACCTGGGAATTTTCATTAACTTGTGCGGTAGCAAGAACTTGTAAGCGCGTATTTCAAATATATGTACTATTTTTATTGTCATCCATGTTCACACGCCTTTTTTTGGCATTGTAAGTCACAAAATATATTAAGGAGCGTGCAATACTTAATTTTAGAGTGTATTCAGAAAGGCAGTTTTGGGTGTGCAAAGATGATTAAAGTGAAACACATGCAGCATCTGCAATTTTAGAAAATTGTTCTTTATATTTTGTAACAGTTTACGAGCACGTGCATATTTTTCAAGTTTTGAATTATAGGGATGATAAAGTTGTAAATACAATAACACAATGATATTAAAGCTTATTAAATTAGATCTTACAAATTTCATATTTTTTTTAATTTCTATTGATGGTACATGTAATTCAACGCAGTACAACATGACAGTCATTTCAGTTTAATTAATGTGATATGCTAGTATTTTCAACCAATAGGTGATTCCACGTGCATATCCACAATTGTCAAAAAAGTTACATCACAAACATTACAGTGTTATTTAAACCTAATTTATATCTCTGGACGTTATTTTTTTATTAATCAAGTACATGCAAATAATATTGTACAAGAACCCATGATATAATGGTTGTATGCATAGATTTGTGCAATGCAAAAAGTTTGTGGCAGTACATGAAGTCATCTTATTGATTTCAATGCTAGTCTGATGTGTTTGTCACCCCGAATATACATTTTCTGCACTGCAATAATTTGTAATAGATTAAATTACTTTTTAGTAAACCTAAGGTGCATTGTGCATCTGTTTCAGTATTATATTTGATTGCGGTACAACACTTGCCACAGGCCTGTAGCAGGACAAGCTTTTGGCTTGCATTGCCTACATGGTATAACATAAATGATCATTAAACGAAATATATAAAAAGCGAATAATAAGATATGCCTTTTTTTATGTGCGAAACACAAAAAAACACATCTTTTTTAATAAGCCAAATGTCAAGGTACCCTAGAACCTCATCTCTGTCCTTGCAGGCATAAACTAGATGACTTGCCATTTATGACAAGTGGTGTTTTTAACCATTTATAGAAACCCAATCACAGTATGATCTTCATAGCATGTGTCTGCATTTTATCGTGTTGCTGTGTTTATATTTTAGTGTATAACAGAGTAACGAAAAGCTTCACCTACCCCAGCACCCTGCTTTTGTTAACTATGCCTCGCACCACCGGTGATTTTTTTCCAGCAGCCTTGACGAGCCTCGCATGATAGGAATTTGTAAAATACTGCCGGCATTAGTTGTGGACATCCTTATCGCGGCTACACGCGCAGCACAGTATATTGCCATAGCGTTTTTTGAATGTTTTGCTTTGTTTTTGACGAATGTTCGCAGACACAGTTTGCATTAACCTGTTACGGTTTAATATATATTCCCTCTTGGCAGCTTTATTAAGTGCGGTTGACAAGGTATGTGGACTATTTTAGGGTATTGCTTTTGCAGTCAAGAAAAAATATCTTGCAAGATATTTTTTAAAACCATTTTTGCATTTACCTTGCAATACAGCTAGTCGATTGGCACGTTTTGCAAACACACGACAAACACGATCGCCTAAAAAAAACGAGGTTTTAATTTAAAGTCATATTTCCATGCAGAACAGCCTCCTATCTGATGTTTTAATTTTTGTCTTACAAACAAAAGTGAGAATAGACTAGTTTATTAATAATGACAGCTAATTTAATAACAAAGACACTTGCAACATTGTGGACTTTTTCATCCCTGTGCCAGTGTGCCAAGCCAGAGGTAAGTTCTAATATGACATTCTTATATCTGCTAATGCATCATATCATTTCCTTGGAGATTATTTCACTCGAAACCTAACCTAATACAGCCAGTTACTTTGAAAACCTACATAGCTACCGAATTAGGGTGGCACCCTAAAGGGATAACAGAAGGCAAAGCTTTCATAGACACAACATTTGTAAAAGTAGATTATGGTGTAGTTATAGTCACCACAAAAAATGAAAAGGATTTGAAAATTCTGAAAGAAAGAAAGCAGAAAGGTATATATTTTATTACTTTATTCCGTGATAATTATAGAAAATTGTAATTTTGAATGATAATACTGTATTTACTGACCATCCAAATTATGTATGTGTGAATATGGCAAGTGAAGTATAATTGGTGTTTGCGATTTTTTTTTTCTTATTCAATTTATTCAGATAAATATTTGTATTGGGAAGAGGACTTTATACTGCCTCGTGTTTACAGTAAATCACAGGAAATTAACGATGAAACAGTTGATAATAACTTAAAGGATGTTTTTTTAACCCTGTACGATACTCTATTCAGAGAGTCCAGAATTCAGCAGCTTCACAAACCTATTATGATATATAAATTGCCCAAAGTGTGCGTCTTGGCATCAAAAAAAGTATTTGCATACATCCCTAATAAGTCCGGGGATCATATTGATCCCACTACCACGGGCTTTCGCTATTTAAAATTAGATACAAAACTCGAACATGACAATAAATACGACAAGAAAATTGCAGGCACAATCCATAAATATGGTAGAACTGGAATTCCACACGGAAATCCTAAATATAAGCGGCGTTATATGAGAAATAGTGAGAGCGTTTTGTGGGCAATTTGTGATGCTTACAGTGGATCAGATCGATTGTTGTTGAGCAATTTATTGTTGTGTCTGAACAGTTGTGTGAATAAAAGTGTAGCTGATATAATTTCAATCCCGACTGCCCATGGAATATCAATTTTAAAATCCAATGCGTTTACTCAATTTCTACATTTCGTTGGACAATCAAGTATAATAATAATGTATATGGACACGGTCGACCCGGAATTAGATGCTTTGGCAGCGAGATCATTTCATCTGATGACAGTTTTCCAGCAGATACTAATTACTTGCATAGATGGCACATCTGAGAATCGAGTGCAGTTTGGAAGACAGCTATGTGACATCAATGTCAAACCATCCCTGCTGAAGACGATTGATATAAAGTCAAGAAGCCATCAATTCTCTGCTTCTATCTTGCAAATGACGGAGGCAATGGTATTGATGTTACTTCGTCATCCCAAATTGACTCAACAACCACTCAATATAATAATGGACCATGCTTCAAAATTTATGAGTCGCAGCACCAATGGAATTTCTACCCTTGAGCTACCCATGTTTTTAGAAAGATTGAACGTAAGAAAAGACATTAATTACATCAAGAAGCTGCAAAACAAGTCCACTGTGAAAGTCGCAGTCTCCAAACCACCCGCTGGTGCAAGCGAAGTAAGATTTGGGTAAATTTTGTATTTTCTTTCTGTGACACAGAAACTCTACTCCAATTAATGATTTTTTTTTTCAACATATTCTGATTCAATTTTGCTGCTTTGTTTATCTTTCTGCCATTATATGCAGATTGAAAAGAGGTACATCATATCGAATATAAAAGACGGACAGCTGAGTTTGAATGCTATCAAATATTTGAGGAAATTCAACGCTTCATTTTTGGAGCTGTATAAAGCTTCAGGTTTTGCTATATTCAGTGTTTCCAATAAGATACAGTCCAAAGCTGTCTTACCATATATCACCAGAGCTAGTAAGTAACAGTGTTAACTTTACTATTGACAAAGGTTTAAAATTGCGAATATTAGTAATACAAATATGTTTCTTTATTTGTATATCTTGTTACAATATAAATTTCTCACAATATAAATTCGCATTATGCATCTCCATGCACTGAGTTTCTGCAGGTAATAATTTACGAGTTGAGAAAGATGTGCTTTTAGATGACCAATATCGCAGTATTATTGACAAAGCTACAGACAAACAAAAACTCGACTATGGCTCAGTTTTCAGGCATGCTGTAGAAGCTGACGACCATACTACTATAGAGAGTGTTAATGTGTGCTCTGT
>JAWNNL010000171.1:0-48083 GCA_035045005.1 Liodrosophila aerea
CCCTTATATAGATGTCCATGCTTACTTCGATCCGAAGATGAAGTCCAACTGATACTCAAACCAAAAGAGAGACAGGAACATGAGTTTGCAATCAGGTCAAATCCCAATGGAAGGATTCCATCACATCGCAAAAGTTGACGCATGAGAAGGGGTTTTGTTCCAACTTTAGACAACGAAACGTGCCCATAATTAATATGCGTGTTTCCATGGAGCAATCTGTCAATGAGTATAAGAAGTAGAAGAGAAGCTACTCTTAGTCCCTCGATTAGTCTATGTAACCATAACAACCCATGTGACATATGAGTAGAGCAGTTTTGCATCAAAATCAGATTCAAACAGCCCGCTTCAGCAAACTCCAATTACTGTTTCATATACTGTCAGAGCATTTCCACTTCCGCTCTACACCAATTTTTCTCTCTCAATCCTTGGACTTCCGATATCAGTGGGTGTGAGAGTTTAAAACTGAAACCAGGGGACAAATTGAAATGAAAGACAGGAGAATGCACTCAACACACACTGAGAACCTCCCCCACGATTGCAATTGGACTCCCGATGTATTTGTAGTGTAAACGGTCAAGGGAGGACCAATTGAGCGCTCTGGCATTTGTGTTTCTGGTGTTGTTTGTGTTCTGTTAGACACGGACTAAGCTATGTAATGGGTGCAGCTGCTCTGGTCAGCTAAGGTGGCTCAGGCAGTGACATTGAGGCTTACATGGCTCGAATGATATCGTAATTCCAATCAACACTGAAGGATTGCTTAGCTCACACAACAAATTTAGTACTAAGCTGGGAACTAGATGCCACGGGCATTGGATGTGAATGGTTTGAGTCATCGATTGAAGGACAATGCAGTTTAGTTGAACCCAAGGCGAAGGCTTCACCTCGAAGACATCTTTCTAACTTCAACTTCGTTCAACTTCATGACGCCTCGCAAAGTTGCCCAAAAATGCTCACGTCTTTTGCACGTGACCAAAATGTTTATCCATAAATAAGGAAAATATGAATATGAACAGATGAAGGCCACAAATAAAAGAAGATCAAATGAACGCTCCTTCCAAAGTTTTTCAGTTAGTAAGTTCATATGTTTGCCTAGAATAGAGTTTGCACGAAACCTTTGGAAAAATCATCAATGAATCGTGAGTAGCAGCTGAAAGGCGTTACCGCTTCTTTGGGGTTTTTCCGAATTACTCTGCACTGTTTCCTTTCACTAGACATTAACCCCAATTGGCTAAATGGCTCATTAGGTCAGTGGGGGAGACCTCAACAGTCTCTGTCTCTGTCTCATCCAAGTGGAAGTCACTCGACTGCCATTCAGAAGTTTTCCCCATTCAACCATTCACCAGTCGCTCTGTGGGGCATTGACTCAATAGAAATGGAAACAAAACGCAACCCAGTTGCACTACTGCGTGGTCAGTTATAATTAGGGCCCTTTTAGGGTTTTACGGGTTAAGCGATTAGCACCAAGAGAAGGAACAGAATAAAACACTTTACTGTTGACCCACTCGGAAGGATTATTTTCTTCCTCAAGGCTCTCATTTTCAATATTGTTAATTGACGACATGGTTCCCGCGACTTCGAAGCACCCAAGCGACCCATAAACATATCCAATACAGCCGTTGCCTTGAGCGAAACAGGTCTAAATTATGTTTCAAATGTTTGTCTAGAAATGGGTGCGGCGTGGATATGCATAACTCAATATAAATATGTTTCGGGCTTATGGCTGAGCCTGCTCTGATGTTAAGTTGATTAATTGGTCACAAACCAACCGATTATCATACTAATTTTTGAGAGCAGGAAGATTTTACTTAAGTTCTTAACGAACGAAATTCTTAAACGAATTTGGGAAAAGTGGAATACGAAAGGGTCGTTTTGTATGTGAGACTGGACCTAATATGTGTTGTGAGTTGTCGAAGTAGATTGTAGAGTGTCCAGTCTATATTCCTCTCCCTCCGTTGAACTGTTGATTTTCCCTTGAAGTTGAACGAAACTCGCAGAGCTTCCCCAAAATAAAGGCAGAACAGGGGGAAGTGAGCTTGGCTGTGCAGCTCGAAAAGGATGGGGTAGACGCTGGGCTGTAATTGCTTAATTTGATTACGTGCCGCCGTAAAAAGCAGAACAGGAAATTTGCACATACACTTTGAAACACACACACACACACACACACACACACACACACAGACTGATACATATACACTCATGCGCTCTGTGCACGGTAATGAAGTTAATTCGCCGTTTGGATGGATGAATGGATGGTTAGATGGATAGGCTGTTAACAGGCAGTCGCACACGGATGTTTATACTCCCTCTCACCTAACTCTCTATTCCCCAGACTATCAACTCTCCTTTAAACTGTATCCCAGATCCGAAACAACTTAATTTATGTTTCAGTTTACGCTGAAACCCTTTGCCATATTGTCGCCATGGCAGTTGCGCTATACAACAACGAGAGCAACAACAAGAGTAGCAGCAAACAGCAATAAGGAGGGGAGAGCTAAGTAACTGTAAATTCAGAAACAACAATGGCGTCAAAGGCACGAAATGGAAAACCGTTCAGTTCGCTCGTGCGATAATTAGAAGCGACCTCTGCACGCTCAATTAGAAGCTTGTGAGCATTACGCCAACTGTTGTCGCGGGGGAGGGGAAGGAGTAGGAATTGGGACAATCACGAATATATAAACACTCTCCAACTCTGTTGCAACAGCAATAGCACTAGTAACAACAGGCCTTATGGCCGCAGTGTTGAAGGCAAACACGCGACAAACTGCAGCTGAGCATGAAGTGGGTTGGAGCAAGGGATATGGAGGGATTAGGTAGAGAACGGGGATAGAAAGAGAGTTTTTGGCAAAGGGGCAGTGCTTGTCTTGAATGTCTTAATTAACTGCTAGTTGCACTGGACGCAATCGGAGAAGTGGTAAGAGGAGACCGAGGTGGGAGCCGCTTGCGTTGCCTGTCGTTATTGTTGCCACTAAATAATGTCGAGGACATCAACAGTGCCTCTCCATATTTATGATTTGCAATTACTAGTTTAGAGAGAGGCTCGCTACGGTTCTGTTCTGTTTGTTAGCAGAGAGTTAGACGGAGTGGGGAGCTAGGCGCGCTTATCTGATTTCGGGATACACGAAGAGTGCATAAAAGTGAACACGTCGCCATAATCACCGCATACGACACCAACCCCAGCACACACACATACGGTAAATAGTTTTAACTGTAGTTGTGTTATATTATTGCGGCGCCAGACGGAAGTGTTTGCCAGACAAATGGTGAAGGGAAGTAAAGAGATGAGGTTGGGCGAGAGGGAGATCCGAGGGGTTGTCGGGTTGAAGCAGACTGGGCTTACATGTCACTTGGCCATAAAAAAAGTTTATGTCTGACATGAGCCAAAAACAATTTGCATATTCTCTACTGGATAACAACTTAATTTTGGATACATTAGAGCTCTGGGTGAGGCTCTGGCTGAACCTATTGCAATGCTGGAAGAACAAACACGTATCGTGAACTATAGAAAAACGTAAGAATTCTCTTTGCATAGTTTAGAAATGAAAATTTGATATTGTTGATGTGCCGGAGGAGAAGGAGACCTGAGCAATTATTTGACAACTGGCCTTTGGTGCTTATCCCATAGCTCAGCTCTGAAACTTGTAGCTTTCAACCTGAAATGCAATTTATTTGCCGTCATCAGTCTGGCTTTTGACTGACGCCATATTTTCCGCAGCATTTGCAATAGCCATAAGCTTATGCGCTTCCCTGCAACTTAAGGCCACTTAGAGTTGAAGCTTTTCGCTTTCTGCAAATGCAGAGTACTGACATAGATGTATGCCGCATGCGGCCATGACTATAGCCAGGCATTGATGCTGTGCAGCCATTTCTCAAAGTGTCACGACTTCCTACTCCACATCCTGATGCGTTAGCTAAGCTGCGCTGCAGCAATGTAGAGGATAAAGATGAAGCACTAACGCCGACGTTTGATATATTACCATAGTCAAACCGAGACTAAGATCCCCAGACTCTAGACAATTAGTAGCTCTCGAAGTTCAAAAGTTATAAGTTAAAGTCAATTAATAAGGATGAGTCAGGAAAGAAAAATGAAATTAAAAGATTGGCTTGGATTAGATTGGATATCCTGAAGCATCGCAAAGCTGTCTATCATTTTATAATGGAGTTATGCCTTCTCTGCTTCTCTTGTACTTAGCTAATTTACTGTGTTTGAAGTGCTTTTGATAATAGTATATCTTAATTATAGCATTAGGGGCAATTTAAATTGCGTTTACATTTATGAAAGCTACCCTCAAATCCAATTGTAACTGCATCCAGTGTACTCTTTGAGCCTGAAAAAAATGTTAGAATTGAAAGGAGCTTTAAATGGGTCTCATTCACTTTGTACTGCACACGAAAGTGGATTTCGCTTTCTAAGCCCCTTTGTAGCGTGTGCTACCATAAAAACACAAAAGGAGAACCATTTACGTCTGACCAAAAAGCACTACAAGAAGCACCAAAAGACATAAAAGACTTGTTGTAGGGCAACATTAAATGCATTAGGCGTTGCTTTCACCTTTTGCCTTTATGGAAAAACTCTTATGTTAGTATCAAATTAGAGATGAGTTAGTCTAGGTGCTAGTTTGCGCCATTATTATCAACTTTGTGTCCATGCATTTTACATTTACCAACACTACAGCTCAGCATAGCACTAATAAACTTGAAACTTTCAAAGGGGCTCACAAAAAAAGTCACAACTTTTTCATTGCTTATTCGCTTTATTGTTCTCATGTTTCTTCTGCTCAGTCATGTTGATTTTTTGTTAGACCCTGTACTTTAAAAAAGTACAAAAAGGGTCTATTAAGATTGTGCAAGTCAGAAATGTATGTAACAGGCAGAAGGAGACGTGGCAGACCCCACGAAGTATAAATATTCTTGATCAGGACGACGAGCTGAGTCGATATAGCCATGTCCGTCTGTTCGTCGGCCTGTCTGTCCGTCTGTATGAATACCTAGATCACGTAAACTGTAAAGATACAAACTTGTGCTTTGGCATACAATAATCTTATGATAACCTTTATCAGTGCTGTGAATTGTTGCCCAATCGGAGATATTCGAGATTAAAGTTTCCGTTCTAGGCAAGGAGGAGCACTGAGCACATAATGCATGTACATAAGTGTGTATGACTGGTTGCGTCTGACTTTGCGATGTGAGTGTGTGTGTGTGTGCATTGTTAGCCTTAGCTGCTACAAAGGAAAGAACAGGGTCTCCTACTGTCGGTTGCATCCGACTGTAGCTTTCCGAGTTTTTTCCAATCTAAATATGGGCGCCAAATGAATTTCATTTCACAGACGCAACGCGGGCAATTTTATTCACTGTCAAACGAAATTTGCTTCTGTTGCTTTGCACAACTTTGCCCATGCACAAAAAAAAAGTAGGCAAAGCTACAGTCGGACGCAAAGCTACAGTCGGACGCAACCGACAGTAGGTGACCCTGTACTTTGATTTGCCCTGGGAGTCTATAATAGCAGCAGCATATATGAACATACTCACATACACATACACATGCACTTATACACACACACACATAAACTTCTACATATAAATATACACGCAAATACAAACAATAACCAATACTCATACAGAAATTCAAACTCACAATCAAAAATCACGCATACGCCCTAGTAGCCGCGTACACTATGGCTTCCCCCCTTCCCTACCCAAATGCCTGGTAATGAAAATTGTTTGTCTAATATCTCCGGTGTTTCTTATCCGATTGGGCTGCAACTCGCACCAAACATGCAAAGCATCTAAAGCTTTAATCGTGCAAAAAATGAATCCAGTGACTCTAAAACTGTATATACTAAGGACATTTTTGTAAATTTGAGGGGGAGGGGGATGAGATATCAAATTAAAAACATAAACTTGGCCTGCCTATGTAATACACGAACCAAACAAAAAAAAAAATTAAAAATTAAAAATTAAATTAATCTTATAGTTTCCGAGATCTCGGTGTTCATACAGACGGACAGACGGACAGACGGACATGGCTATATCGACTCAGCTCGTCGTCCTGATCAAGAATATATATACTTTATGGGGTCTGCCACGCCTCCTTCTGCCTGTTACACACAAATGTCATTTGCACAAACCTAATAGACCCTTTGTACTTTTTTAAAGTACAGGGTCTAAAAAGCATTGAAATTAATTTGCTAGTTTCTGCTTCAGTATTTTCTTTGCGTTTTGTTTTTTTTTTTTCGCTGTCAACTCGGCGCTGCCTTTTAAGGTAATTTGTGGAGTCCATTTTTAGTTAGTCTTTTATTTCCATTTTACCAGATCCTGTAAATTTGGCACACATAAGGAGCATTTTTAATCTATAGTCAGTCATTGCACTCGTTTAAGCGTTTCTCTTAACTTTCTACTGATAACTCTGAAAGAACTCAAAAATTGAGGTTGTACGACAGGCCCAGAAACAGGTACAGATTGTTAACTAGCTTGGTCTGCTGTTGATTGCTTGCCCATTACGATTGGACTGCGTGTGAGGATAAAGTTGAGGATTCGGCTGTTGACTGTTAATGTTGCCCCGGCAACACTCACTGCCAGTTGGACAGGGAAACACTTTGGCAATTTGCAATTGGCATATCGAGAGCAGCATCCAGTAGAACAGAGAGGAGTCAAAAAGCATTCATGCATGCAAACAGACCATGGCTCGACGCACTTCAATGCTAGTGGATGGTGTCTATCCGATATATGTACTGCATGGGTTTCGTCGAACGGAGGAATAGGAACGTCAACCTGACACAAACCTGGCGGAAAAATCACGCTACGCTGATTCCATTCGCTTATTTACAATGTAATATTTATGGTTCAAGCTAACAAGAAATTTAAATGTATTTTTTATGACTTTTGTAGGAAAAAAATGGAAAAGGCAATACTAAAATTTGTGTTTAAACTTGAATATGATACAGACACGGTTGCCACTTTTGGAACACTTGTATTACTTTTTTAATAACAAACAATACTTCAAAAAAGCACAAAAGAGTTTATTAAGATTGTGCAACTCAGAAATGTATGTAACAGGCAGAAAGAGTCATGGCAGACCCCACAAAGTATATATATTCTTGATCAGGATTACGAGCTGAGGCGATATAGCCCTCTCTATCTGTCCGTCTGTCCGTCTGTCTGTATCAACAACTAGATATCGGAAACTATAACAGCTGTTTGTTTTTCGATATGTCATTACCTTCTCCCTCATATTTGAAAAATATTCTCAGCTTCTATAGCTTTATCAAAAGTTTTTATCAAAAATCTAACACAAACTTGATCTGCTTGTACTATAGGGGCATCTAACTGCCAAATATGATGTCTCTAGCTCTTAAACTTTCCGAGATCTAGGTGTTCATACGGACGGACAGACAGACGGACAGACGGACATGGCTATATCGACTCAGCTCGTCGTCCTGATCAAGAATATATATACTTCGTGGGGTCTGCCACGCCTAATTCTGCCTGTTACATACATTTCTGAGTTGCACAAATCTAATAGACCCCTTGTACTTTTTTAAAGTACAGGGTCTAATGAAACGGTACCTACTTGTGCTTTAGCTTTTTACGATGCATTGAATCGACGCATCGATGTTGAAAAAAATACATCGATACATCGGAAATTATCAAAAACATCGATGACATCGATATTGAGGTCGATGTTTCTGCAGCCCTATCATGTAGTAGTATTGCCATGAAGTATTACCCTTTACACCTCTTGCCGGCAAACCAATGCTTTATGACGTGAATGCATCATTGTGTAAATACGGACTTATTTACAGCCTGTATAGATTTAAAAACAATAATTTAAATACATTTGTATCTATTCATGACATCCAAAAATTTAAAAAAAAAAACAAAACACATTTTCTAAAAAGGAAGTGTGCTATTAAAAGAAACCCGATGTTCTGACATTTTTAAAATATTTTTTTGTGCTAAGGACACAATCAATAAAAATCAATTATCTTGTGTAGTATTTTTGTTATTGTACCCCTGTGTAATTAGAATCAGGCTTTTAAAATCAGTCACACACCACAACTAGCTGATACTCTACCACACAGCACAGATATTTTTTAGAAAGCTACAAGGAACTTATTTTGGTAAATCAACACAAAGCCATGTGCAAATTGGAAAAGAAGTTACAACTAAATTGTACAAGTTTTCCTTATAGAAAATTGTCAGGCGATTGTACTGCTGAAGATAAGAAGCAAATCGAACACAAACCACATTTTTTGCAAACACACAAGTTTGGAAATTGAAGACACACACTTCGCCTATGAAATAAAAAACAATTGTCAAAGTTGTAGAACTCGTTTGATTGGGTCAATTGTGCTTGCTTTGAGATGGACAATGCAATTAAAGTTTGAGGTTGCCTTGACTGCATAAGGCATGTAACAGAGTCAACTTCAAGTGACTCAAAGTATGCTTTAACTGTAACTTCGATACTTTTTAATTGTTGTAGAACTCTCGACTCGAGTTTTGTGCTTATCAAAGATGCAGTCAATGTTTGCTCATGTGAACGCAAGCAGACCAAACTCGTAACAACTCAACTGAAACTCATGGCTGTCAGGCCAGAAGAAGCTACGGCCTTTGCAAGGGGCAAGGGGAAAGCATTCCTAAGGTGATTCATGACTCGCATTGGGAATGTAAATACATGTGCGAAAGCAACCACCTGATAAATCAGCACGCTACGAACGCGTCTCTTCAATTTTTCCCAGAGTTATAATAGTGTGTCTGTCTATCTGGTTCTGTCACGGGGATATACCTCGTTAGCAAATCGCTTTACCGCCGCCGCAAGGTAATAAAAACAACTTGAGAAATGCTACGCTCACTTATTTTGCTTTTGTTATCCTTTATTCGGAATTATATTGATCTTGAATTGAAATGAATTGAATATGAAAATACGAAAATGTGGGGAATACTGCAGGTGCTACACTCAACTAAAAAAAATGTTCTGAATCTGTACTTAAAACCAGGCATACCGATGAAATATATTCTCAAATCAAACAAAAAAACGCCAAGCACAAGTGGCATAATGAATAATAATACATGATCGATATCTGGCTTGTAATTAACATTGGCACGAATGTCAATTATATTAATCTCTTCAATATAATGAAATTTCGATTTGCAGCCCGATCGGTAAGGGGGGTAAGGGGAAGTCAAGCCAATCATAAGCCAGTGACTTTAAAACTGTGAATGATGTACGGGTTTAAAAAACATTTTTGCAAATTTGATGGGGATGGGGGAGATATTGGTCATCAGACACAAACTTCACCTGCTTATGCAATACACAAGCCTAACCAAAAAAGAATTAAGTCTCTAGCTCTTATAGTTTGCGAGATATAGGTGTTCATACCGACAGACAGACAGGGCTATATCGACTCAGCTCGTCGTCCTGATCAAGAATATATATGCTTTGTGGGGTCTGACATTTGCATTGTCATTTGCACAAACTTAATAGACCCTTTTGGACTTTTTTAAAGTACAGGGTCTACAAAATATCGTCGATGTTTTTTCGTCTAATATTCACTCATGTACTGTGATTTACTTTTCAATTCACTGCCTACAATTTCATTAAATTCAATTCATATAAAATAAGTGAAAGCGAAAACCGGAACATGCCCGAATGTATTTCTTCTTTGCATGAATAAAGCTTAAGACACATTGAATGTTAGGTGCAACTTTCAGTCCAATCGGATAATAAACAGCGGAGATATTGGATAATCAATTTTCTGTACTAGGCATAGGGCCGGTAGAGCGAATACGTGATTTGTTAATGTGGATACGAATGTTTATGTGAGAATTGGATTCTTTTTGTATTTGCGCGTATATTTCAATGTATAAGTGTATGTGTGCATATATGTACATATATGCTGCTGCAATCGAAGCCCAAGGCAAAGCAAAGTACAGGGTTTTGTACTGTACACATACACATAGCCACATACACCTATACAACTATACGCGCAAAAACAAACACCAATACTCACACACACATAAATACGCATATGTCAAAAATTACGCATATGTATGTCAGAGTGGCCGGGTACACTGTGGCTTCCCCCTCCTCAAGCCAAATGCAGAAAATGATTCTTTAATATAACCGGCGTTTATTATCCGATCGGTCTGCAAATCGCACCAAACATTCTATGCATCCTGAATTTTATACATGCAAATAATGAAGACGGTGACTCTAAAACTGTACAGGCTAAGAATTTTGTTGAGAATTTAAAAGGAATTTATTTAATGCATGAACCGAATTAAGTCTCTAGCTCTTATATTTTGCGAGATCTAGGTGTCATACATCTAGGTCATACAGACAGACAAATAGACAGACGGACAAACAGACAGATATCGACTCAGCTCGCCGTCCTAATCATAAATATATACATATATTCTTTGTGTGGTTTGCTGTATACATCCTAAATTCTGTGTAAGTGTATTTTGTCTTTTTGTCTCAATAAAACCCACGATTACGGAAATTGTAAGAGCTATTTAGGTTATAAATATAGATCCATGCATTGCATAAGCAGACAGTTGAGGATTTTTTTGAGCATCTTGGTATTACAGTAGAATCCGGTTATAACGACTCTGCTTAAAGCGTCTGTCCGGTTATTGTGACGAAAACTCGATGGCTTGGTTGGTCCCCATACAAACTTATATGAAAGGGACTCCGCTTAGTACGTTTCCGCTTTTAGCGACAAACCGCCTATACAGACGGGATTTTTCACAATTCAACCGGATATTGCGACGTACCGAAAAAAAATACAGCGAAATAATGCCAACTTTAAGCATCAAACGACGATGTTAGAAATGTATGTATCTATCAGTGATCGGCACCCTTGCTTGTGTGTGTAGCAGCGACTCTACTCTCTCTTAGTTTTAGTTGGCGCCTTAGCAACGCTGCTGAGAGAAAGAGAGAGGGAGAGTCGAAGTGCAATACCGACGTCACACAAATGTTTACAGCGTGCGTGTGCAGACCTCATAACCTATTCCATGAGATGTCCCGTTATATTTCTAGTTTTTTCTGATTTTTTTTAAGTAAAACTGAATGCGTAAATTCACCAAATGTGAGTTAATGCGCAAAATGCGCCATAGTGAGCTTCTGAATAATGCATATGTATACGACTACAAACCTATGTTATTGAATTGAATTTATTAAATTTTTTATTTTGATTAAAAAATTAATTTGTTTTATTTTAAAACCTATTACAAACATGGCAGCCCTAAAATAAACAAAAAAAAAATTTTTTTTGCTCCTTTTGGTTAATGCGTCTTCCGGGTATAACGACGTAAAATCGTCGGTCCCTTGAAAGTCGCTATAACCGGATTCTACTGTATTTCCAAATTCTACGTAAAAAACAGGGTCTTTACTATCGATTGCGCTGTACGAAATTGTAGATTACGGATTAGATGCACACAGTTTGGAGTTTGAGTTAAGACTAAGGACCGAGAGAATAATACTTATTTTCTATGTATGCTTGGATTCTTTTTCTAGAGTCTTTTATATCTTACACTACAAGATTAAACACATCATGCAGAAATTATTTTAAAATCGTAAGAATTTCGGTCCGTAAAACTTTAACTATGCAGCTGCTGTTTACTTTAGTTCAAAATAAAATCTGCATAAATGTACCTAACTAACCAAACCGAACATCAAAGAACGAAATCCGACACCCTGTCACCACCATCTTCATCTACATGTACTGCCCCTTGCCACTGTTTAGTACTTTTTCTCTTAATGTCTTCAAATAAGCGTTGTCCTTGCGGCTGTGCCACAGATTTTTATGACATTGCAGCACATTAAATTTTACAGCTTATCAAAACAGTTGACACTTCCACGGCTGGCTGATACAATACTCATTCCTTCTGGCACTCCCACTCCTACTCTCACTGGCACTCCAACCCCTAGTCTCTTCTCCCGTTGCCCGTGTACAGTTACGGTTTCAGTTTCTGTGTCAGTTTCAGTTTTTGGGCTGGCAGCTGCCAGGCAAACCACATTGACAGCGACATCAGCAGAGGTACAAGCGGCTCCCTTGACGCCATTTACATTTTGGTTAACTGTAAATTGGCTTTGTGTGTGTATGTGCAGAGAGAGTATGTGTAAGTCTGTGCGTTACAAAACTTTGTTGAAGCTCATTGAGCGCGTTAATTGATTTTCGCGCCAAACAAAGGCAAAGTTTGAAGGGGCGTGGGGCAAAAGGGCACACAAGCAGATTGCCGACCAGACAACAGACGGCAAAACAAAAGTGTCAGGCTATGAAACAGCCAAAGGACTAGGGGTCCACAGGACACACTAAAAAGGCCAATTGTTGGCATTGGCGTTGGCGACGGCAGGATTCCGCCATGCCAACACAATAAAAGTAGCAGAGGCAGAAGCCCTAAAAAATATGCCAGCGAGGAGAGAGGACACATGCTGCTGGGCTGAAGGCAGGGGTGGGTGTCTGTGTGTGGGAGGCTAGTGAAGCAATTTACGAAATGACATTATTTGAACGCAAAACATAAAGAAAAGCAGCGAGCAGAGAAAGGAAAACGGCAAAAAATTACTATAGTACAACAACTAAAATAGACAGCAATTGCTGCCTGCCACAATGCCCCTCCCACCCCACCGTACGTACGTTTAACACTCCATCACTACGCGCCATTGTTGCACTGCGCTTTTCATTTTTATTTCCCTATTTTTCAAGCAACAGTAGCAGCGTTGCTGCTGCAAGTTCACAATATTTTTACAAGAGAGCGCAACTATTTTTTGCTTTTTGTTTTTTTGCCAGCTCATTTCTTTGTTTTTTCTGCTTCTATATTTTGTTTGGCTTCGTTGTCCCTTGAAAAACATTTTATAGCCTCTTGGCCGAGCACAGCGAGAGGGTAAAGGGCAAAGGGCGCCGAGGTGGGGGGCTGAGGTCAGGTCAATTGCAGGCGTTTCTTGGAATTTTAATGCCCTTATGTTGCATATATGTGGGTGACAAGAGTGGAGCAGGGCCAAGGGGAGCGACTTGCATGAAATGATAATAAAAACGAAATAAATTTTATGCAGCGTAACGAGTAAGGGAGAGTGGGGTGAGGGAGAAGAGAGAGCAAGCAGCTGAATGACTAACCAAGTACATGCACATTTAAGGGATACAACGCATAAAATAAATGAACTGCACACACACAACATGTACACACACATATGCAGATGGATAATGGAGCTATCCTCGAATGTGTGTGTAAATTTTAAACTGATGAATATTAACGGCAATTCCCCATAAAGCAAATGACCCAGCACATTAATGTCCATAGCTCAAGCACTTGAAAAACTTGTGTAAAATTTATTTTTACTTTATTTTAAATATTGCTGAAACTTTAATTTCGAATGACCATATCTCATTGCCTTACTTGCTTTTCCATTTTAATTAAAAATCTGCATTCATCTGCAGCTTGTCTGCAAAGTTTGCCTTCTGACAAACCAATATTTACTCGTACCTGATATAATTTTAACAAATTTTAGTCACCAAGCCCCTGCATTTATAGTACATGTGTCCGAATCCGTATGCAAAACTCGTGCTCGAACCCAGACCCTGGCTTCAATTTTATTTGCACATGTCAAAAGTGCGCAGAGTGCGAATACAAATAAAGTATGTATGTATATTGATGGTCTATTATCTCTCTGTACCTCTTTTCCTGTGTGGCTCTTGGCCTTACATAGCTCATGCTGTAGCCAAAATACTCCCTATTTACGAATGTTATTGTGTATGTAAATTGGATTTTTACTGTAATTTTAATAATTAATAACTGTGTTGTTTACTGTGTTAACTGGCGTTAACAGGATGGTGCTAAATTTACTCTATCTAAAGCTTAACTATAATTCATAATACTGCATTTAAAGAATTAACATTTATGGCCAGTTAAGAACCTTATTCACCAAGTTAATCTATATCTGTTTTTCACTGAAACCAAATGTCGGAATCGTTGGGCGCATTCACCAAACTTTATTATTGAATAGTGACGTATAAGTTAAGAATCATTATACAAGCAATCTGATAAATGCACCCATTGTCTGTGTATTTTGTTAAATGGTCATTAGAAAAACTAAACCAAACACTCACACATGCAGACATATCGTAAAGTCACGTGCAACCACGCAAACACATTTGCCTAGTACAGGAAATTGAATTTTGAATATCTCTGGTGTTTATTATTCGATTGGGCCACAATTCACAGCACAGATTAAAGTTACCATAAGATCATTGTATGCTTAAGCACAAGTTTGTATGATATATGATATATGATATATGATATATGATATATGATATATGATATATGATATATGATATATGATATATGATATATGATATATGATATATGATATATGATATATGATATATGATATATGATATATGATATATGATATATGATATATGATATATGATATATGATATATGATATATGATATATGATATATGATATATGATATATGATATATGATATATGATATATGATATATGATATATGATATATGATATATGATATATGATATATGATATATATGATATATGATATATGATATATGATATATGATATATGATATATGATATATGATATATGATATATGATATATGATATATGATATATGATATATAGGTGATATATGATATATGATATATGATATATGATATATGATATATGATATATGATATATGATATATGATATATGATATATGATATATGATATATGATATATGATATATGACATATAATACACCTGCGTCACACACGTCTGTTCCCTCTGAACTCTACTCCTACCCTGCTTATTCGCTTCTTACTTCAATTCTCTTAGTTTTTAATTCGATTCAATGCAATATTTAGCTTACACACTAATACATTTACACTTTTGTATTTTCTTCTTAAGCTTATTCTTACAATCCTACATATGTATACTTAATTGCCTAACTTTCTATAAGAACCTACATTTTGAGATGCACTGAGAGAAAAAAGCCATGTGAAAAATGACTATGGTCGTAGTTCAATTTTTTTGTTCTGAGAAAACCTAAAAATATACACAAATGTACTTAATTTGACTAAAATCATATTCAATTCGCAAATAAATTTGAATCTTGTCAAATCAAAGTTGAAAGTGTTCAATTCAAGATTAAATCAACTTCAATTCAACTACAAAATTGCTTGATTTGACTAAAAACATAGTAAATGTAAAAACAAATATGCATCTATTCAAATCAACAACGAACAACATTAACGCTGTACATAAATCTAAACAGTTATGTTCGCATTCTTTGGTGCCTATTCGTAATGCGCGGTATACATACATAAATATGCCGAACTTTATTAGTTGGTTCTATCGTTCTTACAGTAAGTATTTAGTCCGCATTCTTGCAAATTGTTCATAAGAATTGTATTTGGTATTTGGGATGTGCAAACTGTTAAAGCTTTGTGACGCAAGGGTCTAAGTCGACAGTGAACAGCGTTGCGTGTCAACCAAGCAGGACTCGTGAGTTCGAACCGCGAAACCCCGGACAAGTAAATTTGGTATGTAAAATTAAAATATAAATATAATATTAATTTAAATATATATAAATATTATATAATATAAAATATATAAATACAAATTTAATAAATGTAAAGAATTTATAAAATAAAAAAAAATTTATAAAAAAAAAAAATTATAAAAAATGTGGTGCAGCATATGTAGTTTGGCGGTTAATCAATTTTTATTTTTTTTTTTTAATTGTGCGTATTTGAATTGAACGGAGGCGTAATCAATTTGACTATGATATTTTAATACGAAAACTCTTGAATTGAACAAATTCATAATCATATGCAAATTAAAGTGATTCCATGTCAAGTTAACAATTTCATTGATAACTTGACATTTATCCCCATAAATTTTCAATTCAACTACAAAATAGTGATTTTTAATACGTTTTTTTCCTCAGTGTAGTATTAATCCTACCCTAGCAGTTTCTTATGACCAACATTTGGTGTAACTGAAATGCTATTTCGGACATTCTTGACAGTTTTGCTGTGTTATGTAAAATTTTGCTTGTTAAACATATTGAACACAACGTAAAATGGTTCAATTTACCACTGAAATAGTGAGGGAAAAGTAAGTGCAAGAAATCATGAACGGGGAAGATAGACAGATAGAGAAGGGGGAATTTGAATGCAATTGTTGCTAGAAAACCAATGCCAATGACAGAAGGAATTATGTAAATGTGTATCGATGTGTGTAAGTGCTACAGAACGAAAGAGAGATAAAAGGGGCGAGTGAGAGAGTGATAAAGAGTGTGCGTATGTGTGTGTGTAAAAGCAACAATGCATAATGAATGCTCTTCGATGCGTGGGTGTTCGATGTGTTCATGTCATGTTGAATAAATGCTCAAACACACGCGTACACACTCACTGACACACTCACACTTACTCATCCACGCACATAAAAGAGACACAGCAGCCATTGTCCATTGCTCCGTGCAGCTGAAACTGACTGAATGTGAATTCAAATGCAATTGTGAATATGCATGTGTGTGTAGGTATGTGTGAATGTGTATGAACGTGACTGCATGTTGTTGTCGCTGTGAGTGTGTGTGTGTGTGTGTGTGTGTGTGTGTGTGTGCGTATGTGCGTATGTGCTTGTTTGTTTGTTTGCCATGTTGCACTGACCCTTTGATTTATCAAATGAAATTGTTAATTTGTAGCTAAAGCCAATTTCAGTTGCACATGTGGCACTTCTATGGCTCAGTCTCCCTTTGTCTATCTCTTACCGCCTCGCTCCTTTTCTCTAGCTCTTGGCCACAAGCTGCTGGCAAAGGCCACAGAAAATGTGCAAGGACTATAGCAACAACAAGCAGTTGCTACTGCCAATAATTGACTGCTGCAACTGCAACAACAAGTGCAGTTAATGCAGTTTCATTTTCAATTTGTGTTTCAATTTGAGCTTTTCCTTGGGTATAACGGGACTCAATTTCCGTTCCAGCCACAAAACGAAATTTCAATTAAATTCTGCGATTGGCCAATTAATCGATTCGCATTTAAATTTTAATTTAAATCAATTGCAATGGCGATTTGTTATTGTTAATGAAAGCAACATGCATTTGTTTTACTTGCGGTTTAGCATGTGTGTGTGTGTGTGCGTATCTGGGAGTCTGGCATAGAGATCCATATCAGCTGCAACAAATGCATTTGCCATTTCCAGATTGATGGCGATTTTAATTGGCATTGATTGCAAAATAACAATTCCATTTAATAACCCCAGGCATACACCCTAACGCACACACGCAAAATTGATAATGATGTGCATTTAAAATATGGCGTACCACTACACACAGAACCACACACACAGATGCACTCAATTAATAATTCCTGCATAATCCAAAATGTATCACTTCAATCTGTAGGTCTCTCGCTCTATCCACGTCTCCCTCACACCTTATCCGCGCTAAGGCTAACACAATTACAGTAGAATCCGGTTATAACGACTCTGCTTAAAGCGTCCGTCCGGTTATTGTGACGAAAACTCAATGGCTTGGTTGGTCCCCATACAAACTTATATGAAAGGGACTCCGCTTAGTACGTTTCCGCTTTTAGCGACAAACCGCTTATACAGACGAGATTTTTCACAATTCAACCGGATATTGCGACGTGCCGAAAAAAAATACAGCGAAATAATGCCAAATTTAAGCATCAAACGACGATGTTAGAAATGTATGTATCTATCAGTGATCGGCACCCTTGCTTGTGTGTGTAGCAGCGACTCTAATCTCTCTTAGTTTTAGTTGTCGCCTTAGCAACGCTGCTGAGAGAAAGAGAGAGAGAGAGTCGAAGTGCAATACCGACGTCACACAAATGTTTACAGCGTGCGTGTGCAGACCTCATAGCCTATTCCATGAGATGTCCCGTTATATTTCTAGTTTTTTCTGATTTTTTTCAAGTAAAACTGAATGCGTAAATTCACCAAATGTGAGTTAATGCGCAAAATGCGCCATAGTGAGCTCATTCAGTTTAAGCTCGACACTTGTGAATTTATTAAATTTTTTGTTTTGATTAAAAAATTAATTTGTTTTATTTTAAAACCTATTACAAACATAGCAACCCTAAAATAAACAAAAAAAAATTTTTTTTCCTCCTTTTGGTTAATGCGTCTTCCGGGTATAACGACGTAAAATCGTCGGTCCCTTGAAAGTCGCTATAACCGGATTCTACTGTATATACCACATTCTCGTGGCCATGTCCATTGAAGTAAAAGAAGTCAATACGGCCTATTAAATCAGTTCGAACATAACTGAGATTATCTTATTTTTCAGCTGAAATGAAGTTTTACAGTATACAGCATCTATACCTGAATGACTTTAACTTGCTTTCTCCAACTTCTTCCCTAAATCTTTATACTCTCTAGGCAAGCATACAGAGGAAAGAACACAATTTGCTACTGTTTGTTGCGCCCGACTGTACGCAATATGTACGTTTCCTGATACGATTCTGACTCTTTCTGGAGACCATTATACCGATATAGTCCTGTCTGTCTGTCCGTCTGTCTGTATGAAGACCTAAATCTCGGAAACTATAAGAGCTAGAGACGTAATTATTATACCCTGTACGTTAAAAGACATACAAAAGGGTCTATTAAGTTTGTACAACTCAGGTATGTATGTAACAGGTAGAAGGAGGAGTGGCAGACGCCACAAAGTATATACATACATACATATGTTGGAATGCCAGTTTTGTCATTTCACACAGTTTGCAGTTCTGTTTGTTAATAAATAGACATCGATACGTAGTCATAAGTTAACATCGAAAAGTAGTTTTATGAAGCTATCGAGAAATATATTGTAAGCTGAACGCTCGAAACAACAAGACGTGCGTACTGCGTAGTGAAAAAAAACGAGAAGATTAAAGCGTGAATTATAAAAAAAAAGTGAATATTACATTATAATTATTATATTTTAAGTTGAAGAAGTAGACTGTTGTTGTTATTTTCTTTAGCCTCCAGCAAACGGCTCTATATATATATATTCTTGATTCTTGGGTTCCTGAATTAAGTTTATTTGTTAACGCAGATACCTGACCTTGAGAACACTCTTTCGCTCGTAGCTGAACTTATTGGTATATTAAAAATTTGTCTTGTAAGTTTTTGGAGAAGCTAAAGGTTTTTTGCATTTCTCCAAAACTCTAGAACATTGTTTGTCTTCATTTGTTTTGTCGCATTTATAATAATTTTCTATCGCAATATCGACAGCACTGCGCTCTAATTTGACCATTTTGGCATTGGTTTCATCTCTATATTCAAAAAACTCGGAAAGCTACAGTCGGATTCAACCGACAGTAGAAGACCCTGTACTTTGATTTACCCTGGGTGTCGATAATAGCAGCTGCATGTATGTATATACTCACATACACATACATATAAACATATGTGTGGGGGGTTTCCCCCCTCCCCTAGCCAAATGCCTAGTACTGAAAATTGTTTGTCCAATATCTCCGGTGTTTATTATCCGATTGGGCTGCAACTCGCACCAAACATGCAAAGCTTCTAAAGCTTTAATCCTGCAGACCCTGTACTTTAAAAAAGTACAAAAGGGTCTATTAAGATTGTGCAAATGACATTTGTGTGTAACAGGCAGAAGGAGGCGTGGCAGACCCCATAAAGTATATATATTCTTAATCAGGACGACGAGCTGAGTCGATATAGCCCTGTCTGTCTGTCCGTCTGTCTGTATAAACACATACACAGAGGGAAAAATTACGTTCTAAAATTAAGTTTGAATGTACATGTCGGAGAGAAATTCTGGGAAGTACATTTTTCAGACGAAATCATGCGAGAGGCATCGCAGCAGAGACAGTGGCAGTCTCTGCTGGTGAGTGAAGTCCGTTGACGAGTTACCGAAAGGAGTGAGATAGAAAGAGATAACGATGTAGGCTCAACTTAAAAGAGAATGCAGAGAGAACATGCTGAGAGAGCATAATGATCGAATGTGCGTAGAAGTTAGTCTAGTTTGGGTAACGAACGTGAGCGGAACTCGCTGTGCTGCCGCATCAAGCATAAAAGTGCGTCACAATGAATGAAACTACCCGGCTTCCGACATCAGAAGTGGGATCGCCTTCGCCACAAGAGCACAGCTCTGCTCAATATATGGCACCGTTGGAAGAGCAAAACAAAAATCTCATGGAAATTATAAAAACCATGCAGGTGCCAAGAGCCTCGACGTCAGACGGGAAGACCACGCACGTGACACTGCCCAAATTTAATCCCGATGGCGCTGGAGCAGATGCATCAGCATGGTGCACTACGGTCGACTTGATCTTCGCAGATAATGTACTTGAAGGCAGTGCCCTGGTAATAGCACTAAGCAAAGCGCTGGAAGGCAGTGCTTCGCAATGGCTGTCCCAAGTATGCTTTTGCTGGCATCACTTGGACCCAATTCAAGGAACTGTTCATCCAGCGATTCGTGGGCATTGAGACAACGGCTGCCGTACTGATTAATGTTTTAAACGGGCGTCCCAAATCTGGAGAGAGCTTTGCTGAATATGGCAGTCGCATCGTTACGCTATTACTACCCAAGTGGAAATCTACGGATTTGGAGGAGATTGCGGTGTCAATAGCGTTAGCCCACATGGCACAAATTGACAATAATTCGCTGCGCTGGGTTTTTACGACCAACGTGGCGACGCGTAATGAACTACAGCGGCAGCTGCAGGCTTACGCCTTCAAGAAACGTAAAAACGAAGAGGATGAATATTCGTCAAGCTCGGACAAGAAGAAACTACGAATGCAGTCGCAGGTAAAGTGCCATTTTTGTGGGAAAATTGGCCACAAATACGCCCAACGCCGCGCTCGCATGGAGAGCTCATCCTCCACGAAAGGAAAGAATTACAGTGGAAGCAGCGAGTCCGGAGTAAAGGATCGTCCAAACATAAAATGCTACAAGTGTGGTGAGGTTGGACACATTGCTTCTGTATGTCCCAAAGGCAGTACCTGTGGAAACGACAAGTACAAGGAGAAGCGCGTGGACATATGTCAAGTTCTGGAGCCCAAAGGAATATTCTATCAAATGGGTGAGCCCTTTCCATTTTTCTTTGACTCGGGTGCCGAGTGTTCTTTGATAAAAGAAAAATTATGTAACAAAATTGCTGGAAAAAGATTTAATAATTTACTTTGTTTTACGAGGAATTGGCGATAATATTGTTAAGAGCCATTTGCAGATTTTGTCTACTGTTCAAATATCACAATTTAACTTAGAAATTTTGTTTCATGGCGTATTGGACATTTATTTGAAGCATGACATTATGATTGGACAAGAAATACTTCAGCTTGGTTTTGGTGCTATGATTGAAACAGACATGAAATATATACAGTTTTGAAAATTTACTTGACACCAACATAGGATTAAGTGAAATTGATAAATGTAAGCTAAAAAATATATTGGGAAAATATTCTGATAATTTTATAAATGGAATCCCAACTAAGCGCGTAACTACAGGAGCATTAGAAATTCGTTTAATAGACGAGAATAAAACTGTACAAAGACGCCCTTATCGGCTCAGTGCAGATGAAAAGCTATTAGTTAGAGAAAAAATAGACCAAATGCTTAAGTCCAATGTGATCCGTCCAAGCAATTCGCCATTTGCAAGTCCAATGTTATTAGTTAAAAAGAAAGATGGCAGCGACAGATTGTGCATCGATTTTCGTGAGCTAAATTCAAATACAATTTCCGATAAATATCCATTGCCATTGATTTCAGATCAGATAGATCGCTTGCGAGGCGGAAAGTATTATCACTAAGCATTCAATACATAGAGCTGTCAAATAGCCTAAAAAGCGGTACCATGAATTTTGCGACGATCAGGTCCAGCCAACATGCAGCATGTGCGATCGAACATGCGACTGAGCAGCCAGCGCATGAGAAACTGGTTTCGGTCGAGTTGGACCAACGTCAGTCGAGTTGTTGTCAGTCTTGCACAGACGCTCGAACGGAAAGCACGGTCTGTGTCGAGCATGCGGATTTTTTCCGTTCAATGTGTTTGTGTGTATATGTGTGCCTCATATGCGCATGTATGCTGCTGTGATGCCGACTTTCATGCTTTCCTACTTTGCCATTTCAGAGTCTCAGCGCAGAAATTTGTATACGCTTTGCCTGCGGCTGACCCTTTATATGTATGTTGTTGTTGTCGACTGAGCAAAACCGGTTTTGCCCAGTTTCTCGCCTTTGCTCGCGGCCTGTGCCTGCCTGCGGTCGTTTGTTGTTGTTCTGGGTGTTTTGCTCTCGGTCTGTGCCTGCCTGCGGTCGATTGTTGTTGTTCTGGGTGTTTTTCAGCTTGTGTGCGATTGCACCTGCTCGATCGCTATAGCTTTGATTTATTATGAGTATTTGTTCATTTTTATTAATATTAACAATTAGTATAGACATATTATATTTAAAATTCAGCAAATTTTATTGCGAATTTAATTACATTACTCTTCCTAACTTTACAATTTTTTATATTTTTTACAGTAATGTTTTAATGTAATTTAAATCAATTTTAATTAGTTGTTAAATTCTATTGTAAATGGTATTATACTTAAACTTTAATAATTATGTATGTGCGTACATTTTTAATTTAGTTACATACATATACATAATTTAGTTACATACATATACATATGTATATGTATATACATAGTTACATACATATACATTACTGTAAAAAATATAAAAAATTGTAAAGTTAGGAAGAGTAATGTAATTAAATTCGCAATAAAATTTGCTGAATTTTGAATATAATATGTCTATACTAATTGTTAATATTAATAAAAATGAACAAATACTCATAATAAATCAAAGCTATAGCGATCGAGCAGGTGCAATCGCACACAAGCTGAAAAACACCCAGAACAACAACAATCGACCGCAGGCAGGCACAGACCGAGAGCAAAACACCCAGAACAACAACAAACGACCGCAGGCAGGCACAGGCCGCGAGCAAAGGCGAGAAACTGGGCAAAACCGGTTTTGCTCAGTCGACAACAACAACATACATATAAAGGGTCAGCCGCAGGCAAAGCGTATACAAATTTCTGCGCTGAGACTCTGAAATGGCAAAGTAGGAAAGCATGAAGGTCGGCATCACAGCAGCATGCGCATATGAGGCACACATATACACACAAACACATTGAACGGAAAAAATCCGCATGCTCGACACAGACCGTACTTTCCGTTCGAGCGTCTGTGCAAGACTGACAACAACTGACTGACGTTGGTCCAACTCGACCGAAACCAGTTTCTCATGCGCTGGCTGCTCAGTCGCATGTTCGATCGCACATGCTGCATGTTGGCTGGACCTGATCGTCGCAAAATTCATGGTACCGCTTTTTAGGCTATTTGACAGCTCTATGTATTGAATGCTTAGTGGTATTATTCTACTTTAGACATGGCTAGCGGATTTTACCAAATACCGATCCACTCAGATCCCATAGAGAGAACAGCATTTGTCACCCCAGAAGGTCAGTACGAATTTCTAGCTATGCCATTTGGGCTTAAAAATGCATCTTCTATTTTTCAACGTGCCATAGTGCGAGCCCTGGGGGACTTAGCCTATTCTTACGCTGTGGTCTATATAGATGACGTGCTGATTGTTGCAAATACATAAGAAGCATATGAAAGGTTAAATATAGTGCTGAGAGTTTTGTCTGAGGCAGGTTTTACATTTAACGTAAAGAAGTGCGCTTTTCTTCGCACAGGAATAGAGTACCTTGGATTTTATATTAAAGATGGTGAAATTAAACCGAATCCAAGTAAAATAGAAGCCCTTTCTGTTTGTCACCACCATCCACTGCAACGCAGTTAAGGCAATTCATAGGTTTGGCATCGTACTTCAGACAATTTGTCCCGCGGTTCTCAGAGCAGATGATGCCGCTCTATCAGTTGACCTCTAAGCTTAAAACGTTTGATTGGAATGAGAAGGATGAGCAGATCCGCCAGAAGATTATCAAAGTGCTGACGAGTGATCCTGTGCTGACAATCTTTGACCCTGAACTCCAAATCGAATTGCATACAGATGCCAGTGCTGATGGGTACGGTGCAATGCTGATGCATAAGATAGATGGTAAACGTAGAGTAGTAGAATATTTTAGCAAACGCACAACAGCATCAGAAGCTAAATATCACTCGTATGAACTAGAAACTTTAGCTGTTTATAATGCAGTGAAACACTTCAGACATTATTTACACAGTAGAAAATTTATTGTGCACACCGATTGCAATTCATTAAAAGCTACTCGAACGAAAGCTGAGTTGACCCCAAGAGTACACCGTTGGTGTGCGTACTTACAGGCATTTGATTTTAGTGTTGAGTATAGAAAGGGTAGTCAAATGGCACACGTGGATTTTTTTTCACGAAACCCAATTCCTGTAGTTTCAACTGTTATTCGTAGGGCAGCAGAAGTTCGTGTGGATTTAGCAGTAATAACGAATAATTGGCTAATCGCCGAACAGCAGCGAGATGGTAACATAATAAAAACCATAGGCCAAATAAATAGCGAAGACATAGAGACAGATGTAATAAAAACTTATGAAATTAGAACTGGACTATTATATCGCAAGATACAACGTAATGGCAAGACTAGTTGTTTACCAGTGATTCCTAAGGCGTTTAGGTGGTCTGTCATAAATCATGTGCACGAGGCCTTGATGCATTTAGGATGGCAGAAGATCCTAGACAAGGTTTATGAACAATTCTGGTTTGAGCATATGTCTAAATATGTCAGAAAGTTTGTTGAAAATTGCATAACCTGTAAATTGTCTAAACCCTCTTCAGGAAAGGTACAAATGGAATTGCACTCTATACCTAAGATTGATATACCTTGGCATACCATCCACGTGGATATAAGTGGTAAACTCAGTGGAAAGAATGACTTGAAGGAGTATATTATTGTCCAGATAGATGCGTTCACCAAGTTTGTTCACTTATATCACACTCTTAATCTGGATTCGGAAAATTGCATTAAAGCTGTAAAGTCAGGTATATCTTTCTTTGGAGTTCCCAGTCGAATCATCGCCGATCAAGGCAGGAGTTTCGCTAGTAATAAATTCCGTGAATTTTGCTCAACGAATAAAATTGATTTGCACTTAATAGCCACAGGTGCAAGCCGTGCCAATGGATAGGTGGAGCGTGTCATGAGCACGTTAAAAGCTATGCTAACGGCTGTAGAAACTAGTGAGCGTTCTTGGCAGGATGCATTGCAAGATATTCAGTTAGCCATGAATTGCTCTACAAATAGAGTTACAAAGTCTAGTGCTCTAGAGTTGCTAATAGGGAAAGAGGCTAGGCCTTTTGGTATGCTGCAAATAAATGAAGAAGATAACATAATAGATAGAGAAGATGCTAGAATAAAAGCTAAAGAAAATATGGAAAGTAATGCACGATACGATAAAGAAACATTTGACAAAAATAAGGCGAAAGTTATTGCGTATAACGTAGGTGATCACGTTTTATTGAAAACTGAAGAGCGCCATCAAACAAAACTTGACCCCAAGTTTAATTGTCCGTTTCAGGTAATTAAAGTATTAGACGGAGATCGATACGAATTAAAGTCATTAGTTAATAAGCGAACATATAAATACTCCCACGAGTTCTTGAGAGCGCTACCAAACAGACAGTTAATTAGCGAATTGACTGAGGAATTCCAAAGTGATGATGAGTCCCAAGTTGGGGAAGAGCCTGTGAATGGCACAAGAGAATGTGCGTCAGTATCCCTAGATGGGAAAGAGCATGGAGACGGCACTAGTGAATGTGCGTCTGTGTCCCAAGAGGGGAAATGTTGAACGCAGTATAACAGCTGTCTCGCAGGGTCGAACAGTGTTATGGCGGAGGTCTTGGTGACCTGGTGCATATGTTTGCACGGCAATGATGAATGAAATTAAATGGCAAATTTAAGTTATGTAAAAGATGAATTGTCTGAAATTAAGAATGGCTCTGTATAAGTTTGTGAAATGGAAAAATGAAAAGCTTATGTTAATTGATTAAGTTGGAATTGTTTGTGAAAAGCGACTCATTAACTGTATAAGAGAACAATGATGAAGATAATTAATGAATAAATTAAAATTAAGAGTTAGAATAAGAAAACCAATATAACGGATGTTTTCTTGATTTGTTTAGTAAATCTAAAAATTCAACACACAGGGACGTGTGATAGGTCAGGAAGGCCGTGTCGGAGAGAAATTCTGGGAAGTACATTTTTCAGACGAAATCATGCGAGAGGCATCGCAGCAGAGACAGTGGCAGTCTCTGCTGGTGAGTGACGTCCTTTGACGAGTTATCGAAAGGAGTGAGATAGAAAGAGATAACGATATAGGCTCAACTTAAAAGAGAATGCAGAGAGAACATACTGAGAGAGCATAATGATCGAATGTGCGTAGAAGTTAGTCTAGTTTGGGTAACGAACGTGAGCGGAACTCGCTGTGCTGCCGCATCAAGCATAAAAGTGCGTCACAATGAATGAAACTACCCGGCTTCCGACATACACAATTTAAGAATTTGCAATCTTAGTTAAAAATTCTTGAAATAAGAATGTTTTTCTCAAAATAAGTTTAAAAGCTCTTAAAACTAGTATTATTGGATTTGAAACAAGTATAAAGCAATCTTGAAATAGGAAAAATCTAATTTTTCTTAAAGTGAGAATGAATATTCTACTTTGAAGAATTATCTACGGTTAAATTATATACACACAATAATATTGTTAATATTCGTTTATAGTATTTTAGAACAAAAAAATATTTTATTTAATTGAGTTGGAAAACTGAAATCGACAGCTAAGCTTTTTATGTTAGAAATAAGTAATTATTTTCAATTTTTCAATTTATTAAACATTTAAATTCCCCGCCAAACATATGTTATTTAAACCAGAGTTGCATAAACAAGCAAAACTGCGATACTGCTCGTATCGATTATCGATAATATTGAAATCGGTGTTTTGCCACAACTGGTTGGCATTTTAAGTTGTGTGAAATTGTGAAATCGGTTGCATATAATAATGGATCATATTATTGAATTTAGTGAAACGCAATCTCCTCCCTCTTCCGATAGTAGGTTATTGGAGAATTTGCTTCGTGAATTCGATTTGCTTGAAGTTTTGCCTTATTTAGAAGGTAAGTAACACGCGCATGTGAGAAATGTATTTAATTAACTGTATAACAGTATACAAAAAAAGTGCAAGTGTATGAAGTTAAATAAATAATACATATGTGGCGACCGAGCAGCAGCCAGGCCCAGCAGCGCCACGGCGGCGAAAGCAAGTACTAATTCCTCGTGCCGAGATTTAACACGATAGTATCGAGAAGCATAAGCGTCATGAACGCTACCTTCCCTAACGATCGCTCGCTGCTCTGAATGGATAAAACTAAGAAAGACATTATTGGAATAAAGCATTATTTAGTTTATTAAATAATCGAATTCCTACATTGGTGACCCCGCAAAGCATTATGGACACGAATACGCTTGAAAATTCAGCTTCTGCAACTTGCTCGCCAGACTCTGGTGCACCGCAACGCAACGGCGACAACATGTCGGCCGGCTCGTCATTTTCAAGCGCTGATTCACAACAGCATGCAACTCAAGCTTCTAATAACAACTCGTTCGCTTTCGAAGCAGTTGGTACAATGAAGCTACCGCCCTTTTGGAAGGATCATGTCCAATTGTGGTTCATGCAAGTAGAGGCACAATTTCAATGCAATCGCATAACTGCCGACAATACGCGCTACTATCACTTACTGAGCGCACTCGATGCCAGCGTCATGTCCGAGCTTACGGATATTATTATGCAGCCGCCTGAGATCGACAAATATGACAACTTAAAGGCTTCCATCATAAAAAGATTCATGGAATCGACGAATGAAAATGGTTGCTGGAGGACGCGTATCCACTGACGTCATACGGAATCGTTGGACTTCACTGCTGCTGCAACACATTCAACAAAGCCTGATAGTCTTGCGCTCAGCCTCGCTGGAGGACCAACTTACAGTAGCTGATGAGCTAATGGAGACGGAAGCTGGTGTATTTGCCATGACAACTGCACGTCCTGGTGATACTGCTCAGCACTTTTCTTCTCTCCCTTCTACAAACGCATCACACGGACGGGTGGAGGAGCTTGAGCGTGCTATAGCTGACATGGTAGGTATAGTAGCTCAACTATCCAAGCAAGTGGGCAATCTTCCGCGTCATAGTGAGCAGAAACAAAACGACAAGCAGTCTGTACCTGGCAAGCCTCGTATCTGCTTCTATCACACCAGATTTGGTATCAACGCCCGAAACTGCACACCGCCGTGCTCTTGGGTAGCGCAGCAGGGAAACTAGAGCAGCTGTCGTCTGTTCTGGCGGCTGACGACAGCGAAAACTCACTCGCCCGCCTTACCAAGGAGCACCGGCTCCACATCTACGACAGGTCCACAAACATCAAATTCCTTATTGATTCCGGATCAGTTATCTCACTCATCCCGATATCAATATTGCGAGGAAAACGTCAAAAGGAAGAATTCAAACTATACGCGGCAAACAAGTCAGTCATCAGCACGTATGGCACTGTGAAAATGATAATTGACCTCAACCTACAACGCAAGTTCAGTTGGTCCTTTGTCGTGGCAAACATCCAATCAGCAATCATCGGAGCAGACTTCCTCACTCATCATGGATTACTGCTGGACCTCAAACGCAAGCAACTCGTGGATCCATCAACGGCGTTTACATCAACAGGGAAATTATCCCAAGTGCAACTGTACAACGTCTCCACAATCAACTCGCAGGAACCACATGGGATCGCTCGTCCTTTTGCTGACCTGCTCAAACGCTTCATCGAAATCACACGCCCCAACACGTTTCATGCAACACACGTCGATAATGACGTATCACATTACATCGAGACAACTGGGCCGCCAGTCTTCGACAAGCCAAGACGGCTTTCAGGTGATAAACTGGAAGCTGCACGCCGTGATTTCGACCTCTTACTTCAACATGGAGTAATCCGTCCCTCAAACAGCCAATGGGCCAGCCCCATTCACTTAGTGCCTAAGAAAAACAAAGGCTGGCGCAACACAGGTGACTACAGAAAACTCAACTCACGCACCATCCCAGATCGCTACCCTGTCCCACACTGTGATGACATCCTCCAGCGTCTACATGGCTCCAAAGTTTTCTCTACAATCGACCTTGAGCGTGCATACCACCAAATTCCAGTTGCCACCTGCGACATCGCAAAAACAGCTGTAACAACTCCATTTGGATTATTTGAATTTGTCGGTATGCCACCCGGCCTACGAAATGCAGCACAAACTTTCCAACGCCACATGGACAACCTGCTACGTGGTCTCTCCTTCGTCGCTTGACCATCAACCCGCAAAAATGTCAATTTGGACAAAGTGAGGTTACATTCTTGGGCTACACAGTCAACGCCGAAGGTTTCAAACCTCCCAAGGAGCGGATTATAGCCATCAACGAGTTCCCAAAACCCAAATCAATCATGGAGTTGCGCAGGTTTCTAGGGATGGTGAACTATTATCGCGTTTGATCCCCCGCGCTGCAAAATCACAGATCGTCCTTACAGATTATCTAAAAGGCGCAACCAAAAATGACAAGCGCGAGATCATCTGGACTCCAAGTGCCGACGAGGCATTCGACCAGTGCAAGCAGGGTATAGCAAATGCAGCGCGCGCCACGTTTCTCTCTCCATCAGCCCAATTATCTTTAAGGACAGACGCCTCGGATACAGCAATTGGTGCTGCTCTTGAGCAACTAGAAGGAAAGGTCTGGCGCCCCATATCCTTTTTCTCGCGGAAACTAAGTCCAGCGGAGAAAAATTACAGCACATATGACCGCGAGCTTTTGGCCATCTTCGCTGCTGTGATCTTCTTCAAGCACATACTGGAAGGCCGATCCTTCGTTATCCTGACTGATCACAAGCCAATAACATTTGCGTTTGCACAAAAGGCTTCAAAAGCATCACCACGCCAACTTCGTCAACTGGATTTAATTGCGCAGTTCTCGACGGAAATTGTCCACGTTTCTGGAACGGACAATGCAGTTGCCGATGCGCTTTCTCGCATTAATGCGATCGACATGCCTAGCACCATGAACGCGCAAACCATTTTTGATGCTCAGCAAAGCGATACTGAGATCACCCAGCTGGAAACCAACACATCGCTCAACCTGCACTCCATACGCGTTGGTCAGTTCGATATTTTATGCGACACCTCATAGATGTGTGAGTAGATGTGGCGACCCAGCAGCAGCCAGGCCCAGCAGCGCCACGGCGGCGAAAGCAAGTACTAATTCCTCGTGCCGAGTTTTAACACGATAGTATCGAGAAGCATAAGCGTCATGAACGCTACCTTCCCTAACGATCGCTCGCTGCTCTGAATGGATAAAACTAAGAAAGACATTATTGGAATAAAGCATTATTTAGTTTATTAAATAACCGAATTCCTACACATATTTATATGTTTAAATCAAACTCTGCATTAAAAGATTTTTAAGTTATGTACATAATACATACATATTTATGCACATATGTATTTACATAGCAACGCGTCGCGGCGTCTAGACTTGTACGATCAATTGCTGGTTAAAATGTTATTACATGTGTTATAGATCATTCAAAATTAAAACTACCAAACTAAAATTTATATTTTGATCCATAATGAATCAATTTTGTATCATTTTACTCGAATTGCGCTTTGAAAGTGTAACGGGTCTTGTTCGTGTATGTATCATGAACATACGGTAAATTTCGTGCGCTGTTTTTTCTCAGAAGCGCGTTTTGTTGTTGATACACACACACGCATACATAGTTGCAATTTCAAAGCGATACAGCGCAATTGGAGTAAAATTTGGTTTCTTTTAATAGTTTTTGTGTTTATTAACCAATTTTTATGCGGTTTTCAATTCAGAGGGTGAAAAATAAATTTAACTATAAACAATTTTGATACAATATTATGTAATTAAAAAAAATACTTGCATTTCATATAATACATACATATGTACATATGTACATAAGTACATACAGGTCAAAGTACAGGGTCTAAAAAGTTGACTTAGATGAAGCTATTCCCCCTTAGGACTCAGGGTGGAATTTAGTGAAAACTTTTTATTTGGAAGAAATTGAAGGTAAGTTTATTAAGAGGATATTATATCCAATTTTATATTTATCTAAAATCTTTCGTTATGTTAGTTTGGAATAGACGACGACACCATATCTTATATCTTAGATACATAGTTGGCTAAATAACAATAGTCTTTCACAAACATCGCTGGATTTATTTTGCGCAGGGTAAATAGTTATTAACGTATTTTTTCCATTATTATAATAATTATGTTTTTTAGGATTTAGCCAGCATATTAAATGAGTCGTCAAAGGGACGAGCCATAATTTTATATGAGGAGAAAAATGGCGAGCTGTTAGATTGTCACAGAGATGACATAATAAATATCATCGTAGAAGAGCGCTTTATCCATCATATTTCCATAAAGGCACAAGATTTTTCATTGCTGCTCAATGAAATTTGCTCTCTATTTAAATGCGAAAATCGTATGAAGGTAAATACTAATATATAATAAATAATAAATGTTGTGCAGTTAAAAAAATATTTCTTTTACAGGAATATTACTTTATTGAGAGAACCAGGACCAACGAATACTGCAAGCAGCTTCTTTTAAAAGCTAAGTCAACATCAAATAAAGGTAATTATAATTAAATTTTATATTATTTTTGAAATAACAATATAAAGACGCTCTCCGTTTACCTAGTTATGGTCTAGAATTAATGTTAACTATAAAATGTATCTTATTCTTTCCCAGATGCACATGATTATTTAGTGGCAATCCTTCTCTGCGGAATTCTGCCCACAACAGCACACTTCAAAGATGAATCTGGAAAAAAGTACAGAAAAGCAACTATCCAAGACGCACAGGAAAGTTTTTGTCTTCGTCTTCTGACTAAAAATGATTATGAGCGTAAAGTCAGTGCCCTCGTTAACAAAACCTATTTTTCTGGTTTGACAATCCAGCCTTTTTTGATTCTTGAAGGTCTATCGGAATCAGATTTGACAGGCTTTTATGTGTATTTTGACAATAATTTGCTTAAATTTAATTCTTTTATAGAAAGTCTTGATTGTTGCTTCAAAATATTTCAAGTGCTTGCATTAAAGTACCCTGAGGCATGCAAACAACCTTGGCTTCTTATTCAAAAATATTTCTATGAAATTAATACCAATTTTGATACAAAATCTTCTAATATTTCATCAGTTTTAAAGTACTTAAATAATTAATACAAAATGTACGAGTGTTTTCGGTGCAACAAAAAGTTTCAAACTCCACCATTATTAATAAGCCATTTTAAAGTTGATCACTTTATGACAGCAAAACTTCTACAATTAAAATGTATGCAAAATAAATGCGGTCAAATATTTTCAAAGTTCTCTATATTTCGAATGCATCTTGAAAAAGTGCACCAAAAACGAACAACTAATTTGTTAATATGTAACTCAATACAATATGAGCCTTCTCTGCATAAGCCAACAAACACAAATATCTCAAAACAAAGAGCTAATTTAAACTTTGATGAAATGCAAAAAAAAAAAAATTGAAGATAAATATGATGTTGAATATAAAATCAGTTGTTTAAAAAGAAAATCTTTGTATTTGTCGCTCAGCTTGTTTGAAAAAAATTCTTTATTCGAAGTCATGCGATTAAGATTCAAGACATGATTAGGGATTTTTTTCTTCCATATCTGATGCTATTAAAAGCCATTTAGAACAACATCAAGTCCAATTACAAAATGAATTTCAAAGTATTCTTAATTTTTGTACCGAATCATTTAATTCAATTAAAACTGAACATAAAATGTTTTCTATGTTAAAAGATTTAAATTTATTTCAATATCCAAAAAAAAATTTTAATTGACGAACCTAACCTATTGAATCTCACATTAGAAAATGTAAAATTTGGTTTAAATGATAAAAATATATCTAGTTTTGTAAGTGGAATAGTTATTAAGAAAAAAATATTATATATGAATTCTGACTTAGTTATACCATACGTTTTATACTTTGATGATTTTCAGATTAATAACCCTCTTGGTAGCCGAGTTTCTAGTATTTGTGCAGCTTATATTAATTTTCCTTCTATGCTATCAAAATTGCAGAACATATTTCCAGTTGCATTTGTATCAAGCTCAAATCTAAAAAATAATGGCAATATAAAATCTTTTCATTATTTAGTTCAAGAAAGCGGCATCTCAATTAAGATGGGCGAAGATGTTAGAAAAATTCATTTTGTTTTAGGCTTAGTTGTAGGAGATAATTTAGCAGTAAATTCTATATTAGGATTTGTACAAAGCTAACAAAAGAACTCGTGAACAAATGAAATTTGATTGCACTGAATACAAATGTGACTTAAGAAATGAAACAACTTATCAAAGTGATTTAATATTAAATAATTTTAAGGAAACTGGTATTAAATCTACGTGTGTTTTTAACGATTTAAAGAGTTTCATCTTACCAGAAAATTTCTCTTTCGATTTAATGCACGACTTGTTGAAAGGTGTGTGCATTTATGACACTTGCAATCTGTTGCTTCATCTAATCGAAGCAAATATAATTTGTTTGTCAACCATAAATGGAAGAAAGCAATTATTTCAGTGCGGAGAAACCGAAATCGGAAATACGTCAATTCGCATTGAATATAAGCGGATAAAAAATTTTAATCTTAAAATGCCAGCAATTCAAGAACTAAATTTTGTGTTTTTTTGCCTTTAATTATAGGCGATCTAATTCCTAAATGTAATGAAAACTGGAAATTATTTTTAATATTGTTAGATATAATAGATTTAGTTTTTAGATCTAGCTTCACTGAAGCCGATTTAACTCAGTTAGAGGGTTTTATAAAAAAAACATCACATGTTATATACGAATTTGTATGGCCCTTTAAAGCCAAAACACCACTTTATAGTGCACTATGCTACAGCAATTAAAAAGCGTGGGCCATTACAAAATATTTATATTTGTATGCGCTTTGAAGGAAAGCACATAGAAGCTAAGATCTATTTCCATAATATAACTTCAAGGATAAATGCTTCATATACATTAGCAATTAAGAGCAGTATTAAGTTTTCAAAATTTTTAATGGACCATGAAAAGTCTATTGAACCCGAAATTGAATTAATTTCTTTGGCAACTGACAATTTGTTACATATTTTTGCAAACTTAAAACAAAATGGCATTAACATAACATTGAATGAATGTACACCTTGCAATAAATTGCAGTTTAAAGGCACAAAGTATAAAATAAATTATTATTTAGTATCGAAATTAAAAGGTATTAGATTTTGTTTAGTATCTCCATTGCACTTGTATACTTTGAACAACAACAAAACATATTTTAGAGTTAAGTACTTATAAATATACAATTTACTGTAAATAAAATAAGAAAATAATTAAAAACAAAACAAAATTTTCAAAAATGAAACTGTATATACTAAGGACATTTTTGAAAATTTGAGGGGGAGGGAGATGAGATATCAAATTAAAAACATAAACTTGGCCTGCCTATGTAATACACGAACCAAACAAAAAAAAAATTACGTCTCTAGCTCTTATAGTTTCCGAGATCTCGGTATTCATACATTCGAACAGACAGACAGACAGACATAGCTTAGATCGACTCAGCTCGTCGTCCTGATCAAGAATATATATACTTTGTAGGGTCTGTCACGCCACCTACTACCTGTTACAGACAAATGTCATTTGCACAAACTTAATAGACCCTTTTGTACTTTTTCAAAGTACAGGGTCTAAAAATTTGCATTCTTATTGGGAGATTTAAGCTCTTTTCAACTTGAATCAAGATCCCAATAATTCGGATTAAGATTCCCATTTCTCATTACAAGAATGTGGTGTGCTTAAATGTTAAGAATACATGAACTTGCATTAAGAAGAAAAAAAACTTATATTAAGAATATTATTTTCATATGGAGAACGTTTATTCTTCTAATATTATTCTTAAATCAAGTTTATGAGAACTCGGAATAAGTTTTGCAATACTTATTTCAAGATCGAAACAAGAACTTAGGTCAAATACAGTAAGTTCTTAACTCAAGAATAAACATTCTCTTTTTAAGACATTTTTATTCTTGATTTTTAAGTCCTCGCAAACTTATATCAAGAATTTTTGCAGTTCTTGATTTTAAGTATTTGAAATGTTATGTTTCAGGTACGAAATTCTTGATTTTTTCTCTCTGTGTAGATCTCGCAAACTATAAGAGCTAGAGACTTAATTCTTTTTTTGTTAGGTTCGTGTATTGCATAGGCAGGTGAACCTTGGTTCGAATGATTTCTTTTTACTTTTTCCTTTTATTTAACTTATGTTATTAATTTCTTTTTTTGTAATGAATCCCTCAATAATTTCTTTTTTTCAATTCATTTTCATTTGGATAAAATAGAGTAATATAATTGTAGCAACACGAACGACATTTAATAAAGAGTAAAACTGCTAAGCAGTTCAATTTGCATGTCCCAATTAGAATATTAAGAATGTGTACACATGTGTTTAATTTTGCCAAACGCTATACAGTTGTCGCACTCTTTTTTGGAACGCGCCATATTGTCGTCCCGGTCTATTTCACGGTTTGTTTACATTTTACGTACTACTCGTCCTCCTAAAATTCGCTTGATCGTTTTGTGCGATTATTTGTTGGTTGTTTATGATTTTTCATTGTGTTACTTTCAAGTTTTATTATTAACAATTATAATTAAATAAAGATCCAGCCCAATCGGACAATAAACAATCAAGTTATGATGATGGAAAACAGTCATTTATAATTTAATTGAAACATTCAGTTGTTTCTTTGTAACAGTGAGCAGTAAATATGTTCGACTTTAACTGGATTACAGCCTAAGCGAGCTATAACCCTTGGTTGAGGAGCTTTGTTTCAAGATCGAAAAAATTCTAAATGGGTCTTCGGATAAGCATGCCAAAGCAGAATGGAAGCGGCAATACCAATGATGGTAATACGCTAGAAGATGTTTTGCCAATACTAAACTACTAGCATCTATTACCAACTTCAAAGAAGATCTTTTAAATAAATTTCACGCCATTTTAATCGCCATTTCTTTCAATTATTATATAAATTCGGAAAAATTTCGCTCATTTTGTGAAACAACTTTTGCAGTATATATGCGTAGCTACCCTTGGTATCCGATGTACCAACAATTTATAAAATATTGGTTCATGGTTACCAGATTAATTAGAGCTTGGTTCCACTAGGATGCTTAGGCGAAAATGCTTCTGATGCACGCAACAAAGTTTTTAATTAATTAGAACAGGAAATCATATACTCGTATATTTATTTTAAATCAACTATCAATCAGTTTGCAGGGACGGCAAGCAAGTTTTTAATGCCATAACAATGAAATGTGCGAAGTTTGAACCATGTAGCTCAATTTTTCGACTTTATGCAAAAAAAAAAACTGAATCTGGACCATAGTGCAGTGTTAGTTGAAATCAGTGGTGCCCAAGCCCATAGCTCGTTGTTTTTGTATCATCGGATCAATGTGTTAGTGTTTTTATTTGTGTGTATTGGGGCGAGCTGTGGGCACCACTGGATTAAATATTAATTTATATGAATACATATGTAAAAACTTTTTATTTTTATAGGCGAAGGATTTCAGGAGTATGCTCAAGCCCTTATAAATCTAGGTGCTGCATATGACGTTCAAAAATATAAGAATGTATCCGTATCGAGAAAAACTCTTACTTACTCCGTCATGATAAAGGAATACGAACGTATACAGAAGGAGCTAAGCACAGTGCTTGTAGAACAACTTTTAGCCTTCACCACGGATATGTGGACCGACTCATACACGCAGCGGAGTTTTGTATGCTTAAGCGCACATTTTATATGTGATGAATTTAAGTTAAATGTTAAGATATTGGGTGTTAAAGAATTCGAGGCAGCTAAAAAACCCGGAGCTAATATTTTAGAGCACGTAACCAACATTTTAAGACAATTTAACATCGACAATAAGTTGATAAACTCTGTAATTGTCACCGACATCGGAGCGAATGTTGTTTCGGCTTTTAATAATTTTAAGAGACTATCGTGCGCATGCCACAATTTGAATCTTTTAATGAACGATGACCTCGAATATGATCCGATTTATGAAATTAAGGAGCTTATTGATGCGTCGAAGTAATTAGATAAATATTTCAAGCATTCAGAGTTAAAAAAAAGTAGGGAAACCTACAGTCGGGCGCAACCGACAGTAAGAGACCCTGTACTTTGTCTTTAATTATCATACTCATATGTTGATTAAAGTTTGGAGGCCACTACAATTGTAATGGGGTCACACACCAAAATACATTTGGGGACCTACGAGTCAACTTGAGTTGCTTAAAACCTCTCTTAAGTTCCCCAAAAATTTATATAACGAAGAAACTGGAAAATAACGACACAATCAAAATTCGTATACGCTGAAACGAATCGCACAAAACAAACTAAAAAGTAACGAGTAAGTGAAGATCGAGTAGAACGTAAAATGTAAACAAAACGCAAGATTGAACGGGGAGACAATATGGCGCATGCCAAAATAGAGTGCGACGACTGTATAGCGCAGTGCTGCCAGAATCTCCAGAGCAAAAATAGCTAGATTTGGGGGTAAAAATTGCTAAAAAAATGATAAATCATCAAAATGTTCGTTTTTATCAAATATTATATTTGTATGTAATTAGGAAGAAACTGTAAACTAAAAAGGAACATGATTTCATATCGAAAGCAATTACATAAACACTCAATTAAAGAATACTTAAAATGTTATCTTCAGATTTTTTGAGGTGGCGTGGTGGTTGATGTTAAAGAGCTTTGCCCTATTGTGCATTTACAATACACACAATACGCTCTTTCTGGATCAGTGCTATCCTTGCGAATCCATTGCTTAAACTCTTCATCTTGGAGCCAGGCGTCCCAGACATTTGTTTGTACATTTTTGGCATTTTAATCTGATCACAAGGAACACCATTAGCAGAGTTACCTAATTCACTAATACTTTCAAGTTGTTCATATAATCGAACCACTGACTCAGTGACTCAGTGTCACTGAGTTAAAAACAAGTTCCTTTGCGAACTATTATTAATCGAAATTTTTGCAATCTATTGCAAAAATAAGTAAATAAAAGCAAAAATGTTTCGACAAAATTGAAAATTCCTAGTTTTTTAACAAAGTTGCTAAAATTGCTAAACAAAAAACAAAAAATGGCTATATTTGTGGCTAATAGCATTTTCAAAAAATAAGTTGCAAATAATTTTAAAAGTTGCCAGATCTAGCAACTAAATTGCTAAAATGGCAGCACTGGTATAGCGTGTGGAAAAAGTAAACATGTACAAACATATTCTTATTATTCTTATTGGGACATGAAATCAGTGCAAATTGAACTGCTTAACAGTTTCACTGTTTATTATAAGTCGTTCGTGTTGGTACAATTATATAGCTTTATTTTATTCAAATTAAAACTAATTATATTAAAGAAATTGTTGGAATATCCCTACTCTATATCAAAAATATCATTAAAGGAAAATACTGTTTAAGTATTATTTAGTACATATAGTTGGTCACACTAAACCGTTTGTTCCCTCTCATTGTTTCATACTTGGTAGAGTGTACATGTGATGTTGGTGTTGCGCTAGCTAAATATATAAATTACAAAATATATAGTAATTGAAATATAAAATCAATAGTTTGTTATTTATTACAAGATCTATTTCAGTTTTTCAACAAGTTATGGGCCCAGTCCATGCTTAGTTAGTTAAATAGAAAAATAGTTGTGCAAATTTCAATTTGTGGTGATGCCATGCATGCCGCGCATGAGAGTGAGAGAGATGAAAAAGACCAAGCGGAATATAAAGCCTTTTGACGGCGAGAAATATTCTGTTCGGAAATTTAGAATTAGGGCTCTATTTGCCGAGTTAGATGTACTGAAGGTGATCGATGAGCAGAAGGCTAACGAGGTAAAAGATATTTGGGTGAAGGCGGAGCGGTGTGCAAAGAGTACACGTATAGAAAATTTAAGTGATTCTTTTTTGAGCTTCGCATCAGGCGACATTTCGGCGCGTCAAATTCTTAAGAAATTAGACGCCGTGTGCGAGCGAAAAAGTTTGGCTTTGCAGTTAACGGCGCGCAAAATGTTGCTCATGCTAAAACTAGCAAGTGAGACGTCACTTTTAAATCATTTTGACGTTTTTGACGAAATAGTGTGTGAATTGCTAGCTGCAGGTGCGAAAATGGACGAAATGGACAAAGTGTCTCACTTGCTGCTGACTTTGCCTGCGTCTTACAATGGGGTAGTTACAGCAATAGAAACGTTGTCCGAAGAAGGCTTGACATTGACATTTGTTAAAAATAGATTACTAGATCATGAGATCAAAATTAAAACCGTCAGCAATGACACAAGTCGAAAAGTTATGAAGGCATTTGTCCAAAATAATAATAATAGTTATAAAAACTCGGAAAGCTACAGTCGGATGCAACCGACAGTAGGAGACCCTGTACTTTCCCTTGCAGCAGCTAATGCAAACAATGCACACACACACACACACACGCACATCGCAAAGTCAGATGCAACCACGCATGCACACTTATGTACATTAAGTGCTTGCTCGCTGCTCCCCCTTGCCTAGTACGGAAATTTCAATCTCGAATATCTCCAGTGTTAATTATCCGATTGAGCCACAATTTACAACACAGATAAAGGTTATCATAAGATTATTGTTTGTATCTTTAAAATTGTGGCTGTGGTGGTTTTTCGCGGTTTTTGGGGGAGGGGGGGGGGGGGGGGGGGGCAGATATCAAAAATCTAACACAAACTTGATCTGCCTACACTTCAGGGGCAACTGCCAAATATGATGTCTCTAGCTCTTACAGCTTACGATATCTAGGTGTTCATACGGACGGACAGACAAACAGACAGGCAGGGCTATATCGACTTATGTAGCTCGTCGTCCTCATCAAGAATATATATACTTTATGGGGTCTGCCACGCCTCCTTGTGCCTGTTACACACAAATGTCATTTGCACAATCTTAATAGACCCTTTTGTACTTTTTTAAAGTACAGGGTCTAAAAATCCATTGAGTGGTAGAGAGAAAATCAGTTTTATCAAAATAATTTCATCACATGTCGTTATCAGTGCCTAGAGTCATATTAACTCAAATGCGAATCGTGTCACTTTCCGGGGGCCGTATTTCAGTTTTGTCATGTGACAAGCCGCATTTCAGCCGCAGAGTCTTTTGTTTGACGTGAAATTCAATTAACGCGGCTCGCACATAACACATGACACATGGAGCCAGGGAACGCATAGCCAATTTACAGTTAACCAACATTTGAATGAGTTTCGTGGAAAGTGGAGTGTGAATACGGAGTGGGAGGGTAAACAGGACTGGGTCTCTTTGATAAGTTATAAAATTTAATGCGCCATCACGGTCGTAAAGTCTGTGTGGGGCCAACAGCAACTCAATGAAGTTGCCACACACAATATAAAGTCATAAAACGGAAGGCAAGCGACAAGCTGATGATGAGAGAGGGACGGGAGAGAGGAAGGAATTGGAGCTTAAAAAGCGGGAGTCAGTAGACACCAAGAATATAAACCAGACAAACATTCATGACGAATGAGGGAGCGGAAAGAAACATCGACTGGAGTCACTTAGGCGTGGAAAGTCAAGAGAATTCATTGTTTGTTCGGCTCACTGGCAGTCCGGATGTCTGGCTAACGTTGCTTTAAGCTAAATACTCGAAATTCCATTCTCCAAAGCTGTTGTTTCAACTTCAATTGCTCGAAACAAAGAGAGTCAAGTGTTGATAGCAAAAGGCATTTCCACAGGTGTTACTCACAGCTGATTTAAATTATTCGCATGTTTGGCTTTTGGCCGTGGCCTGTGCATAAATTCCCCACTAGGAGCGAGGACAACGGCCGAGAGCTGACCGTTAGCAATTGGCCGAGATAAGGTGTAATGGGTTTCCATGCATCGTCCCAGCCTTTTCAGTTATCTGCAGGAATTACGAGCCAGAGCAAAGCCCAGCTGCAATCTACTGTCTGGACAGCTCCAATCTGCTTGCCACAGAACTCTCTGGCTACAGCTTTAAGTTTCAACAAAAGTCAATGACACTTGGCCAAGTGCATGGCCACAAGCAGCCACCCACTGTGTTGCCGATAGCCAGTTTAATGGCCGCTGAATGATTTAGCAGAATTCAGCCATGGTCTGGTCTTCTTTGGCTTCTTTTGCCAAGTTTCCCAATTGGTATTCCCAACTCCAAGTAGCGCCGGCTGTGCATTTCCCACGTGTATCAGGCCACGTTTGATTCATTTTGATTCATTTCGAGTAGCGGCCGCAATTTACATTCAATTTTAGATCAATACCACAGCGCATAACATATAGAAGCCTCCACGTAACTCCACATAATCATTCCGTATCATTTTTATTGTTGTGCAAACGAACAACCCTCAGCTCCGGCAATTTCACGTCGCTGATATCTCAGGTGCTTACTTTCGCACATGTATTTACATTGGCAATGCAGCAGAACACCACCCACGCCCTCCAGCCACCAACACGTGCGGTGGTTGCTCCGACGTTTCTGTTCAGCACTTACCCAACTTACCCACAGCTGAGATCCTTGGGTCTTTGTCTTGCCTTGACTTTGCCTCAGCAGTTTATTTTCAGTCGTGTTTTCTCTTCTGCTTGCATTACTTGCATCTTTATTGAGCCCCAAAGTTGTGTCATGTCGTGTCTGGCCAAGTACTTGCGCCACAATTAAAAGTATCAAAGTTGCACTCTCAAGTGTAACCCTTCAATCGGAAGCTTGCAGATTGTTTTTCTAAGTGCTGAAACCACAATACTTAATTGTAGTTCAGCATAGAGCAGACCATTGGCCAATCAAATATTTGGGGTAATTTAGACTCGGTTAGTTTAAGGCTTCAGTATGTGATGGAAAAGAGTAGAGGGCTAGTTATGTAATTATAATTTTAAAATTTTAGTAATTCTGGCAGTAATTCTTGGTTTTACAAGTGCAGTAGAATAATAGGCCCTAGTAAAAATACTTTACATCCCGGCAACTAATTACAGAAGGATGAACGAAACCAGCTAATAGACCTGATTATCTTAGCTCAATCGTTTCAACATAAGTTGATTCCCATTGTTTTCATTTATGAAACCCTAAAATAAAATAAAGTATTAAATATCCTACATATTTAGATTTTCTTACTAGACTGAAGTATACAATTTTTATCTCTGAACTAAAGCTAATATCTTTAAACCAGATGTCTTCTCTTCCAACATATGTATGTACATATTAGAGGGAGAGATGAAATTCATAAATAGAGTTTTTTTTTTTTGCTACCGATTCGGTTTGTATTGCCTTTTTCTGTGACATTTTTTATGTGCGAATAAACACCTTTTGTAGCTTTTCCACATTCTTATTTTTCTGAGGATTTCATCACAGTTTCAGAACGTTTAAGTAAGACTCTGTACTTTAAAAAAGTACAAAAGGGTCTATTAAGATTGTGCAAGTGACATTTGTAAGTAATCTGCTCTTTACAGGTGGCGTGGCAGACCCAATAAAGTATATATGTTCTTGATCAGGACGACGACATGCGTCGATATAGCCATGTCCGTCTGTCCGTCCGCCCGTCTGTCTGTCGGCCTGTACGAACATCTAGATCTCGTTAAAATGTTCAGCTTACGTTTGTGTGTATGCATGATTTGTGATTGCGGGTATACATATGTATGAAAATGAGTTCAAATTTTATTGCACACTTTTAAATGAATGTGAATGAATGCACTCATTCACTAATAAATAATGGGTGCAGTGATTTAGAGTGCAGTAGCTCACTGTACAGTGAATTGTTATTGAGAGCAATATTTGACATCTGAGCAAAGTGACGTATTCTCGCTTTCTCTCTAAAAAGAGATGCAAACAAAACAATTTTGTGCTACATGACCTTAATTATTATTTATTGATTACACTTAGTTTGAAGTAAATTAATTAAATTATATTATAAAATAAAAAAATAAAAAGGGATTAATACAAGAGGACAACTTACAAGAGGACAACCACAAACATATAAACGAACATATTTTTATTAGTTCTTTAACAAATTTAACATCATTAAACATATGTATGTATATAAATTTGTGTGACGGAGATCACGCGCTGCATTCATTATGGATAGTACAACTATCACTGTCAGTCACTCCCATTTCACTCATTTCTCCTAGGTTATTGAATGTACTGTACAACTTGAAATGAGTGGAGTATATTTGAGTGCAGTCTACTACTGTACAGTACTGTGTAGTCCCAAGTGAATTATTTCATGCAGGCCTCTAGTATACATATGTAAACTGAGGGAAAAAACGTAGTAAAAATCACTATTTTGTAGTTGAATTGAAAATTTATGGGGATAAAAGTCAAGTTAACACTGAAATTGTTAACTTGACATGGAATCACTTCAATTTGCACATGATTATGAATTTGTTCAATTCAAGAGTTTTCGTATTAAAATATCATAGTCAAATTGATTACGCCTCCTTTCAATTCAAATACGCACAACTTAAAAAAAAAATAAAAATTATATTAACCGCCGCCACCAATTTTCACATGTTGCACCACATTTTTAATTTTTGTATAACTTTTTTTTTAAAATTTTTTTATATTTTATAATAAATTTTTTACTTTTATTAAAAATTTGTTTACACTATTTTTACTTTTACATACCAAATTTAATTGTCCGGATTCGCGCGGTTCGAGCTCACGAGTCCTGCTTGGTTGACACGCATTGTCGACTTAGACCCTTGCGCCACAAAGCTTTAACAGTTTACGCATCCCAAATACCAAATATAATTCTTATGAACAGATTGCAAGAATGCAGAATGCGGACGACTCGGGTTCAAGTCCCAGCAGAGAACTACGTTTTTAATTTTTTATTTTTTGTTTAATTTATATATTAAAAACTCGGAAAGCTACAGTCGGACGCAACCGACAGTAGGTGACCCTGTACTTTGATTTGCCCTGGGAGTCGATAATAGCAGCAGCATATACATATGTATGTACATACTCACATACACATACACATGCATATATACATATGTGTGTATACACACACACATACACTTATACATACAAATATATACTAAAATACAAACAATAACCAATACTCATACAGAAATTCAAACTCACAATCAAAAATCACGCATACGCCCTAGTGGCCGCGTACGCTGTGGCTTCCCCCCTCCCCTAGCCAAATGCCTAGTCCTGAAAATTGTTTGTTAAATATCTCCGGTGTTTATTATCCGATTTTGCTGCAACTCGCACCAAACATGCAAAGCATCTAAAACTTTAATCGTGCGAAAAATATATCCAGTGACTCTAAAACTGTATATACTAAGAACATTTTTTTAAATTTGAGGGGGAGGGGGATGAGATATCAAATTAAAAACATAAACTTGGCCTGCCTATGTAATACACAAACCAAACAAAAAAAAAATTACGTCTCTAGCTCTTGTAGTTGCCGAGATCTCGGTGTTCATACAGACAGACGGACAGACGGACAGACAGACAGACGGACAGACAGACAGACGGACATGGCTAGATCGACTCAGCTCGTCGTCCTGATCAAGAATATATATACTTTATGGGGTCTGCCACGCCTCCTTCTGCCTGTTACACACAAATGTCATTTGCACAAACTTAATAGACCCTTTTGTACTTTTTTAAAGTACAGGGTCTAAAAAAAATGTATATTTTTCTGTCAGTACTAAATACTTACTGCAAGAACGACAGATGGATTTGAATAGATGCATAGTTATTTTCACATTCAATATGTCAAATCAAACAATTTTGTGTTTGAATTGAAGTTGAATCAATATTAAGTTGAGCTCTATCAACTTTGATTTGACAAGATTCATATTTTTTTTTGCGTATTGAATATGATTTTAGACAAATGAAGTACATTTGTATTTGTTTTTATGTTGTTTCGGAATTTTAAAAATTTAACTACGACCATAGTTATTTTTGACATGGCGTTTTTTCTGAATGTACTGCTAAGAAGGTATAAGGTCTCATATTGTCTGCTATGACCGACTGTAGCTTTTCGGGTTTTTTCTGGCAGTTGGCTTGGTTTTCAATAACAATTATTTTCAATTTGAGTTCTGCGAGGCATGAAATTAATTTCGTTTGCTTTGTTAGTCCGTCCATAAGTCTGGATATGGTGCGAAGGTATATGTAGGAGCTCTAATCCCGTACTTTCTATGATACATAAATAAAAAGTTTTGTTTGGCAGCCTTGCAATGCTAAGGCCAAGTGTTGATTTGAACTGAAATCAATCTTTGTTGACATTTGAAGGCTTTTAACCTTCTTTCAGTTGTGGGGACAAGTCTGTCACCTTCACTCTTTTTTGTTCATAATTGAAGACTCTATTGTTCGAACCAATTGTTCTACAACACAAAGGCAAACTCTGCGGCTTTTGGAATTGCGACAAAAACAGTTGAACATTCTACAACTTTCAACTTGGAATCTCTTTAACTTTGCACTCGGTGAATGGTGAATTGTAACGAATTGAATACATATATACATGTTATCCTAATTCATCTCATCTGGCGGGATCTGTTTATTATGCGATTCATTTTCATCCACTTTATTTCAAGTTTATCTCAATTTGTGGCAGCCCTCTTCCAACTCTCCTCCCTTCCTGTGAACTCCATAAAATACGATTACTAATCGCTTTGTCTACTCCGTCTTCTTTTTTGTTTAGTTTGGTCTGGAACTGGGTCTGGGATTTGGTCTAGTCTGCTTTCGTTTCCAAAGTGCTGCGGGCCCTTTTTTGCAATCTCTTAGTCATGGCAGTCGCCCAGCCATTCGCCACTCATTCAGTCTTTACTCCGCCTCAAAAACCACGCCCACTGCACAAGAATTTGCCAGCTCATCATTTGTGCAGCGCTGTGTAATTAAAGCAGCTCCAAAAGCTCGACCACAGCTGAGACAGACAGCCGGTTAAGGCCAGATTCAGTACAGGCCCAAGGCAGTCAAAGGAGACTATACTCGTAGTGAGTTGCTTATTCACTGTCTCCCCCTTAAGTTCGCCCTCCCATTTGCACACATTTTGTGCTGGCTTTTCATGTTGATTATGCTAATTTCTAGTTGACTCTGAACACGAACACGAATAGCTAGTGAACATGTTTGAACATGTTCAGAAGAAGGAGCAGCTGTAGACCTGTCAGTTACACAAATCCATCTATAGTTCTCGCCTCACAAAGGTTTGTCGTTCTCATCGGCATTCTCCTCCTCCTTGTCGATGTCGACGTCTTTTGCTTTGGCTACACCCGCTCCACTTCCGTCGCACTGCCACTTCCGCCGCAGGGCACATGAGCAATGCCGTTTGCCACTTTAATGAAAAATGCTGCATAATCCTAACCACCTCTCCCCCCCGAAGTCAACCACTTGTTGTTGCTTTTGCCTGGGCGTAATTAAGGCCTTCGCGAAGTAAAAGCAATGCGCAACGTAGTAACAGCTCCGGCCATTAACTCCACACTTCGATGGCTAAGCACAAAATGCGACACTCGCACAATGAACAATCAAAACAAAGCTAAAAAACTCGGAGAGCTACAGTCGGATTCGACCGACAGTACGCGACCCTGTACTTTCCTTCGGACACACACACGCTAACAGACACATGCACACATAGCGCAAAGTCCCACGCATACGCTCGCGCTGCTCCCCCCCTACCAAGTACAGGGAATTGAATCTTGAATATCTCCAGTGTTTATTATCCGATTGACCCACAATTCACAGCACAGATGAAGATTATCATCGATTATGCCAAAGCACAAGTTTGTACCTTTAAAATTGTGGGTGTGGCAGTTTTTCGCGGTTTTTGGGGGAGGGGGAGGAGGTATCAAAAATTTAACACAAACTTGATCTGCTAGGGGCAAATATGATGTCTCTAGCTCTTACAGTTTACGAGATCTATATGTTTATACAGACGGTCAGGCGGATATCGAGTCAGCTCGTTGTCCTGATAAGGAATATACATATATACTGTGTGGTGTCTGCCACGCCTCCTTCTGCCTGTTACATACATTTTTGAGTTGCATAATCTTAATAGACCCTTTTGTACTTTTATACAAAAGTACAGGGTCTAAAAATGCAGAGGAAGATGGAGTTGAAGAAGATGAAATAAAGAACAGCGGGAGAACATAAATTGACGAGTTGGGGTAGCAACTAAGGAGAGGCTACTCGGAATAGTGCACAGCTGACAGTTTTGAAAAATGAAAGCTTGCCGCCTCTGTAAGTATATGTTTTTGGAGGCTGTAGGAGTGGCAATAGTGCCATAAAGCAGCGGAAGTGGCGCCATGCCACAAATGTGGTGGAAAATATGGCGTCAGTCAAAAGTCAGCGCAGCGCGTTTAATGCGCGCGACAGCAAATAAATTGCATTTGGGTGCACTAAAAAATAAATAAAACGATGGTCCCCAAAGCTACCTTTCTTTGACAAAGGCAAAATCCAGGGAAAAGATGCCGCCTGACTCCATCGCTTGAACAGAAATAAGAGGTGAATAGCAATTTCAATGCTCCTGGACCACCCGCAACGGTTTCCAATGAAAGGTATGAACTGTGAAAGTGGTAAATAAAGAAACGAAAAAATACTTAAAGTGTTTTTGTCGTGTGAGAAGCTAATAAAGCAGGTGAAAGGCGTTGCCGCATATCTTCAAAAGCAATTTTAAACTTGCGTAAGTTCGATGGCAGACAATATAAGTAAGGTAAATGATATATTTGCAAAACAACTAACTAAATAAATGTAGAGCCGTTCGCTCGAGGCCATAGGAAATAACAACAACTGTCCACTTCTTTAACTTAAAATATAATAATTATAATGTTTATTCACTTTTCTTCTATAATTCACGTTTTCATCTTTTCGTTCTCTTCCACCACGCAGTATGCACGTCTTGCTGCTTCGAGCGTTCAGCTTACAATTAACATTCTCGATAGCTTCTTAGAACTTTTCGATGTTTAACTTAACACT
>JAWNNL010000172.1:0-80971 GCA_035045005.1 Liodrosophila aerea
TTCAACTTCAAAATCCATTTCAAAGAATTTTAATTTGGAAACGTAAATAATGACCTGACCACTTTAAAGTTCGGTTTATTTGGGATATTTACGCGATGCGCGCATCTGCGCATTGTAATTGAACAACTTTTCACATTTTCAATTCTATTTTTAGAAAGTCCTGTTAGATTTATAGAAAAATCTGGTTTGCCATAAAGAAGCTTGGACATTTTAGAGGCGATTTGTTTACTTTTCATACATATTTGCTGTTATCAATTTTTTTATTTTTGGCCTATGGGAGCAACCACTGTGCGGCGGAGTCTCAAATGAAGATATGCAGATTAAAGCAGCGAGATGGCCAAAAACCGCAGCAAAAAGCAGCAGCAGCAGCGCCAACAGCGTCAATGTGCAAAAATTACGATGAGCATTACCAGGCACATTATAAGGTAAGCATGAAAAGCACGGCTAAGAGACGCCAGACGGACGGACAATGGGCAAACGGCATAAGCAACCGGACTGGCGGCAGCGGCCAAACCTCGGCCACAGACCAATTCTGAGGTATGAACATGTAGTTCAGCTCTCTGTCACTCATACCCTGTAATAATAAGCTGACAATTTCTTTAAAATAAATGCAATGAGTCACTTGAGTAAATATAAATATATTTTATTAATAAATTGTCTGAATGAATTATTTAATTTGAAAAACAAAACATTTCCCCCAAAACAATGTAATTGAATAGAAAGTATACTTAATATATGTGTATACTGTGTGTAGAGTCGCCTCTGTAAATAAATAAATAAATAATATTAGAGAATAATATTAAAGTTTCAAGCCAAATCAGAATGATACTCATAAGCTTTTCATATACATATTGTATTTATAAAACTCCAGATCTATTTAATCAATGTCGCTTAGTGTACTCCACTATACAAACATTTAGTCGAGTTCCCAATTGTTACGGGTATGACAAATATAATTTAATGTATGGAAATAATGTCTTCTTAGCACTCCTTATATACATATGTGTTAGTTCGGTATGAGTTAATATTCTGTCATGATTTACTATATATGTGCCCAATGGGTATCTGTTAGTCCCCTTCATCACTCCATTAGAATTGTATATGCACTGCGGCAAAAGAGTGCATTCACTACGAGCTGTTTGTCTACAGCTCCGACTGCCAGCCTGACTCCAGCTCGACCTGGTCCATGACTTTGGCCACATCTCAGCCAGCCGATAACAGTACTACGTGCGCCGCGAGCAGCGCCAACTGAGGCGAACTGAGGACAGGCTTGGCCATATTCAGGGCGGGGGCGTCTGGCATTAGCACCGGGCCTCGTTTGCTTTCGGCAATTGTTCTCGCCACATGAGCTTTTCTTTCCCTTGTCTAGGACTCTGGGAGCGGTGCAGATACACGGTGCGCGGTACCTTCTGGCCAGTCGATAAGCGTCAGCATGCCAGTTAATAGCTACAAATAAATGCAACTAAATGCTCGGCGTGGACCAAGGCTGGCATGACCACTATATGGTCATATGAAGATATCCAAAACGACGAGACAATGCCATTGTTGCCATTGGCATAAGCCCGCCTCCACTCGCTGCAGCTTCCCCCTCATCCTGGGCACTCTCTCTTTCTCTCTGTAGTTGCCTTTGGGTTCCTTTCCACACACTCCTTATGGCTATTGTCTTTGTCTTACCAAAGCGCCAACCTGGAGCAGGCATTGTCTTCCTAGCCAGCCTTTGGCTATGCTTCTGCAGCTCGTATCTGCATTTCGGCTTTGCCCAAACTTGGCTTGGACAGCGTGTGATATAATTCATAATTCATTCCATGGAGACATCTTTATTTGACTCTGCCGATTGGCGTATCTAATAGTACAGTGGGCAGAGCAAACTGGAAAGAAGACTTGAAATGATTTATTCACAGTATTAATTAACATTTATAAATGCCAATTATTAAGTTCCAAATAACATCAAAATAAATGCTAGAGAAGAAGTCATATAATAACCGTACACTGCTTAAGCGATGGGTCAGTAAGCCATCACTAATCCCTATCAGTTAGTTGTGTTGAACGAATATAATAGATCACACAGTTGGCAAATGGAAAATAGCACCACAGTTGCTATAGCATTTACATTTCCAGACCAAATACTGTACAAAAGGTATATTAAGATTGTGCACTTAACATTTGTGTGTATCAGGCAGATGGATTCATGGTAATCACCACAAAAATTTAAAAGTATTAAAATGTTCCTTGGCTTACGTTAATCAACACACTGTAATATGTCTAAATATGTATACTAAGTACGCAGCAAAGCGAAATGAGCGAGTTACAGCTTATCTGTTGTTATTGCCGAGCCTTGCGGCATATAACGGTTTTCAAATTTTATGTGTGTTTTGAATCTTTGTTCTAAAAAGAGCGTGATTTTTGAAAATAGTACTGCGTAAATTTATCATAATTTAAGTACGCATTTACACAATATAATTCTTTCATGGCGTTTTTTTCGTTTATGTCGTGAAACGTCTTTTAGAGACATGCCGCATTTATACTGTGAAAACTTTTATAAAGTTTTTCTTTTATTTACATGTGTTTCGCAGCTTATAAATTACATATACTTTTTTTTATCGATTCCTCTATTAGCGAACACGATTGCTGCTGCGTGTTGAACGAACGAATCGTTTCTTCTGTTCGTTAGTAATTTTGTTCACTACTAGTTTTGTCTTAATCAGGGACTTTGTTCCTCCGATCTGTGAACTGAGTAGTTCAACTGTTCCTGTTCTGATTGATTCGATACAACGCTGCTATCGATATGCGATATTTATGTTTCGGGTGACCATATTGTGTATATGCATGTCTCAAACATATTCAAAAGTTGGCAGCTCCGTTGTATGAGAGACTGATTGAAAGAGAAACTAAAGTTATGAGCGCTATTCAGTTAAATAGAAGTACAATTTTGTTAAATGAAATAAATATATTGTTTTATAGCCGGTTGAATATAGTTTGGGGTTGTGCAACGACATCGATATTTGCATACGATTGCTAATGACACTCGGGGTCAATATGGTCGTTCCAGTCGGATAACCCTAGTATTAATTATACAGATATGGCACAATATATGGAATACTCTGTTATGGCCTGGCATTACTGTTTGTTATCAGATATCAAAATATTATTAAGAAGCCAACAAACATAACGATGTTGTGACACTTTTTACTGGTAAGCGCGAATTATATTTTCGATCCTCTGCTTCTGCTATCTTCCTCTCCTCTAGCCGGGTGTTGCATGTGGCTTGTGGCATGTGGCTAGTCTGGCCTGTGGCTGTGCCTATTGCTATGGCTTTGCCTCTGACTGTGGATGTCTTTTGTGGCCTCTGGTGGTATTTTGCACAAAGTGTGCATAATAAAAGTTTGAAGTCGCGCTAAATTGGGTGATAAAGTTGATCCGGGCACGATAAGGCCATTATAAATGCATTTAATGGCTAAATATTAAATGTATCTTCGTGTTGGCTGTCGTGCCAGCCTACCTTCGTCTTCTGCTCAGAGCCAACGTAACTGAGAACCGAGATCCCAGTACCGCGTACCCAGTACCCAGTTCACAGTTCTCGGGTGTCAGGTGACTTGCCAGCGATCTTGTTGCCCCGCCCTCTGTCTGCTCTTTCCCGTTTTCGCCTACATATCTGACTGAATTTATGAAGTTGTTTGCGCTTATTAAATTTTAACTTGAACACTTTTCGCGCCTCGGGGGCCTAGAGACATGCAACTCTCCGCACTTGCCACTCGGCAGTTGCCAGTTGCCAGCTGCCACTCGGCGACAACGTGGCGTTACCTCGAGATGCACAGATAAGATTCTGTTGACTTGTGACTGGTTCCCAAACGGGGCACTGGACTCGCAATTAGCAGCGCCGCTTGAAATGTGTTGAAAGTTATTTGATGAATGGATAGCGTGTTCGCCAGGCGACACAGCTTTCGGGTAATTGCCCGAGATAAGCACCAGAGCACACAAATATTAAAATAATAATAAATGTCAATTATTTAAATTTTAAATTATTTATATATTTCATGGACTGCAACTAGATCTAGGTATGTACTGACGACTCTCTACTGATAAGGGCTATACCTATGTACATATATTATTACTGATATCCTGTTCTTACACTAGACACAAAATATGTATTAGAATTACCTATATTCAACTGTACAATTATGGTTATAATTATGGATCACATGACAGTTCTTTTCACTATTTCTTCGACTTGACCATTTCATAAACTTAAACTAAAGCAATGAAATACACATGAAACAAAATTAAAATTCTCACTTAAATACTAACATTGTTTTGCAGTCAAAAAGTATTAGGATGAGTTTGTGGCGCACACACCTTTGCGCTGCATACCATGCAAGAAACAGCGTACCAAGCTAGAGTAAAAATGCAACTCTGTTTCTTGGAGCTTCAGACACAATCAGTAGAAAGCTGGCATCAGAGTAACGCGCTACTTCGTAAGAGATACACCGACAGAGCATCAGATGAAATAGACTTGAAACAAATGTTAATAGAATTAGGGAACAATAAAGAATATATATTTAACTAGCATATTGCTCTATTCCTTATTACCATAACCTGATAAGTTCAATTAATTGTGATTGTGATTGTCTATTTATCTTATACGAGCAAATAAGTGAATTTTTTTTGGTTTTGTTTGAAACGAATCAACACATCAAAGGTCTAGTGGACAGTCTTGATATTTTCTTAGTTAGTTGGTATTAATAATGTATTAATAGTAATATAGTGTTAATAGATTATCATACAAATCAAACGTATTTAGCTCTAATTGTTAGCAATGGTGAACATCTAACCGAACAATGTTGGACAAATAAGTTCTTTGGAGTTTGGAGAACAAACAAAAAAGAAGTCGTATAAAAATAAAATAAACTATCTCGGCTTACTGTTAATGAGCTTGTACTTTAAAAAAGGCTGTATATAAAAACTCGGAAAGCTACAGTCGGATTCAACCGACAGTAGGATACCCTGTACTTTCCTTCGCACACACACAAGCTAACAGACACTCACACATCCACACATAGCGCAAAGTCACACGCTACCACACATACGTTCGCGCTGCTCCTAGTACAGGGAATTGAATCTAGAATATCTCCGGGGTTTATTATCCGATTAAGCCACAATTCACAGCACAGATGAAGATTATCATACGATTATCGTATGCCAAAACACTAGTTTGTATCTTTAAAATTGTGGGTGTGGCAGTTTTTCGCGGGGGAGGGGGGAGTTGGTAGGTATCAAAAATTTAACACAAACTTGATCTGTTTGCACTATAGTATAGGGGCATCTAACTGCCAAATATGATGTCTGTAGCTCTTACAGTTTCCGAGATCTAAGTGTTCATACAGACGGACAGACGGACAGATGGACAGACAGACGGACATGGCTATATCGACTCAGCTCGTCGTCCTGATCAAGAATATATATACTTTATGGGGTCTGCCACGCCTTCTTCTGCCTGTTACATACATTTCGGACTTGCACAACCTTAATAGACCCTTTTGTACTTATTTAAAGTACAGGGTCTACAAAAATTTAGGCTCATATAGTTTGCCAGATCCATTTTAGATACAGAGAGACAGGTAGGCAGATAAACACACAGACTCAGGTCGTCCTTCTGATCAAAAATCTGCATACATTGATGGCCGCGTCTCTAATGCCTCTGCCACGCCTCTAATGCCTCTAATTATGACTGAAGCTATTTTAATTTTCAATAACTATGGATTTCTACTATCCATCAACTGATTTTAAATAACTAAAGAAACGTGTATGAAAATGAAAATGAAAGAAATTCATACAGGAACGCATTAGTACAAACTGAGAGACCAAATTTGACGGTATACTAAGGCTTATTCCGCATTTGTTTTTGCCTTACCAATTGCGACAATAATTAAGAAGAAACACAAATTAGCACTCTGATTGCATTAAAAGTGCAACGCGGGAATCGACTAATCAGCGCCATGAATTCTCTCTCACGATCATTATCGAGCTAACTGGAGCGCGGCGAAATGAAGAGGTTACAACGCTGGGGAGTACGTACTAAGGGGAGGGGGCCGCAGATGTTGCTTGCTGCAACAAACAGAAACAGAGTAACTGTCACTTGCAACAAATTTTTGTAAGGGAACAGTTGGTGGTGGATGCTTGGTCCTCGCCCCAATTGGTCGCAGTTAGGATTTTTATAATCCGAATAGCAATATCTGTTGATATCTTGTCGCAGAGCTCTTGCCTCTTGCCACATGCCACATGCCGCTTGCCTCTAGTTACAGTTCAGCTGTGAGGCCGCGTGCTGCTGGGTGTTGAAAAATTGCCGGCACCTTCTCTGAGACGCCTCAGCCGCAGTCCGAGTCAAGAAACTTGAGTGAGGCGTCGCGTTGCACACTTGTGTCACGATCGCCGCTTGCCGCTGCCGCTGCTGCTGCTGCTGCCAGTGCTGCAGTCATTGTTGCATCTAAGCAACAGCGTGCAACGTTGTTGCGGCTGATCTCACAGAGATTGTGCGGCACTTTTGGGGCTGGTGGTGTTGCTGCTGCTGCTGCTGCTACGATCATCGCGACATCATCGAAAGAGACGAGGCCAATTGATGACCATTGCCAGAGGCACTAGGCGTTGACCAGGCCAAGAGTGAGAATCGAGCCAGCTGCGTCTATTTAAGGCCGAGATTTTGATTGTCCAGCATAGATATGCCAATTTCTCAAGTTGAACCTTTGGCAGCTCACAGCTTGTCGGACATTGTTCTTGCCTCTATGAGTACAGCACAGTCAGCACAGTCGCTCTGGCGGTCGATCAATGCAATTGCCGCCTGGTCAAGCCTCGACTGCAATGCCCACTCTAGCGAAAGTGTCAATATAATTGGCCAAAATTGATGTTGCCTGCTTGCGAGTCCAAATTAGGCAACAGCATTTTCCTTTAGACCTATTCCAGCCACATTCAAATCGCCGTCAGAAGAGAAGGATTAAACTCTGAATACCCTACGGCCATTGTTCAAGTGTCGACTAAATATTGCTAATTAAGATGAGCATAAAAAAATTATAATAAATAATAAGGCGTTTTATTCATTTCGCATTCGTTCTACTTTCTTTTTCATGGGGTAGAAAATCAGCAATACTCCTGGAGACGCAGCGGACAGAGAACGTTTGCTGAGACACAATTCAATCAGATTTCATTTGTATGTGAAAAAGCGATAAATAAATGACAAAGACCATTTCATAAGAGAGCCGAGAGTGCCACTCTTGTTGAGCTCAGAGCTGACAGTTGCCGCCAGTCTCAGTCGCAGCCGCAGTTGCATTTGCAGGAGCATGTGGCAGATGTGGCATCTGCTGTCAGCTTGCAACACTTGCAACTTGCAGTAGCCAGTAGTCTGAGCTGCTTTGCATGTTCCGTTTGACTTTCACATTGCGACGTATTTATGGATATCATGTGCCACAATTTCTGCACTCGCGGATTCATCTTTGTCTTTGTCAAGAGTCTCCACACGGCTCGCGAATAGAACTGAGAACTGAATAAGGAGAAATCCAGTTACTTATGTTTATGTCTGTGATTCTTTCTTCTCTTCTGCTCTCAACTGAGTACACTTCGAGCAAATCATTCGCTTCAATTTCCTTATTTGATTTCTTGTTATCTCTCTGTAGATCTGCTACACTTTATGAGCTACTGCGATAATAAATACCAGTATAAATATAACATAAATTATGTCGTTTTCTACTTTCCAAGAAATATTTGAAGAGTAGTAAGGTCTGAGACCCACTCTAGAATTGAATGAAGTACTCTTAGACATATCTTTCGGTACGTTTAACTCTTTTAGATATCACAATCAACTTTATCTTTTATGCAACTGTGACGCCCTTCACGCATCACAGTTGACTTAGATAAAAATATCTATATTTTATTACTCGTATCTTCACCATGTGTGCTAATTTTTATGGTCTGCTTGGCGGTCATAAAGGAATGATCAGCAATTCCAAATGCGAATCGAATGACTTTGTTTAAGCTGGTCCTGGCTCTGGACAAGCGTGCTTAAAAATATCTCAAGGCATTTCGCAAATGGGCCTGAAAATTAATTAATTAATCAATTATGGAAAACACATTCAGTCCCAGTGCCAGCCACCTGTTTATGTCCCCGCCACTCCCAGGCAGTATCCCTGTCCAGTCATCTATCTGCCTCGGTTCCTACCAAGTGGTGATTTCTCGAAAAGCTGCCACGTTTTATGTGCCAGGCCATTCCCCAATGCAATAAAAATTTTATTGAATGCCGGGTGCTATGGAAGGTACAGGGCTTTCCATACTAAGATACTCCTTAAATATTGATACATCATACACAAAAAGATGTGCATATATGTATAAACAAAGCCAAATATGGGGACTCAATGCTCCAGCTGTGTGTTTTGAGTGTCTTTAATTAAATTTGATTTACTAGCTGGAAATCAGCCCACCCAAAGATTTCCTATATACCCTATACACTTGTATCCAGTGTCGACTGACTCATCCTTGGAGACAATGCATAGAATGAATTTACCAAGCTAATAATATTAAGTTTAATTAACTGGAATTTTAAGCAAGTGTGGGTATAGAGTTTTACATGGTATGATGGGAGATGAGCAAACTAATCACCACAAATTTATTATTAAGAAACATTCACTTTTAATAACCACGATTCTTGTGATAAATATTGCATTCTTTCCTTCAGTTCAGCAATATGGCTTTTCAAGGAACTCAGTTGTATTATTGTCTCCCTCAGCTGTTAGCCACTGTTTGTTGCATGTTCGGCAATAATTTGTGGCAACAAATTCCTTGAATTTGCAGCAAGGACAGTGACTGCCACAGTGCAAGTTCTGACTCTGATTTGGCTGACTGTCCCAGGCGTATATTATTTGCACATAAATCAAAACTTTCACTTAGCACGCTCATTTGTTTCAATGACCCCACGAAAAACAAAAAAGACTCTCCAAATCGTAGGGGTAGCTCTGTCCTGGACACTCGACACTAGACACTGGACACTGTCCATCGTTCAGATTGTGTGCACTCAAAATGTGATAGAAATCTATTACAAGCTCATATCATATTTTATTTCCGCCTTGGCGCATTTCCTTTGTGCTCCGTGAGTGCTAGTGAAATTATGAAAAAGCTTTTTTATGGCCACATACGCTTTTTACGATGATGATGATCAGAGACAATCCAAGGGGAGGGGAAGGCACTGACTTTGTGTGCTGTTGCTGCTGGTGTCCACGTCCCATTGAGCCAAAAGTGACATATTAAATTTAATGGAAATTGATGAGCGCTTATTATGATATGAGATAGCCAGCAGCAGATACTTTTTTGTTGTGGTCCTTCGTCCTTCGACCAGTCGACCAGTGTCGTACCTCGTCGAGCAGGGGTTGTTTGTTCCTTGGGTCAGCCACTTTTGTGACTCTGAAGCATTACTTCTTCCAGTTTCTTATTCTTTTTTATCATAAAAGTAATTTTTGGCTGATGCTCGCACAAAATTCATTGATTCAATTTCCTCGCTAGCTTTGCTTGAGCTTTTGTTTTGCCTCAATAAATATGGATATAATATTTCAATATTTGCTCGAAATCATCGTAAATCACTAAATCACGCTTTGTGCAAATGCTCGACCTTTCTTAGAGCTGATTCTGTAAGAGTTTTGGGCTGGGCTTGTTCTATATCTAGATAATAAATAAAATGACGACAGGGGCGGATGGAGCTCAATGAGGTAGTAGTGCCAGTTTCCAATCAATGTCCAAAGTTTGACTTAACTTTAGTAGTTCCTCTTATTCAATTATGCAGTTTTTTAATTAAGACCCTTTTCTTCACTTTATTTTGCAAAACTTAAGTAATTTTCCCACTTCCTTCTACTCACATAAATATTTAATAAACTGTATGTAATTGACTTAAGGCACGTGCCCCTTTCACAAGCTACCTCTGAAAGCAAAAGTCTCTGGGACTTAAAAAGCCCCCTCGGTTCAACTGCAGAGTAATTGGCAGAAAAACTGTCAATGTCATCGATATGCTTTTCGCTTATTCTGGTAGCAGCCGGTAGCAAAAATTCCAGAAGCAACAGACAACTGGTAAGTGGTAGCTGGAAGAGAAACAAGCTAATTATGAGAGTTTTGTCTAATAGGCTTAAAAGTGGCGAAAGCTAAGCCGAAGGGTCATGGTTGAGCAACAGAGTCTTACGAGCGACCTCTAGGCATGTGAAACTGAGAAAGAAGGCACAAAACACACGAAACACGAAAAGAAAACAGAAACCCACCAGACAGACACAGAACAGAGTCAGGCGGCCAGGGCGGAAGGGTTAATTAAAAGGATAATTAGTGCGTAATCCGATATGTCAACAATTCGCGGAGTGGGACGGCAGAGTGAACGAACGGTAGCTAAGACATAATGAAATTTGACTGCGATGTGGAAACAGTTTCCCAACCCAACCCATAAAGACCCGTGTGCAACCACCTAGAAAATTATGATGTAAATTCTTTAAGAAGTGTCGCCTTGGGGCCCGCAAAGAACACAAAGAACAAAGAACACCACCACCTCCAGTTCGGGCATTTCACATTCCTAAAGCTGTCTGTGTTGCTCTTTTGCTCCATCAAAAATTATGAATAACCAACATACCGCATCTTGTTACCTCTGCAGTTAATTTCAGACGTTGGGCGCCACCCAATTAAAAAGCACTCGATGGCTATTAAACGTGGCGTCCTGCAATATTTCGAGGTATTCTCTTGGTTTCTTTTGCAATTAGAGAATTATTAAAATGTCGTTAAACTGCTGGAGCTCTGCATATGAATCACGGCATTTTTTATGACGGCTGCCAGAGCCTGGGTGAGTATTTACGACCTGGCACATTGGCAGCAACATCTGCAACTGAGGGGAGTACATAGAAGAAGAAGAAGAGGAGCGAAGTACATTGGAGAGAGGAAGAGCTCTGGGCTTGAAGTACTACATGACAAAACAGCGGGAATGTCGAGGTAAAGGTTAAAATTGTGAAAATTTATTATATTTTATGACTTGAGTTTTTAATTAAGTGGAAAAGATGCTGATAGCTAAATCAATAATGTTTAATTAACTATTGAGTAGTATTAGGAATTGAGAACATTTAGTAGTTATTAAAATAGCTTTAGAATTGATCAGAAAACACTTTTGAACTAGAACTTTAAGATTAAACTTTTTTAACTATTTTTTATGATTATTATTCAAGTTTAACATAGAGAGTATGAGTATTACATGAGCTGCAATTAGGATATTGTATCTCAAGTAAACATCAATTGTTTCATCGTCACTTCACTCCAGTTGCCGTCGGATCAAAGGCCACATCAGCTGACCGAGGTCTGCAATTTAAATATTGATTGTTATATCAATGCGTGAAAATACAAAATTTGCATATCGAGAGCCACAAACTAGCTCTCTAACTAGCAGTAAGACAGATGTACACAGATGTGGAGGGAGCGGAGAGTAGGGGCGGGCATTTGTATTTGTTTTGTGCCTCCAAATGCAAATGTCACCAAATTATCCCAGGTGGATGGGCGCAGGGCAGGGAAGAGAGCAAGCAGTTGTCAGTCATTGAGATTGGCCTTTGTGATGTTTATCATTAAATACATGTTTGGCCAGGAGCTGCAACGGTTGCTGCTGTTGTCTGCTGTAATTATTGCAACTGCAACATGGAAATGTCGGAGGAGTCCATTAGTTATTGCCAGCAAATAATATCCCACTTCTTGCAAGCTAGTTGTTCCTCCCATTCTTGTTGTTGGGAGTGTGTGAGTATCTGATATATCAATATAATAGAGTAGCTATCAGACACACACTCACAATGGAGCAATTGCTGCAATTGCCGACAAGTGCGAATTATGTTATAGTATTCACACTCGGAGTGATATTCGAATTACGCACTCAAACGATGAGTATCTCATCTTTGGCTCAATCGCAGCTTCAATTACAATTGCATTCAACTCCAATCTGTTGTGTCTCCCAACTTGTAAATCAGATAAATACAAATTGTCATATTTCTAAATGTAGGGCCACTCGAGGAGTCTGTCAGAAAGGTAAGTCTGTTGGATTATAAAAGAAGAATATTAAAAGGGGAAATTGACATTCATACCACAATACTGAAAGAAAGCTACTAAACCTAATAAGGCATCCCTTTGACTAGGTATTATAATGATAGTGTACAATTCTACATGTACTTTTTATACTATGCAACAGAATTAGCATTTTTCTGATATATATTTCATATTACTTAAAAATGTTAATTAATAACCTTAACTAACAGTTTAATTTTGGAATAAGCAATAGGAATAATGAAAGTACCAAATAACAAGGAGAGCAGAAAGAGCGAAAATTGAGGGGCAGATAATTAGCAAGAGAGCGACAGGTTGTTTGTATACACAGTTATAGTGAATGAGCGAATGATAAGGAACACTTATCAAAACAATAAGTACAATAAGTCTGTAACATACAGTGGACAGTGGTACAGTGGACAGTGCAATTAACGGACAATAATAATGTATTTACTTTAAAATCGAGCACTCGTTGAGATAATGATATTTAGGTAATCCATTTTAGTATATATTTATCTAGTATTTTATTAGAATATATACTGCTACATTCTGATTGGTTTAGCACTTGGTTTATGAACTTGTCAAGCAACCCATGCGTAAAACATATTTTATTTTCGATGCAGGTATGTTTGTCAATAATTGTTGTTTGGTTTTCAGCATTGTACTGGAGAGCAAATATTTGTGCATGTTCAAAGCTCAAGAAGCCAAGATGCCGTTCAAAATGAATGAAAATATCCTTAGACAGACACAGTTGGTCGATGCACTTGGACATGGCCTCTTTCACCGTTAGCACCTGCCCCCTCCCCCTTCCTAGACCCTGCTACTGCTCTGTTGACCGTTGTTTGCAGTTGATGTCGTTGATTAAACAGACATAAAGCCAGTCGGCGTAACTGGCAAATAACGTGAGACATTCGCAATGCAAATATTTGGCATTGTGTATGTGTATAAGTCTGTGTCTGTGTCTGTTTGTGTGTGTGTGTGTGTGTGGCAGTGGGGTGATACTATGAAATTGATATGCTGAAATCAAAGACGTTGATTTCCGTTGGGAATTGTCGCGCCCTCTGCTTAACTCGACTTTAACCCATTCGAATATTCAAGTCCATTTCGCCAGCTGGCAGTTGACCTCAGCAGACCAAAACCAAAGGTCCAAGAGTGCACTACCAGACAATAACAAAACGTGTGCGAGTGTGTGACAGTGTGTGTGAGTGTGTGTGTGCAGTTATCATATTCAATTACAGGCTTTTTACCGTGCGACTTCCTTCGTGAAATTAATGTGTGCTCTGCTTCTGATTTACATTAAACGAAGCCGCACCCAGCACTCAACTCACTCAGTCACTGAGTATGATATGTTTATACACAATGCGAACCACAAGAGCAGCAACAACAACTGTAACTACTACAACAAAAGGTGAACGGCAACAATTGCATTTATATCCGCACTGTAAAGGAACACAAAAAGTGGCATATCTGTTGTGGCACTGTGGTGCGTCAGGGGCGTGGCGTGGCAAGGGGCGCTGTTTACCGGATGCAACTGAAATCGATTGTTAGGCTGAGAATTGAGTGCGGGTTGGCAATTATTGCATAATGAGATTGCGAGCATTTGCAGTGCTTCATTCCGATACGAGAATACCCCAATGTATATCATAATTAATATGATATCTTCCCCTTATCCGCACACTCTTGCTCTTCGCTAACCTTTGCGGTCAATTTGCTTAAATGTTGCTTAACTCATGAAGCCACAGTGTGCCGAAATTCCCAACGCTTCAAGTGTCAGCTCTTGGCAGTTATGAGAACTGCAGTCTTTCTGGCTCCCCTCTGTCTCTCCTCTGCCACATGACATGTGATACGAGGCAGGACACTTCCCGAGGCGTTGACAGACTAATCGCATCCAAAGGGGTCTGCGGAAGTATCACTTCTGCAAATTGTAATGCAACTTATTCGAAATATCTATTATACTGATTAAATGTGTAAGATAAAATTTTTAGTAAACAATAAGTATTGTCCCTTTTCATAAAATTTATATTCTATTACATAAGGTTTAGTGTAATTTAATGTGGTAAATAGTGATAATGGAACAACTAATAACACTTAGTAAATATGGTATAGCAATTTTATTATTAGGTGGAATTTGTATAATTAGATAGATATATTGATTTTAATATAGTTTAGATTAAATAAATAATTAATTGAGTTTTATTTAGTAATTACTATTCTACTAAAAATACTAGTATTAGTACTAATATTCTAATCTTTTTTTATTTACTATTTTTATAAGTTTTTAATTATATTTGAATTATTTCGATCGTAAGTCCTTTCACCTCTTAATAGTATAAAACACCACCGACCATGATCTCACACAACTCACGACGGTGAATTGCGGTTTTTGACACATCCAAAGTAAAATGCAAAAAAATGTATAACGAATATCACTTCTTCGACACTTACTTTGTTTTGTAGGAAGCATATATTGTAATTCGAATGGTCTTTATATTATAATTTGGCACTGCGGCCCAGATACGACCCAGCCACATAAAGATAGCTCCATAAGTACATAATATGTATTCGAAGTATCTGCAGACAGTGGCAGTACCTGTCCCAGAAACCACGGAATGGTCAAAACGACAACGTGGATAAGATCTACGAGCGAAACAATTCAGTTTTGACATTTATGATGAAATTTCTGAAATCAACTGTCATGTACGGCTGTCATATTGAATAATTTCGTGGGCTTTATGGGTACCGCAGTTGGCTCATGTAGTACACTGAAAGCAATTATGTCGTCAGTATATATTTCATACTTTATTTTAGAATATTGTTAATTAAATGGTTCATATTTCAACTAGTAACTTGAAAATAAAATGTCAACTCTTTCCATTAAAAGCTTAGACATTTTCTCTCAGTGTTCTTGTGCCGTCCATGGATCCAGGGGGATCTGGCACTTGCTGTGCATAATGTATGACAACTTTTGTCGTTTTCCCATTGTTTTTGTTGTTGTGAACTCATTCTAATTAAGTGGGTATAGGTATAGCCGAAGCTCTGTAGAATGAAGCCTCTGGCCCAGCTGTGTGTGCTACGTGAGCTGGTAAAAATTAATTACAAATGCGAGTCAGGAAGATGACTGAAAAATATAAAAAATAAAATTTAATAATTTCGCTTTTTGCACGAGGAAAACGCAACAGTTTGGCCTCTGTTGAGGGCAAGTTTATGATTTTATTATTCTCAGTTTTAATGACAACGATGATGACCAATAAAGATATTAAAACGCGCATGAAATGTGCCCCCGAAAGTGGTTTCATAAATGGCTCTACGCACGCCCCGGCAGTGGGGCTTTCCCCGCATCTGTTTGGCATACGTAATGCCTAAAACTGGAACCGAATCGAAATGAATATGTAGAAGCATTCGCCTGCCCCTCTTCTCCACCAGGCAAGCCACGGGTATCTGCGGCGTGTGGCGCTCAGTGTAACCTCCACATTCAACTTCAACTTGAGTTGCAACTGCAACTGCAACTGGTCTGCTTCCAATGGGGCATGGAGGAGGGGGGCAGCGATCGTTGTTGTCAAAGCAGAAGAAGAAGATGATCGTGTTGCTTTTGCCTGTGGCCTGTGTCTTTCCAGCTGCAGCCTGTGCTCCTCTGCTTCAGCAGCGCCAGCGGAGAGATTCCAAGATCGTTAAAATCTCCACTGCGTTGCTCACACTCCGATCACCCAAAAAGATCTCTCTCTTTTCCTCCCTCTCTCACTCTCTCTCACTCACTATCTGCGGGGTCTATCTGCTTCTCTTTTGCTCGCTGCGCGGTGTGTGTTTTTACGAATCACGGATTCGATGTTTCGCATGAATACGTAATTAAATCTATAAATCGGCCAATTAAAATGCTTTGATATCGTGACAACATAACATTCGACGACGTCTCCGTCTCTGTCCGCTCTCCTACCCCCTCCCCTCCGTCACCACGCTCAGCGACCCATTGCATATGTATGTAGCTTCCGCTCCTCCACACTGAGACGTTTTTGTCGCTCCCGAGATTAAAATCCTAAATAAACAAAAAATTATCATACATGCGACTATATACAAAACGATATTGGTATCCACTGATCAAAATATCTCTCCTCTACTTTTATACTCCCCCCAATAGTCTGCTTACTGCAATTACTCTGCGCCAATTGCTAAATATGTTATAAGTATTCTTCTTTCGGTTGTGACAGTTGAATACTCAACTGCAAAAGCTCAACAACGTTTCCCATGACTTTGCACCAACTATGACCAAGTTACTATTAAGAAATTACAGACTTGTTTTTATAGATAAATCTTGGTTTATTGCAAATACCATTAGAAAAAGATTAAATAGCTGAAATAATTAATTAAATTAAAATAATTAAGATGTTAAAAATATCAAGCAATCAATATTATTAAAAAAAGCCCAGCTACAGCTACAGTTGGATGCAATCGATAGTAGGATACCCTGTATTTTCCTTTGCAGCAGCCCGATTGCGTCACAATTCACAGCACAGATGAAGATTACCATAGACTCTTTGTATGATAAAGAACACTGTCCTACTGTCGGTCGCATCCGACTAGCTTTCCGAGTTTTTTTATTTAACATCAAAGATTTATTTATTACCGTAAACGTGAACTAGGCTCAACTTGAGATCTGTTTCCATTCTACTCACTCAAACTAAAAGCACCATCTACTGCTTAACTGCAAAGACAAACGATCCAATTACCGAAAGGACAGCTCTTAGTCAATTCCTGAGAAGCTAGCGCCGCCTCCTAGTTGCAATGGCAAATGTCGCCCCATAAAAGTTGCGGCAATTAAGCGAAACCAGATCAAGTTGGGTAAGCTTGAGTTGGAGTTTTTAGCCACCCACACACAGGCTGAGAAATTAACTAAAGCGTCGATCTCTGGCGATTAATCGCGACAAGTGAATGCAGTTGGGCAAAGGATGGCATCAAGCGGGATGGGGATGGGGATAGGGATGGGGATCTGGGCAACCATGGAGCCTAGAAAATTTTAATTTTTTTGGAGTACACTAGCTTTGCTGGCTGCTGTGAACATTATTGCCGTTGCTGGCGCCGTGGCGCATAGCCCCGGGTCACCAATCGAAAACACATTTGTCGTTGCCTCGCTCCTCGAGAGAGACGCAGGGTAGGCGGGCTGTCGACAACAACAACAACATCTCCCATAAGCTGTTGCCAGTCAGTTCGTGGGCCGTTGCAACGAATTCTCGGCATTGCCGGCAACCCTAAGCCTTAGGCCCTGAGCCTTGAGCCTTGAGCCCTCAGTTCTCAGCTCTCATCCCAGAGCCCTGGGCAACTGGCCAGATCGTGAGAGTGTTGCAAGTTGAAGCTCAGTGAGCTGCAGTTGCAGTTGGTGGTGTTGTTGTTGTTGCTGTTGTTGCTGTTGTTGCTGTTGTTGTTGGTGCTGTGGCAGCATCATCGCATGTTGTTCTTATTGTCATCATTTTATAATTGTCGTTGTAAGCTGTTGTTGTTGCTGGCTGACTGGCGATGTTGTTGTCGTAGTCGTAGTCGTTGCTATTTAGAATTGTTATTTCAAGCCAAAGCCCAATCGCAATGCCGACGACGACGACTGCCAGACGCCGTACGAGTTGTTAGCTTCATTTGTCGCGGCCAGTCAGAGCAAGGATGTAGTCTCAGTCTCCGACTCAGACTGAGACTAAGTCTCTGCCTCATTTCTCTTCCTTCTTATTCCCTGTTCAGTCTTGCCCATTGTCGTAGCCCAATGAGCGCGAATTCTTCAGCGTTTCTGTCTGTCTGTCTGGCCCGTCCCCAGTTCAATCTTCGACTGGTCGTGGCTCTGCTCTCGTCCCGTTGTTGTTGTTGTTCTCGATTTTGGTGTTGTTGTTGCTACTCCTTTGGCTCTTGAGTGGGCAACAGCATCGAGTTATTTTTGTAACTTGTTGGAATTTTTGATTTTGTTCATGTTTGTCGCTTAAGAAATGTTCGTTTATGTTTTCCATAATTTAAATATGGTTGCAATTTTACATTGGTATTGGTACTGGAATTGGAATTGGTCATGGCTGCCCATTAGTCTGACCGAGCAAACCGTGAGCAATCGTGACTCTACGCTTTCTTATACTCTCCTATAGTCATGGCAAGCAAGATGGCTCCGAGATCTTTCTCAGGTGCGTCAAATTGGATGCTGAGTGAATTTATATTCAAGTACTCAGATCATTCACTAATAAATAATTTGATTCTATAAACAGCACATTTTTATTTCGTTTACTTGTAGTTAACTTATAATTTAAATTAAGAGCTAACCTAGTTATGGAGTACTGGCTACAATAACCCTTAACTCCGAACATCATTTTAATGATTTTATATCGATTTAATTATAGTGCTAAAAAAAGTAGTCAATTATATTTTTTTTATTTATTTATATTATATCAACTAAGTGCAGTTGATGAAAATTTTAAAATGTAAAAAAGTAAAAGTAAATTAAAATTAGATTATTAAATTAAAATATTAAAGTAATTTAAGTTTATAATTTGAAAAAATAAAAATTTAAACCTGAAGTAGCTGAAATTAAAATTAAAATTAATATTCTGGGCACAAAATAAAATTACTGGTCCAGCATTTGCTGCATGGATTGGGGAAAACCCAGAAAAACCCAATCAGACCAACGTTAGTAGTTAGTAAGATTAGATTAGACAGCTTAATTTGTTATGTTAATAGGGGATCTCAAAATAAAGAAGAAATGAAAGTGCGGGAAAATACGGAGAGTTATGCAAACAGGATAGTTAAGGAATAGTTGCCGAAGTTAGTTGCACTACGAAGATAATTAAGGAGTGAGGACTTAGGAAGGAAGGTTAGTTGACTAAGTAAGTTAGTTAGATCTACCAAGATAATAAAGGAGTGAGGATTTAAGCTGGGGAAGAGAGAGTTCCACTGATACCAAGTGATAAAGAATGTTATAATTATAACATAAAACCCTAAAACCATTGTGCATAGCGCAATCTGTTCTACAAATAAGAAATCAAATAGGTATATCGCATATTGATTTTCTCGGTTGTAGATGTCCATGATATTGAACCTTAAACTAATTAAATGTTGGATAGATTTATGTCTTCTAGCGGTATTTGTAGGAATGTTGATCTTTTCGATAGAAGTACAATAATAATTGTATACAATAATAAATGTACGACTTATTATTTGTATGAACTCAAGCGGTAAGAGAAACCCAACAATAATAACAACTAAAAAAAACACACACTGTCCTACATAAAACCACTAAGATAATTAAAGAATTATATGAAAATGAATAAATATCTGATATATGTAGTTACTTCAGAATACATAGGTATTGCGATATATAGTATTGAGGAAGATTCTCAATCCCACTAATTGACAATAGTATTGAAAATAGGTATTTGAAAGTTCTTACAGCGTTTGTAATGTATAAAGCTTTCAGAATATAATTACAGGCGAAACATATAGTACTAGTAACAAATCAAAGTTGAGTCTGCAACACCGACAACAACAAGCAACAACAGCAATGGCAGCAGCAGCAATTTTTGCTACTGTTTGGCAATCGATTTGATCCCAGCATGCGTGCCCAGTGCAAGGGCATGGTCTCTGTCTCTGCCTGTGCCTATGTCGGCCCCTCATTCCGTCCCTCTGTCTCAGTTTCTGTCTGAGCCTATGTCTGGGTCTGGCTCGCGGACACTTTGAAGTTAGCAAAGCTTGCGATTGCTGCTGTTGCTGTTCTGTTGCTGCAGGTCAGCAGGTTGCTGGCGTCAACAGTTGTTGTTGTGGCTGCTGCTGCTGCTGCTGTTGCTGTTGCTGCAAAGTTGTTGTAAGTGCAACACAACTCGTGGAAATTCTTGAAATGCTCGGCCGTAGATACAAGCAGGCGCTGTTCCTCTTCTCTAAGACATGATCGGCCAATGCCAGCAGCCAGACCAATAGCCCAGCTCCAATGCCATGGCTGCTGGGTTGAAAGGTTGCACAGCTTCTGTTACAGCAGCTTCCCAGCTAAATAAATAAAATCCACACAAAGAGGAGAGAACATTTCGAGAAAATTGTGTTTCAAATCATGTTCGTTTGGACAGGCTACAAATAGTTGGGACAAACTGTGGAAAACGTCTATGAGATTGTCATTAGCAGGCTCAACACCGACCACCACTATCTGACGGCCTCTTCCAAGCACCGAGCACAGAGTCAGCCACATCGAAGCAGAAAGCAGAAAGGAAACAGGGCAAAAAGCTAAACGAAACGTTACAAAATACAAATACAAGCCGTGAATTTCATTCGAACAGCATCGTCTACAAGACAATCGAAGGCGACTCTGGCGACATTTGCCGCCACGGACAACATCGCCCAAAACAATAGCAACAATTTTTAGAACTCAACCAGGCTCTCCATTCCTCTATGGCTGCCACAAAAAAAGTTGCAATCAGAAGTGGCGAGAACTCTGGCTGGAGAGCACAATTGCAGCTTAGCGGCAATTATTGTCAGTACACGAACATCTAGCATCCAGCAACATGTTGCCAACTTGTATAAAATTCTCGCAGCAATTTTCATTTTAATGTCGCAATTATGCGAAAATCAATGTACACGTCGTGTGAGTTCCTCTTTCGGATGATAATTTACGAGCTACAGATCATAGTTCTACTCCTAAGCTTCAATAAAAGTTCAATAAAGTTGTGAATTTCAAACTGAACCAACTTACCGAATTATGATAAATTCCAACTCTACCTGATGCCCAAGCACAGAGACTGAAATAAGTATAGAGAGCGAACTCTAGCGCACCTATTAATCGATCAACTCAGATAGAAGCTAAACTGCCACGACGCCAATTATTCATTCACTCAAAAAGAGTTCTGGAAATACGGCCCACTAGATAAACAAACAAACCGACCCAAACGGACAACAACAAATGATCTATGCCCTCGTAAAGCTCCACATACACCCCTATATCTGGCCATAACTATGCCTATGCCCATTTTCATGCCCCAGATGCTACACTTGAAGGAAAAATCTGGTATTTCATACTGAATTTGTGTGTTATCAATGAAAGGGAACGTTCTCATTTTAAGTTTGCCGAAAGGAAAAGGAAAAGAGTCGAATGCTTAAAGATGTCTTGAGATTTAACACGAGGAAATCTAGAATTTAAAGCAATCACTTGATTGCATTCTACATTCGAATCTTGATTTTTTATTTCTAACTCAAGTATATTTCTTTCAATGTTGCTTCTTCCATTGAATGTAATTAGTAAGTGTTTATTTCCATTACTTCCTTCTCAAAAACTGCAATTAATATAAATAGGAGACATTCTACTTAATAATACTTTAAATATAAATGGATTGATTTAATCTTTATTTTATAACATTCCTTTTTTTTAGTGTATGCAGATGCCGCTTTAAACTGACGTCACAAGGCACAGGTCTGAATGAAATTTCCGTTTGTAGATAGGTTGGGAGGAGTCTAGTGCGTGCATTGGGCGAGAGTATCTGTAAGATTTCAAATTATTAACTGTAAAATATGGTTTGTTTACTGTGAGTAAAATTTCATTCATTGAGTTTGCCAAAGTGGATTTCAGAAATAGGTGTGTGGTAGTGAGCAAAACAGAGCATTCAGAGCAATATTTCAGACCGTAACCGGAACAGATACTCATACCGACTCAGATACAGATACATTTACAGGTGGCTCCAGCAAAGCGCGTTTCCGGCGGCACCTTGTCATGGAGGCAACGGCAGACGAATTTAAATATTCATTAATTTAATATGAATCCTAAATTCACTCAAACCAGAGCCATTCTATACGCTGTATCTGCATCAAAAGCTGTGTTTGTGTCTGTAGCTCTTGCTGTTAGTGGTAGCTGCAACTTTTGTACTTTTTGTTTTTGTTTAGGTATTTAAAATTAAGGTTGGCTTTCCTCCACGAATGTCTGTGTCTGTGTCTGTGTTTGTGTGTTTACATTTGAGATTCAATAAAATTATTGGGCGCGTCGCTATTCGAGCGTTAACAAATATTATTGTTCAATTTTGATGTTATTGTGATTATAAATTTTCGTATGTGTTGCTTGTGTAAACAGCAACAGCAACAGCAATAGCAACAACAGCAACATCCAGCTGGCAGCAATATCGACAATAGCAACAATTTAAGGTGCAGCTTCTAAATTATTGTGCAGGTGATTTTAAATAGTTTTTGTTTTGCCTTTTCGTATTTTTTCGATTTTAATATCGGAAATACTAAATTAAATATAAAATTCGTAAAACGCCAACAAAACTTGATTGATTTTCTTTGTTCCTGTAATTTGTTTAGCTCTTTAGGTTGAGCAATCAGAATGATCACGCTCGAGCCGCAGCCATTGATATACAAACATATGTATCTGTTAGATACATGCATACATATCTATCGCTAGCCAAGCAGAGTAATGAAAAACCGGCAATAAACAATCCGAGATACATGCAATTTACATATCAATGAAGCCTCGAGTTCCAAGTTCCAGCTGAATGGTTAAATGTTTTATGTTTTATGTCAAACTGACATTTTTGTCAATTGATTTGATTTGATATGCTTTGTATGTTCGTTTATATAGGCAGATATATCATTACACCCAAATACGCTAAAGACTTCATAGTCTTGTTCTGATTTAGGGATAAATGTTGCAGTTAGTGGTTATTCTAAATATATCAGCACCTACACCAATTGAGAATGATATGCAATTAGTAGAAATCTGTGTAATTAATAAAGTAGGTATAAATAAAATGAAGTAATTCGAATACTTAATAATTTGCTTTACTCTACTAAACTTTACTTACAATTTTTGTATGAGTGTAACCCAGTTTAAAGTCGAATCTAATCAATTACACTAATCAACAGCCAAATTGCATCTTAAACCAGTCCAATTTTTTTGCTAGAATTGGGACTGCATATGACGAATATCGAAAAAAAAAACTTTTTCTATATCAGAGTTTTTTAAGATCTTTTGAAACTTGAACGTTTTTCTTTTCTTTTACAACGCATACTTACATTACTCTAGAATACCAAATCAGATTTTAAGAAATAAAACGATATTTAAAAGCTAATTAATGGAACTAGGTACCATTCATACACACTTTTTATTATATCAGGTATTTTTGGAACTTTACATAGTAGTTCCAACATAATTTGTTAAAGTCGAATATGGCATTCAAGAGTTGTCATCAAAAACTAAACAAATTTTTGAAAAAATAAAAACATAATTTTTTAAACATTCTTTAAAATTATACTGCCATAAAAAGGTTAATTATTTTTCTAATCTTCATATATATAGGGCCCAAATTGATCAAGAATAGGCTCTCAAAATGTTAGATTTTGTTGCCTAGTCAACAATTAGTCAATTTTAAATACATAGTTATTTAAAGAATCAGCCTTAATGTGTTGCCGTTATTTAGTTCTTACTCGTGGATATATACATACGATACAATCCCGAGCCAATTAAGCACCTATTCTGACTGATTCTTCAAACAATAATTTGCCACTTAGCGCGAAAAGCAATCAAAGGCCAAAGAGGGTAAGCAACGCAGTGAGTAGAGAGTTTCTCGAAGAGCTCCAATCAGTCGGGAGGAATCTGGAAAAAGTTCAAATAACTTGAGAACTGTAACAAATCATTGTAGCCGTTTGTCAACACCATAAATGCGATCGTTTATGAAGCATAATTTGATCGGGGCCAAATGCCTTGGTGTCATCGTTGACACCGACTCACATCCGACATGAGATCTTCAGATAAATAACGGAGAGGGGGCGGCGGAGCCGAGGTTAAAATTGTGCTCTTAAAAAAGTACGTGCGGCTTTTTGGCTTTTGAAAGACCGCCCCGAAGAGTGGTACGAAAAAGTCAATTGAAAAATTTTGGCTTTCTTCTTGTCCGATTCGAATCTCGAGGCCGTTGCTCGTTTAGCGCTCATTTGTGGCCAAAATGGCGAGGCGAGACTGTTGTGGTTGTTGTTGTCGTTGTTGTTGCTGCTGCTGTTGTTATCGTGTCCAAGTCGGTGTTGACGACGTCGACGACACATAAATTGCGATTAAAATGATTAATGCTCAACGCACGGCGCAATGTTAATTGCCACGACTTCAACCTCTAAAGCAGCCACAGATCTGGACCCGTCTCCCGCTCCGAGCCTCCCCCCTCTCTGCAGCTCATATCTCTACTCTATGGTCACTCTCTTTGCTCAGCTATTTGCATAAATTTGTTTTGACGCTTGTAATGAGCTGTTTGTGGCATTTTCACTGGCCCCTATCGACCAAACCAAAAAAATACTTTTATCGGCCTCAAGTGTTGGCTCGGGCCAACAATAATTTCCATGTTCGTTTTTAATGCTCCCCTCTCCCTGCCTCTGCCTGACTATCACAGCCAGCTTGTCTTTTTGTTAACATATTTGAAATTATTATAAACCAACTGTGTGGCTGCTAATCGCCCATCTCGCACAAAACTTCCAACTACAAACGGAAGTTGCCGTCGCCACACCGCACACCTGCCCCTCCCCTGCCCTGCCCAGCCCAGGAATTACAATTTTGGGATACATCTGTTTTTCTTATGAATGTAGAAATCGTCTTTAAAGGGCCCCTAATTGATGTTACTCACAGCTCTTGTGACTGAAGTATATAAGTCGGAAGGGAAAATAAACATTAGTGATATTCAAAAAATATCTGAATATACATATATCGGAGAGTTAAATATATAACTAATATATAACTAATGATAACGTATTATCTGAATATACATATATCGGAGAGTTAAATATATAACTAATATATAACTAATGATAACGTATTATTTGAAACTTGATTTCAGATGTTCATTACATTATTGGTTAAATTAAAATTTTTAATTACTTTAGAGTATGTAAGATCCGTATGTAACGGCAAAGGAAGGATAGGAATTAGTGACCGTTTTTATGAGCTTAGCTTTGCTGTGGTCAGTGGTAAATCTGTAATAATAATTCTTAAAGTGGGCAACTCGGCATGCCGCTGGCTCTAACAGATTTATGGGCAACTGATTCGATTTGCATGTCAATCGAACTTGGAAGGAAGCAGCGTTCAGCCAAAGAATGAGTTTGAGTTGCAGCTGATTCCGATGCCGTTGTCGTTGCCGCAGCCGATGCCGCAGCCGATGCCGATGCTGTTGCACAGACTCTTACCTCTTCCTAAAAACTTTTATTCTATATTAAAATTTAACGAGGCTGCCATAAATCTTCACTAAAAAGCAGGCAATTCAAATTTCACAAGCGGTTGGCAGATAAATAAAAACAGCAGCAGCAAGCCTCTCCAGCAGCTGGGAAAGACGGGAGAGCGCGGGGGGAGCAGGAGAAGTAGCTGTGTTGACGTCGACGACACGTTTACCACTGAAATTGATCCAGTTGCAGCGGCTGCGAATGCCTCACATTGCTCGAAATGTTTCATCATTGCAACACGATGATGATGGGGATGCGGATCAGAGTCGAAGAAGTGGAGGCCATAATTTTTGCTGCTAAAAAGCCAAAAGAGCAAGCTTTGGCAAAAAGCGCTCAGCGATGGTCATCGCAGTCAAAGCCAGAATTCAGAGTGCGATTTAACCAAATGGGTAAACATGGCCCCAAAACTGGACAGCTAACTGGGCAGCTGACCATTTGCCAGTTGCCAGTTGCCGGTTGCAAGTGTGCCTCGTGCGTTGTGGCCTGACAATAGGCGAAATATCATCGAAAACCATAAAAAACTGACAGCACAAAAAGAGGTGTTGACACATTGATTTATCTGGCATGCTACTGTGCGCAAGCACAGATGAGAACGCGAATGTGAATTAAAGATACTCGTCGACAGGGCGAGGGATGGACAACATGAACCAGTCCAGCTCGGACTGGAGCTTTGAGCCTCCTGCCAAGGATAAGCGACACGATGCGGCGGTTGCTCTTCAGATGGATGGATTCATATCTGAATGTCGGCGGCAATATTGGAATACTGCATAGCGGCAACAATATCATAACCATATGCGAGACAATGGGCATACTCTGGCAGGAGATGCTCCCAATCTAATGCACATTGTGGGAGAATATCAAGTACACTGTAGAAAAATATGTATCGCATATGAGACTTTCGATGTTTTCAAGTTCCGATAGTATAAACCATGCAGAGTGTTAAACGTTCGTGCAAAATAAGTGAAATGAGATTTTCTTGGACTATTATTGTACAAATTGTAAAAGTTTCAAGTGTATCAGTTGCATGTAAATTAAAAATGTTTTAATTGGTAAACAATACCAATCTAAAAGAAATATTATCCACTACATACTGTACACATACACACTATATGTGATCTAAAATCAATTTTATATTTCAGATCGAATTACAAATACAACTTGATGAAAGATATTTTATATTTTGCTAATTAATGAAAAAATAATATTTAAAGATAATCTACACAAAGATGGAAATAATATCAAATAATTTAATTGCCTCCTTTCACATTTTGACCCCAGAAAAAAAACCATTTTATTATGTAAATTATATCTTTAGCGTTTAAGCAATTCTGCCATAACAAAAGGGATAATTATGTCTGATTTCGCCAAACTATCGAAGAACACAAAATGCCGAAAACCGTCGAATATCCATAATCTATAGTGCCATTTATAGTGTCTTAAGTGCCATTTTTTCCAGTGTATAATTGTGATCATCACGCTCCCTTATCCGCATCCTTATGTCGATCTCCGCTTGCAAGTGAGGCGATCCATTTAAGCCACTTAACTGACACAGACGCACACACACTCAGTCACATGTGTGATGGGTCTGCGCGATATGTTTTGCGGACTCAAAAACGTTACCAATTTAAAAATTCCAAATAAAATATAAATTGACCAAATTAATATTGGCATACATGAAACAATTTGGGATGAAAATGTTCACATTTTTGTCGTCGTTTTCATTTTCGTTCTCGACTCGTAGTTGTTGGCCCTTGGGACAGTTTCTGGGTTTTCTGTATTTCTGTATTTCTGTATTTCTGGTTCTTTGTTTTTGTGATTCTGCTTAATGCAATATTGGCCAGTGGCTGGTATTCTCTTCGGGGTATTCCTTTGGCTTATCCTGAGCTGCATTCACAATCAAAGTCAGTTCAAGGTGGTCAACTAACAACAGACACCTGAGTCTCCTCTCGGAGCACAGAAAGCAGCTGAAGGCTGTCAAGAGAGGCTGGGCATAAGAATAATGAAAAACAGAACAGAAGAAAGAAACTTTCAAAATGCTCAAAGAAAATCTGAAGAAATTGCTTGCAATGCTGTAGAAAAATTAAAAGGCAAAACGGAAAATGGAAAACTTTAAAATGGGATTTTGTTGCTGCTGCTGCGGTTAAAAGAGGCGACAAGGCATGAAACCAGTAAATTAAAGCAAAAGGATAAAGTTTAATTGGAAAACTATTTTTTGTCTGACATCCCCACTTACCCCTTAAATCTCTTACTTTATCTCTATCTCCATCTCCATCCCTACATCTCTTCTCTATCTTTCGCATTCTGTTTTCATCTTTCTTCTTCTTCACCGCTCCACGCTTGAATTCTTTAATTTGCTTACCTTTAGTTTTCTTAATTCCGTCTATTCTGTCGTGGCATTATATTCACGACTCCAAAGACAAAAGTTTCGCTTCAATTTCCGCTGCCAATATGACTGCAGCTGGCGAAGCCATCCCCCCTCTCCCGCCCACCTGCTCATTTGTATACACCGCACTCCTCTCTCTGTGTTTCTGCCTGTGTGTGTGTGAATGAATTTTAGCAAATGAATAGAAATTAAGTTTCGTTGCCGCTTGAGCGCTGCTCCAAAACTACTGCAATGCCTCCGGCAGGATCCTTCCCTGCCTCCATCTCCTTGCCCCCATCTGAAGAGCCTTAGCCTACACGAAGCAGGTGAGAAAACACCGTTATTGTCGAAAAAGTTTAAAATATGCCTCCTTTTATAAAATTTAATGAGAAAAGTTGGTGATATAAATTTTTGCATGTGGTGCATTTATTTGGAAATGTCGGAAACGCCCCGAGTCAAGGAGTCAAGGAGTTTACTTAAAGGGAGAAAAAGTATCTATGAGATGAAATAAAAGAAATCATCTCTTAAATATTTTAAATTTTACAACTTATTCATTTACTAATAGATCGCAAACTTGCATTTACTATTCATGTTCCAGTTATGCCTAGAAAGAAATAGCAGCAGTTCACTGGAGAGAGACGGAGACCGTTTACTGTCTGTGCGTGCTTGTGTGGCTTATAGATTTCACTTTGTGATAAAAGTTTTGCATTCATTTCAGCGTAATTCATTTTCAATTCAGATTCTGTTTTTATATTTTGTCTTTTTTTCTGCCAAGCGTCAAGTACGTGCTACTGCAACATGTGGCTGCCACAACAACAATAGTCATTGTAGCTACTATCACAACAATCAAAACAAAACATACGTACAACAGAGTGTGTTTGATAGAAATATCTAAGAGATACCCTGCACTAGAATTTGAATAATAGCAAGCCTTGTGTAGTAAATTTTGAAAGAATTACAAATTTTTAAAATAAGATTGATTATTTTATTCTATTGTCAAATCCTAAATAATAATTATATAAAATGCAATTTGTATGAAAATTATATTACTGAAATATAAAATAATATTAAATGATAAAAAATGTACTTAATTCGATCTGATTAAAAGCCTAATTTTTTTAATGAAATTGACAAGCTGTTTGACCTTCAATCTAATAATATGCTAAGCTCTTAAAGGCTACAAAAATTATTTTGCTTACTGTATAAAACGTATCGTAGATCAAGCCAGTTCACACATCTCCAGTTTACAGGGTATAAAAAGAGAGAGCTAAACAGTTCGGCCCACTGCCGCGAGTATTGCGGGAATTATGAGGAATTGTGTCTAGGCTAGGCACTTGGCCAAAATGTAAATTGCCAATCCACATGAACAGACACACATAATACTCTCACACACACACACACACACCAACATGCATATGTGCAACACTCTTGTGGCCCATAGCTGTTGTTGCATGTTGCAGAGCTCATAAATATGCAATGCAGAGGTGATTCAATTGTTGCCGCCTTTGCTTTTGCTGTTGGCCGCATATTAGTGGCAAATATTGTTGGCCATAATAAAAGCACATTGCGAAAATGAATTGAGATTTTCATTTATATTTCATTCCGCATAGAAATCGTCGCCCTGCCTCTATTATAATGCAAAATACTAGTTGTCAATTGTCATTACAGGTATTATGCCGTACTATATACAACAGAGCAAACAACAGATAGGAAATGCATAGTAGAGTCACCGCGTAATTTATATTAATATTATTGACAAGACAAAAGAATCTTCATCTGCTTTATATTTATATATTCTCTAAATGTAGTCCAATGCATACTGGGAAATATTCTGCTCTATATTTAATAGATAATTTAACGATTTTCAACAAGTTTCTTTCATATCTTTCATCAAGGTTTTCCACTCAACTCAACACTTGGCGTTGAGGCACATGTAATTCCAGTCTGTAATTCCAGAGCTGTTGCAACTGTTTTGACATAGTAGGTAGTAGATGAGAGGTAGTCCTCCAGTTCCTTAGCCCCTGGTCCCAAGTTGTGTCCGCACCAAACAAATTCAGCAGGGAGCGGTGGCTTAAGCCTGCCTGGAATTTGATAGTGCTTCGAAGTAATCACGAATTTATGATTTAAATGTATGATTATGATACGTCTCCATATACGAAATGGTTTGAGTACTCGTACACATAGTAACCTTTATGTGGGCAACGAGGCTACTGAAGCGACGTGAGTCGAATGAAATATGGGTAAAGCCAAATGTACTTATAACAATATGAAATATGAAATTCGATTTGATGGCTTCCTATGTGTCGTGTTATACGTGAATACACGACAGAGCGCACCTGTAGAGCATATAATGAGTCCATAATTCATAGAGGGCATAAATTAATGTGATGGGCAGTAATGACAAATATTGGATATTCTAAAGTATCTATACAATTAAAGTTGTGGGTACTGCACCCAGAAGAAATTTCTATTTTGAATAACAATTTCTAACTATCTGACATTTAAAATTAATCAAATTAATGAAATACATTGGTGTTTACTCATTAATCATGGTTAATCAGCATATGTGAAATATATAAAAGCTCTCGTTAGAACAGAAAGTATGCCTTTGACAAATATTTAATCAGCTGATTTAGTTCTTTATTGTGATATATGAATGTATATAAATTAAACTTGGTAAACAATAATTGAGAAGAAAATGTATTTTAATTAATTAAACCAATCATATATTTTGTGATTCCATTTCAAACTCTTTTGCAGTTTTCCAATCTCTTTTCTTCCACGGTTTGACAATCTCGCTAAAAGTATTTTCTGAATCTGTCTCAATCAGTTTAGATTACATTAGACAAATGTCAGGCCACTTTTGACTGCTGGACACAATGTGCCCTTTTGGCACATTGTTGGATGATTTTTATTTATTGGTGACCTCGTTGAAGAGATGTAATTGAACCCATTCAGTGACCCCCAATACGCATAGCAATATTGAATTGTATGTATGTGCATATAGTGTATACCCATGTATATCACACAATAGTAAGCTGTGCAGTTTTACGGAACTGTAATAAACATGACCATTTCCCTTAACCCATTCAACCACTCAAATTTGCAATTACCATCTTGTACAATGGGATTCATTCATACTTTTATGCTTTTCAGCTGGAATATGATATTCCACCCACCCGGTTGACATTTCAATTTATTTTGCCATAAATAAAGCAATCGATTCCGTTGAACCCTTTTTAGCTCCCATTTCGCATTCACATTCACAATATTTTGCCATAGCCATTGCCCATTGATGGCTTGCGAAACGCCCGATCCATTAATTATACGCCCACTTCACAAAAGCAGGCAGGAAAAGTCAAAATATTGACAGCTTTAACTTTTTTGCTCCTTTTTTCTTTCTTTCATTCTCTCCTTTCACATTCTATTCACTTTCAATTGCTGTGAGGCAACCAGGTCGCATTTCCCTGCGACTTGCAATTATTCAACGACAAAGGGAGAGCTCGTAACAATCATAGAAAGACGGGAAACACTACAAGAGTTGGAAAAAAAATATCCTTTTCCCATATTCGTATATCATTTTTGACCTTCTGAGTACTCTCTTTTCCGACTCCCTCACAATACACTTGAAAAAACACAGGACATAGTAAAACGGAACTGAAGCTGTGCCCTTTAAATACATATGTAGTATTTGAAAATATAACTTTGTCTACGAATATCAGCAATAATTCGATATATTATTTGATACTATACACATAATAAATACATTAACTCTAAATCTGGCTTGAGCTATAAAAGGTTTGCCATTCAATCTTTTTGATTGTGAGTTTGAATTTCTATATGAGTATTGGATATTGTTTGTATTTGCGCGTATATTTGTATGTATATGCCTATGTGTGTATGTATAAGTGCATGTGTATGTGTATGTGGGTATGTTTTATTTTATTTATTTTACTATTGGGTAAAATATAAAATAATATGCTTAATCTTGGAGCGTACATCCACTTAATGTTAAAAAGTTAATGAAGCATACAAGTTTAGTAGTTTATTAGTTTAGTATATTGGTATATATAATATATATATATATATTTCAGGAACCTTAAAATTAACAATAAACATATAATAGGCATATAGTATCTGTGGCCAGAATTCTGTCATAATTTTCTTCTTTCCACAAAGAATTGTGTGGTATAAATCCATTTCATTTTATATTTTAGTTTACTAAGGAGAATTCTCTTTTCGCTGAGTGTAAGACTCACCTTATCGAAGTCTCGGTCAGTTGTTGGTGTGGGAGTGTGCCTCAATTTAAGTTATTGTTTCGCAGCACAGCATTTATGACTTCAGTAAAGCATTCTCAGTTCGGTCCAAGTGCAAGCCAGTATTTTGCCCTGCTGTTAGTCCTGTTTCAGAGTTTTTGCTCTAATGAATTATTATGCCTGGTCTGCACGCCTCCTCCGTGCCTTGCAAAAATTATTAAATGGCGCGGAATGAATGATTTAATGACCTTGCCCTAGACATAATTGCTGCCTCGAGTGAAGGGTTCTCCCATAAAGAAGACTATAGAAAGGGGTTGGGTGGCGCAATACAGTTCCTGTTATATTTTCAGTTCACGTTACATATGATGATATCGATCCATTCCTCAGAGTCTAAGACCTTCCAATTCTGTTCTTGTGTACATATTTTAGGTAAATCCTAAAGTCACGAAGTGCCCATAACAATTCCCAGGCAATAGTGATTGAGGAGTGGCAAAAACGGATTTCTTCACACCATACGTGCATTTGTCCTGTGTGTCCTGTATGTTGTTGTCCTGTGACACATTCATAAAATCATATGCCATGATTCCACACGAACCAGGAAAGGAATATTGCACTGCAAGTGCCTTGTCTTCTCAAGTTCATTTCTGATATTTTCCCCTGGGACTTATCACAATCAAATCGTTACATCTGAAGGGGGCGGACAGGGCGTGGCTGCGACGGTCATTCGCTAAATGGAAATATTATTGGACTGCATATAAAGAGAATTTTATTTGTGGCTCGTTCGTGTTATTCCCCCGCCGGAAAACGGGCCATAACTTTAGCCCGGTAATAGACACGTCTCGCGCTTTCAGTTCTTTTATGTAGACAAACCCAAAGAAGTGTTCCAAGCTTAGATGAGTATACCGAGAATGTGCAACTTGAAGCAATATAGTGGCCACTTTGTTGAATGTAAAAGAATAACAGATACTTGCGTTCAGTTCAAACATGTTTGTCTATCTATTTTGTAGTAGGGAGAGTTTTTACTTGTTTCTTCAATGGAATAGGCTAAAGTAGTATAATGGTATACATATGTACTATATTGGAGTATATTCATTATTAAGACGACAATCTCATTTGAATTAATACTCCAATGGTTCGAGAATTTGGGGATACTGATAGGAAAAATTTAGTTTTTAATTAATAGTAAGAGCAGTCTATATTCAAATAAGACTAAAAATTCCTTAAAGAAGAATTGAAAATCTTATTTTCAAACAGAAGTACAAGAGAAATATCTGTTGAGCAAGTTAATTATCTCGCTTTATTATACTCTCTTATAGTATGAGTATTTAATGCATTTTAAGACATCAATTTATATATATATGTATATGAAGAAGAACGGGAATCACAATCTCTGTTTCCGCCAGATATTATCATTTAATTTTACTCTTTTTTTCAAATCTATCTTTCCATTTCGGGTCCTTGAGCATAATGCTAATTTTTCAAATCGTTAATTTTACGGAATATGCAAATCAGTCAGTTCAGCCGTAAACTTTTTTCAAAATGACAGGAGACCTCTGGCCGATGACAGAGCATAATAAAAGGCGGAAAAATGCTGAGGAGCAAAATGGGAAAACATGAACAACTACCTTTTTACATTTCACTGATTCGTTCAAACTTCGAATTGAAATTGTTATTAAAAGGAGTAAGGTATCCAATGCCCCAAGGGTAAGGCAAGGGTTTCTATATGGATGCCAATGCTGTATGACAATGGCGGCAGTAGCCCAATCGCAGTTTAAAATTATCATAAAAATTGCGCAAACTCCGTACGTGACTTTAAAAGTTGAGGAAAGAAAGATGCGAATGAAAATGAGATGAAACAGTGTCCTGTTTGCTTCGAGGCTCTGCCTGCTTCTTACTGATGCAGGGGTTGGTGGTGGGTTGGTTTTTGGCAACTTTTTAATATTCCCGTCATACGCATTGTCATTTTTTGTGTTGTATTTGATTTTAATACGAATTTCACATTTTACAATCAAATTAATTGGTCACGCTGCCGCAGGATTACATCCTGGCAAAGGACTGCGACGACAACGAATGGCTTAAGCAAACAGACAAGTCCTGGCCCCGCTGCTAAGGGATGCAGCTGAGACTAGTTCCACGGAGTGGGGGATGATTGTCATTGGCTGCATTTGACGCTCCGTCGCTCTGTCGCACGTGAATCTGCCGAAGCGTCGCTAAATTATGCAAATATTGACTCTGGCTCAGAGGGGAGACGAGTCTGGCAGTTAAAATTAGTTCCACGATATTTATTATTTTTGTTAGAATTTTGAATATTTCATTTCGCTCGATTTGCGCGGCTCACGGCGTTTTCAATCCAACGTCGAGCCTTCAAATTAATTTGTAATTCGCTGGCAATTTGCCAGATGAATTATCGACATGGCCATTTAAGGCTATTAGCCACGCCCTGTCATAGCTAAACGCCTAGAATTTATGCGAGACTCAATTTGCATTTTAATCTTATGGAAAGACCTCTCCCTATGACGCGTATGAGGTGTATGAGGCGATATCGAAGCAAAAATCCCATAAGTTGTTCGATCTAGTATTATGTATGATCATTTCCTTCCTATTCGATAGTTCAATTAACTAAATTTAGATATGCTACTAGAGCTGCTTTTAAGTTTGCCTCTAATGAAGATGTATCGATAAACGCTGCTGGAGTGCTCAAGATTGTATATTTCGGAGTTGCTCATTCAAAGAAGACTTTAGCCAAATTGCAGTAAAATTAGTAATGTATTTGGACTTATCAATCCACTAAATACGTGTATTCCGGTAAGGTCTATTTAAACATTTGGAAAAGTGATTTATCTGGTGTCATAAGAAGCCAATTTGTTCTTTAAAAATTATTTCCATGCTGCACATATTTATGGGCAAAACGTAGACAATAGTTCAAGATGTGTTTACGCTTGTTTAGATGCATTTGCCACTTGCCACACGGCAACATAAACAAAATGAGAGCGAGTTGCTTCTTTTGTTGCTGCTGCAGCCCATGTGCCTGGGCTCCAATAAAAAAGGAAAATAGAAACATAAATCAGCAGATTAATATTTTATGAAGTGTATCTTTGTGTTTGCTAACTGCCTGCTCGACTGTCGGAACTGGCGCATGAGATACTTTTGGAGCTGCAGATACTCGAAGAGATGTCTGACCGGAGTAGTGGGGTGTATCTGTGTGTGTGTGTGTGTGGGGAGGTGAGGGGAGGGGGATAGGGCATTCGGCAGGGCTGAACAAACGACTTCCTTTTGTTTACCATAAATTCGTTAATAGACGCTGCCGCGTGTAAACAAATCACTTAAACATTTTCAAATTGACGCCTGACATGATTTTTTTCCAACTCCACACAAACACACAGTGACCAGAAATGGATGCGATAGATGGATATTTATTTAGTTGTTGAAGTACGGGAAGTATCACAAATTGTAAATCTACTTGTTGTTACTCTCAATGTTTTCATTTTTTCTCAATTTTTCTTTCTGCTGCTGATGCTGCAAGTGAAAACTGAAAAACTGGCTCACTGCACTTGTATCTTTAGCTGTAGCTCTAGCTGTAGCTGTAGCTGGTCCTGTGCCTATGTCGCTGGCAATCAACGAGACACAGCAGAGGCACCGGGGCTGACAACTGCGATTGCAATTAGCAATCAAGCATCGACGGCTTGGTTTGGCTTGGCTTGGGCTTGGGCTGAGTTGCCTGGGCAGCGGAGCCCGGACTCCAAAGTGAGACATTCAGCAGCAGAAAGAGCGACAGCCAAACATGAGCAGCTCGGTAGCTGACGCAGCTCTTCAGATACAGATACAAGCTGCAAATATGTATGTATCTGTATCTGCATTAAACATGCTTAGATAGCTCGCGCTAGGCACACTCCATCGCATTGAACATTTTATGAAATGCCCAATTAATTAGCGTCGTTGCATTACTGTTGCACATCCCCAGCCGCATAAATTTATAATAAATGCATCGCTCTTTTTTCAGCAGCATCTGTCGGTTGCCAATACAATTCATTTTCACCATACCACAGTCTGTAGCATCTCTCCAGTGCCTTTTCCTATTTCGCCAACAAATTTTCAGACGGTAACAAATTGTTGTCCAGGCTCATATTGCCAACTCGTTTTCTTTCCGCTTTCCGCCGTTGGTTATGTTCACGGTCCATCTCCTCTATCAGTCTGTCAGTCTGTCAGTTTGTAGGTACTAGCAGTAAACAATAATATTTTACAAAATTCTCCACTTGCAACTCCAAATATCATATGGCTTTCTATCTTTTACCCTTTTGACCGATTCGTTACCTTTGTATTTTCCTACTCCTGTTTGTCTTATTTACTTTTATTAAATTGTTCAAACAACTATGCTGGAACCATAAATATGTGCATCTTAAATCAGCAGACAAGAATGTAGAGTGTATGTGATAAATTCATAAGATAAGATAGCTTAAAATTCATAAAATTAATAGCATACTTCATCAAATTTGAACACAATAAAATAATGCCAAATCAGCGATTAAATCCTTAAAATCATAATATCATAAGTATTGTTAGCATTAGGTACTGCTAATAAAAGTACAGGGTCTCCTACTGTCGGTTGCATTCGACTGAAGCTTTCCAGGTTTTTTTTTTAATTTCTGTTTTTTGTTGCCTTATTATTTTATCTATATTTGTGTAAATGTTATTTCAATGGAAATAGAAAACATTTCTTTTCAACGTAGAAATTCAAATTAAATTTACTTTGATATGTTTTCCTTGGTTACACAAAATGATTCGAAGGCATAACAGTAAAATGGGAAAATAGCATATGGGAAAATCAGGTTATAAATTATTAACTTATAATAGCAGAATGATATTCTACTCTATTTATCTGTTTGGTATGAGCAACTGAGCACTTTACAGATAAGTCAGAAAAGTCTAGTAATCCAGTATTTAATTCCGTAACTTGGAAATTGAAAAACTTTACATTAAATCTATTGCCGTATCCATCACAAATATTATGGCAAATGTTCTTCGTGCTGCTTATGCACTTTCATTAAAAGCAACGTGAAAATTCCTAAGCATATTCAAAAATCCCATAAACATTTAATGGCAGTTTTGTGGCGGGACGACAATTCAAATTAGCTGAAGAGAGGGAGGGAGCTGTGAAAAGTGTAAGAGGTGGGGCAAGTCGTTTATTACTGCATTAATATTGTACTTACAGCGATTTAAATATGCTTTCCAGGTGGCGCTAGTTTCCATTGAGGACTGTCCCTCGGGGAAACATTGACGCCATAAAACCTAAAGACATGCTACCGGACGGTGGCATGGGCAGAGGAGGGCAGGAAGGTCTATGGTGGCGGTAAGTTTTGACAATTTAATTGAGTTCGACTGGGCAGAGGAGGCACCTCGGGAGTAGGTAGCGATAAGTCAAGAGCTTTGACAATTATTATTGCTCAGCTGTCAGCGACAGCCGACAACAACAACAACAACAGCAATAGCAGCGAGTCAGTACACCGGCAATTAGCTTAAACGTCGCATAAGATACAAGATACACAGACATACACATAGACACAAGCACAAGCGCAGTTACAGACACAGATACACAGATACACATGCAGCGACTGTGGCTGCGCCTGCGCAGACGTGGCAGACACGTTCGCCTGGTGCGATATGTGGCGCCTCCGTTCGAGTTGTACCTGGCATTTCTCACAGATTTCAATCACGTTTCTAACGCTTTTTATGACATAAAAATTGAACCTTTATTTAGAGTCTATTGGGGGGTAGAGTCATCCAGCTAAGCGACCATCCATATACATATCTAGGCATCCATCTGGCATATTTATCTGTGTCTATGTATCTATGTAGCTATTTATTGTGTCTGTAATTTTAATTTGCCGCCGTCGCCAATTGCAAACGTTTGGGAATTATAAATTTCTTAATTGCCAGAGTTGTCGCCTATTCGTACTATTGTCACTTCTAGGCCCCATAGTGTACATTTCGTTCGCTCGTATCTCAAAATACTTATGTAAAGCCAACTCGGTGTCTGAACTTAATTAATGAGTTTGCCTCTGTTCGAACGTGCTGGGAAATTGTCTCTCTATTTGCATTTTTCGGTCTCCGCTTCGACTTCGATTCGGCTTCTGGAGGCCCCAGGCGGAATGATTTGTACCTCTCCCCATTCATGGGAATTATTTTTGCAGTTTTATGCCCACTGAATATCAATTTGAATTTATAAATTATGAGCTTATTACAACTCGTTCAAATCGAGCCGCGGAGCACACTGTCTTCCAGCTTTTTTTCAAGACAATTTATTTAGGTGTTAATGTGTTTTATCACTCATGGCATCTGATCTAGCAGAGTCAAATTGTAACTACAAGAGTTTTAATGGTATTTTCTTATCATATCATTTTTGATCAATATTTAAAAACCAGTTTGGTTGATTAACGGAAGCTAAATTATTTCGTACTTATCAATATTCATAGTTATGCGAGACTCATTAACTATTTTTAATAGATCTTTATCAGAGCCCATTATTTAATAATTTTATTCTATTTATAGTATATCGAGATATGAGTGAGGTGTTTTTATTAACATTATTTACATAAAATTAAACACAAATGAGGGTGATCTTTTAGGTCGCAGAATGTTTGGCTCTTGTTAGAATAATAAGTTAGCAAAACCATACCTTATCTCAGACATATATTTCACTAATACAAAGCTAAATGTTATTTTGTGCCATAACACTCTCTTTACCAGTTTAGATCCGAGAAGGACTGACTGTTCGTAGCACATACCTCCACTGGGCTACTCGCTCACTCACAAAAAGTCTTATCAGCATATGTAACCGAGTTTACCTGCGCCGTTTAACTCATTTCATTTTGGCCCGATGTCCATCCTCAACGGCATATGCGTCATCTTTGGCGACACTGTCGAGACGCAGACAGGGACGAGGGCTATAAAAGCGACAAGGCCACAGAAAAGGCTGTGCACCGACTGGGATCAACTCGGTGACGTCTCATGTCTGGGTTGTCTCAGGCCCAGTCCCCATTTCGGACTGGGTCTCTCTTCGTCTGTGAGCTGCTCGTTTTGTGTGTCACCTTATCAATATTTTCCGTCAAGTAATTTATTGTATTTTTCTGGTAGTGTCTGCTTCCTTGTGGACCGCTCTTCCCGTCGTCCTGCTGACAGCCTCTGTCCCCTGTACCCTGTCCCTGCGTCCCCGTGTCCCTTCCTGTATCACATGTCTCGTTTAGGCTGTGCGTTCATGTGTGTGTGCGTGTGTTTAGACATTTGCTTTATGTCTTGTCACATTTTTACGGCAGAGCCGAGCCGCCTTATGGCATCGATTTTATTTTATACTTTTTCTTGGATTAAATTATATTATTTTCCTATTTTATTATTATAAACCCGGAGACCTAGAAGGCGATAATCATCAGCTCATCTGGGGGCATGCGCCGTGGACCTTTTGCGTGTTTCTTTTGTCTTCAGGTATTTAATGCATTTTTAACCTTTTATTTATTAACCTCCGAATTTAATAGACCCTCTAAGGTACAACTAGGTGTATTGGAAACAGTCAACAGTCGTCGCCCTAGGCAAAGTGTTAATGTTACCAAAACATTTCTTGCACACAGAGAGAGCCACATAAAACTCTTTTCATTGTTTTCAATTAAGAAAGTTAATTATTTGATTATTATCAGCATTAATTGCAGTTGCTCGCTCGTTCTTTTCTCCTCTCTTCATTTTATTTTCAGCATTCATGATTTGTTCTATTCCGCGCTGTAAATTCTGATTTATTTCCAACTTGTCGTCAGATCTACACAACAATAGAATGTGAACGAATATAAAACGAAAATAATATATTTAAATGTCTAGCTAGCCGTATTGATTTCCCTCCTTTTGATATACGACTTTTACATGGAACTCTATAGTCGAGCTGAAAAGTGAACCCGTACTATCTGAAACAAATGACTGAAGACGAAACCACAATGCAATTCAAATTTCACAATAGGCAACTCTTGTGAACCAAAGATAATGGTAAGATTAGAGGCAGGGTATAATAGGTCTATTAAAATGTTTTCAACAGGCTGCAGATTAATCCCACAAAGTATTTATTTCTTGATCCAATGAGTACACCCAACGCTTGGATTACGTCCCTACTGATTCACATGTTAATGATTATTTGTATAAAATAAATTTACTATTTTCAAATAACCCTAATAAAATCTAAATGTAGAATATGCATTCTCGCTCCGCATATTTTTAATAATAAGTACAAAAGTCTTAAAGCTCTTTAGACTGGGAAATCCACATGACTTTCCGTTCCATAATTTCACCACCAACTCGGAAGGTTTTTGGGGTAAGCTTTTTGCTTATCCACTTCCCCAAGAAGCATTCACAATGGCTTCAGTTGCTGCCACACAATTTGTCATAATCATAAATCATTTGAGAGCGCTAAATCCAACGCCTAATGCAAGCAACCAGTCCCAAGAACCAGAGGACTGACGACCGAGGACCGAGGAGGATGAACAATGGGCAAAAGTGAACAGCAATCGCTGGAGGTATGGCCAGGAAATCAGCGCATATTTCACAGCAGGATATTGGCCTCTAAATTGCCCCGCAAAACATAACGGCCGATGGCAGAAGGGTCTATGGAATTGAGAGAAATATTGTCAAAGAGTATGCTATACAAGGTTACCCATGGATATCACTGCCAGCGTGTATATGTGTATCAGTATGATTTTCAATTATATGAAGCTCCGCACAAAAGTTGTTTGCACATATGTCGTATCTCATCATATTATTTGTCATGCCAGGACGCATCCTTTAATGCCCGTTGTGTGCTGTGGCAGACAATTGTCCACCCACCGCTCCTTCCAGCTGCCCAACCACCCGCCGCACATTTAGTGGTGACAAAAGTTTTACAAAAACTGTAAATGTATCTGAGGCTGAGGCTGCAGAGGCTGGCTTCCCGGGGAAAGATGTGAATTTTTTGCAAGGACGACCTGTTCCTTTGCCACACACCCGCACACACAATGCAATTAATTGTGACAAATAATTTATGAAATAAGTGCGAGTGTGTGCAAGTGTACAAAAATGAAAAATCCATGTATCAAGCTGAATAAATGAAGGATATGACAAGCATTTCCAATTTGTCGCTGATATGCGCGCTCTTGCCAGGGTTGTTTCCCCGCTTAACCCCTTGCAGGGTTGCCAACCACTGGATACAGCTTGATTCACGCTTTACTTTAGCTGTCATGCGGAATTCATGTAGGGTTTTTGAGAACTGCTTCGAACTCAATGACCTGCTAGCTAACATAAAGCTCAAATGTGACTGATGGAATTATGATAAATTATCCAGAAAATATTTTTATATACATTTAATTTAGACTAAATTCAGTCGATTGAGAGAAAGTTAAAATTTAATTCAATTGAATATTAAACTTAATTAACTTTCAATAAAATGCTATGACTTACGAAAACATTAAAAATAAAAAAATTAGAGCAAACAAGAATATAGTAAATTATGTCGTGCGGCATGGGAAAAGCTACAGTCGAGCATAACCGGCAGTAGGATTCGCAATTTTCGAGTGATTGGAAGGGTGTTAATATATTTAAATATTATTACTAATAGACTTTTTTGCATGTTTAAGTACAGCGTCTCAAAGTTCTTCGATAAGTGTATTAACTCGGTGAATTTCCACATAGATATATACTTCTTGATCAATTTCTCTATTAAAAGCACTTTTGTACTCATCTGTAAGCTGATTTCAGTCAGAATTTCGCTGAGTTCACACGACTAAGCAAATCCTGTTTTAAATAAAAGACGAAACGCTCAACTCATACAGCGAGTGACACCTTATGTTCAATTTCAGAGACAGACAACCCAATTCCAACCCAAACCACCAGATCCACAGTTCGAACAGACGACAGGCAAACACACTATCAGTTGGCAGTGTTGGAAGCAGTTGATTGTCAGTTATTTGGGCGTTGTTGAAAATCTCTTTATGACATATTTTGATATTTATTTATTATCTTGTCACTGTGATTTGCAACAACATAAGCTACTGCCACACCCGCAGGGGTGCAGGGACATCGAACCCACCCTGACCGCAGACAGGACCCTTCTCAAGCGAAGGGGTGCGAACTACAGGACTCACTTGTCGAGTGTGTCAAGAGGCAGAGACAAAGGCAAACAAAAAAGCTGTCAGCAGGTCCTTCACACTTGCAACACGATTTTTCCACCAGAATAAAAAGTACATTTTGTATTTTTAAATATAGTACTTGAGGAAAATTAAATGGACACTTATGTAGGGCATAAGTGTTTCGGAGAGGAAAAGTAAATTACGCCAAGTGGATTACACAAGTCCGCGCAAATATTGCACCAGATGCGACTCGGCTCCTCTCTGATATTTCGCTTTAATTTTTATGACATTCATACAAGCTCGAGTATGTGTGTATGTATGGGGATCAAAGCGGATTTGGCAAGTTCGATTGCTTTCGAATGTTGAGCTTAGCCAACGAAATATGAGCGAGAGTATCTATGAGATACAAAGCGTACTATCAGATGCGTAGTCTGGCCACTCTGACAACGGCTTATGTGTGCGTAATTTATAGCATCGCTCGAATGCCTCCTTGGGCATCCACCTTCTCCAGCTCTGGTACTGCTTGGGTACTGCTCGGATACTAATGAGAAAGTCGCTCAATTAGCAGGGGAAACGGAAAACCTAGAGCAGCGAGAGTAAATTCCTAATGGCAATTAGCAAAATTGCTTTATATTTCATGCGCCCCAAAGCGTCATCATCATTTATGAGTACCCAGTATCCGGACATACACTAAGTGGAGAGAGCTTCTGCTCGTATTTATTTATTTTTTTGGCTTAAGACTAATTGAATTTTGACATGGACCGTATGTCATTAGGCATCAGGTTGAGGGCACGTAAAAAAAGGATACTTACCACAAACGACTCGAAATTTATCAAGGCTTCTTTGCAGTTGCTGCACAAATGGATTGCAATAACCATCCGTTGGAATCGCTGCAGTTTTTGGGGGTCATATCAAATGGGTTTGGCTGACCAAACCGAAATCGTTGGTTAATTTCCGGTCTCTGTCCAGGTTCTGCTCTTCTCCTCTACATTTTCTTTTTCGGGGCCCGGAAATGCCGAAAGTGCATCTGATTTATGTGCTTTTGGAACTTTCAACTTTCGTACGCCTCCACACTCAACGCAGACCCATCATGAACCAAATCCTCCCTCCCATACACACAGACACACACATACACACACACACACGTGTGACAGGCACACGCAGTTGAAAAAACAACAACAACAGCTACAAGGACGACTACAACAACAACAACAACAACAGGATCCCTATGGTTAACGGTGAGCTTAAAACATGAGAAGGCAAAAGTTGTGGCGTCGCTGAAACTAAAATTCCATAAATTAAACGTGCACTGAGCAAAACACTTGCAAGCTTTGTAAACAAATTATTTTTGGCTTGATAATGGCTTAAATGTTTTTATATATGTTTGTTATTTTATCTGATAATCTATTTATTGCATTTGTTTATTGTTAATTTTGCAAATATTTTTGTGTACGGATCTTTAATAAAATTAACCAGTTATTATTAAGGAATCTATTTGTTTTTCGTTTTTTCTACCCAATGGATTACTCCACAATTTCATATTATTACAGAAGGATTTCATTTTTTACAAGTATATACGAAGTAGAAATTTCTCTCAGTTCAGCTAGGGAGGAGGCTACGATTCGCCGCCATCGCAATTGTGGGTGGAAATAAAAGTTTTACCACCATTGCCGTTATAAATCACAGATCTTTTTACATAAATTTATGCTTTGCCATTTGCTGCAAGCGAATCTTTTTGCTTTTTATTTCGCCTCCTTCTCACACTGTGTGTCTCGGAATGCAAGGTGGGTCCACCTGGGCGAGTGCCGCCCTTAGACGGGTTTGGTTAAGTGCAGCACACAGCCATACCGATGTGCACGTAGATACATACACATATACACTATATATACACAGCCATCGTTGGTTATCGCTGGAAAATATGAAAACTACCTTTTCGGTTTGGGATGTAGTGAAAACGGCGAACCAAAAAAGGATATGGCGCACTCAAGGTGCAGTGCACAACCAGAACGAAGGCTCTTAATAGTGTAGGGATATACATTAGTATGTGTGTGTGTGTGTTCCTGCCATTTCGTGCTGTGTGTGCAGTAACACGCTTGATAAAGAAAAAACTGCATAAAAAGTTTCAACTGCAAACGAGAAACTTTTGACCTTTATGTTCTCTCGAACTTCTACGTTCAACACAAATACAAAACACAAATATACTTACGGTAATAAGTACATACATATATAAGTACATAAGGCATATATGTGCATACAAAGTACATGTGAGGACACTCACACACATTACAAACCCATCATGCCAGCACTCTATGTACAAGTAGTAAGCACTTTCTTCATATCCTGACTGAAATTTACCGAGCTCGCATTTCAAAAAGTTTAACAGCTCATACAGAATTGTTTATATACACAGTGTACATACACAAATACATACGTACAAACACACTTGCAAGTAGACTTGGCAGATAAGGTAGTAGTATAAGAGCTTATTACTTATCCTTCTCCGTCCCGAACCTAAATTTAAACTCGTTCCAAATGTTACAGTACGAGCAAAAACCAAAAAGAGGATGACTAATAACAAGTGGTAAAAGTATCAGGAATTTAAATTAACTTAATGTCTAATAATATATATACTACCTTTGTTGATATAAGTAATCAGATGTTTTTTTGGAATTACTTCCTTATTCATTATCTGATTAAAGTAGTAATAAATCGTATTTCATGGTTTAACAAAATTAAGAAATAAATAATTTTGTATTTTAGCTATTGTTTTTTTATTCTCAACATACTAGCTTAAACATTTTGGAATCAAAGTGAAAACCGTAATTCCATTAAATCGCAATTCCCGAAGTTTTTGACTTTAAAGGGAATATACTTAATATCGATGTTAACAAATGTTATCGATATTAGTATTTGGCAAAACGCTAAATCCATATCAACCCTGATTTGGTATTTTTGTTTTGTGGCAACACTGCGTTGTCCACTTTCCCTTCTTGTTGAATTTGCCGAACAGAGTGGATGTGTTTAAGAGATCATTTAATAAAATATAAATACAAGTGCAGTGCTAGCAATAATAAGAAATAAATAAAACAAAATTCAATAACTAAAACATCAACGACTTCTTAATATTTCTATATATGTATTTATTTATAATCCCAAAGGCGGGATTACCAAGATAAAAGCGGATTAATATTTTTGGCGTTTTTTAACAGAGCTTTCAACAGACTTTTACAGAGTATATTTTGTTGAAGTATTTTTACAATTTTTGTTTTAAGATTGTCACAATTTCTTGTTTTGTGATACTTTAAATGTACATACCTAATATAAAACCAAAAGCCTAGCACTTGAAATGACACCAAATAGATAATTATACTCAATACATTAGTATTAGTACCACCACAAAATCCACATTCAAAAGCGAGTATAAGGAGTTTAAGTAGTGTAGAGATCGTCTAACTCTTTTGATTCATATAGTATAAGGAACTTTCTCAAACTAATCTATTTTTGTAGACCCTGTACTTTGAAAAATTAGAAAAGGGCCTATTAAACTTGTTCAACTCAGAAATGAATGTAACAGACAGAAGTATACAGGCAAATGATATATTCTTGAGCAGGACAACGAGCTGAGTCGATTTGGCCATGTCCGTAAACTGTAAAAACAAGAAACATTACATTTGGCAGTTATAGATGCCCATATAGTGCAGCCTGAGCCTGCAAAGAGTCTATGGCATCGTTTATTTGTGTTGTGAATTGTGGCCGAATCGGATAATAAACACCGAAGTTATGTGATAATCAATTTGTATTTATATAAATGTGTATGCGTGTGACTTTGCGATAAGTGTGTATGTGTGCGTGTGTGAGTGTTTGTTAGCGAGTGTGTGTACTCTTCTATTTTTATGCACATATATATTAATATGTATGTATATGCTGCTGCAATTGAAAGTACTTTCAAAGTTACTTTCTCTCTTTATAATATTTTCAACAATTTATAATTTAAAATAAAAGCCAACTGCCAATCTGCATGCTGGTCTTACTTCCCGGTGGTCAGTGAGTGAAGAAGAGAACCAGATGCTACAAAAATTGTTGTTACATTGGAGTTGATAATATACTGCCACTGGACATGGAAATGTGGCACTGTGGAATCATGGAGCTCGACTGTAGCTGAAGGCTGCAAAAGTCGCCAACAAGTTGAGTGTTTGGTTCGGACTGCGTTTTGGTATTCAAATGAGCCTAAATGAGATTACTCGACAGTCATCATGATCATTATGATGAAGATCACGTTGATGATGATGACAATCCGCAGCTAGTGGTGCTCTGAAACCACACTACTCGAGTCTGTTGTGACTTGTTGCTGCTGCTGAATTTCGCATGTTTCATGAATCAAGTTGCGAGTGGCGTGTGTGAAATGTGCGACGTTTTTTTAAATTTATATGTGAATGCGCACGCGCAGTCCCCAGCAACTCCTCCTCTACCTACTTTACTCTGCTCTACTAGCAAAGGCAAAAATAAAAAATATTGTGCATATTTCACTATTGGATATTCCAGATCAATTTTACCTGAAGGAACGACCCTAGACCGGCAGCTGTGATATCAAAAACAAATATGGTCTAACAACGGTTTTCTTTTGCTTTTTTTCCTTTTTTTTTGCTCGAGATACAGATACGATTTTCTTAGATGCAAATTGGCTTTGATTTGAATTTTTGTACTCGGCGGTAGCTTCTTGGCGCCGTCATGGAGGGGCGAGCTCTCTCCTGTACGGCGAACTCCATTGTCAGCTCTGCTGTTGCGACAGAAGTCGTGACTAATTACAGAAATTAAAACACTGTAATTTAATTATGTATCTGAGATTTGTTATCGACGGTCTACGTCGTCGTCGCCATCGCAGTCGCAACCTCCAGTCTATCGGAAAAACACGTCCAGTTGCCTTCAATTGAACCCATTGAACCTTAAGCCGGACATCGATTCAACAGCAACAACAAAGCACAAAAAAGTGCACAAATTGCATTTCATTTCAAATGAATGTAAAGCCTGCAAAAGCTGCATAAAACCGTTTGAATAAATGAAGGTGAGAAGAAATCCTCATATTATAAAATCACAATTTTAAGAAGGGGAATAACAAAGTTTGTATTATACATATATCGTCGCATCACGAAACTTCCCTTGTTTCTACGCCCACAAGAAAGAGCTGTACGGATTGAACTATTGCTTAAATTCTATGCAATGTGCGGAGCCGTTTCCTTACTTAAAATTCGCAAAATACACGTTGCATTCGCAATGAGAATAGGACAAGTGTTTCACAAAAAAATCGATCAAACTCAACATGAAAATCTTAGGTTGCTGTTCAAGAATTTTATTCAATAAAATTTCCACTTAGGTGTTTCATTCACCAGAAGCAATTGCAAAACTCTCGATTGTACATTCTAGATTGTAGATTCTAGGAATTTTTCCTCCATACATATGTATGCAAAATTACAACTGCTAAACAAACAAAACCTTCGACGCTTAAGGGGCAGACAACCCAGCAGAATAACCCGTTCAAGAACTCTAATTCGTACTCCAAGCGAATTTCATTTAAATTAATGTAAAAAAGAAACAACTCGCAGCTGAAAAAACTACACAATCTAAATTCTATGCCGTTTAAATGAATGATGATCTGTGAACTCATTTATTAGATTACAATGTGCAAGTTATTAATTGCATTTATTAATATTTCCAATGCTTATCGAAGTAGTCTGATTCTTATTATAACATATCCCAATATTCACACATGTTCAACGTAATTCAAATGCTGATCATTTCCTTTTTCACAAATTTACCTTACCAATTTGCCTTCGAATATGGATACGCTCTTAACTTATTTATTATTTTAAGAAAAATATGATCATTTTTCACATAACAATCAAGTGTCGATATTTTTAGCAAAACAAAATAAATTCCAACATTGATATTATCAGTTTTCAACATTTTATTTTATACATTTTCTTTAAAAATTTGTTTCTTAAATTAAAACAAGTTTAATACAATAATGTCAGTTTATAAAGTAGGACTTGGATCAAAGAGCTACGGGAAATTATCTCACCTGTGGATGCTGACTAGAATTACTCGTATATACTTATTATGTGTGGTATTTTAAAGTACACAAGTAATATTTATTTAACGGGCAATATGTGCTTGCAATTAATTTAACTGAACATGAATGAATACTAGAATTAAATATATTTCTCAATTGCAAATCTCCATCGCCTAGTTTACACTATAAACCACAACACACGACTCGTCACTTCTCCCTCTGGCCAGCTTCAGTGCTGTCCTTATTAAATATCGATATCCTATCGGTATACTTCTACTTATCCCACATCGATATCCTATCGAGGTATTTACACTTTTCCCACATATGTATTACATGGATTTAGCATATTTAACTATCGATATATTCAATAATTAGTAAAAACTACACTAAAACTACAATAGTATAATATATAATTTGTATACAACAACAGCTATCACGTTTTCTATTAAAAAAAAACTCGGAAAGCTACAGTCGGACGCAACCGACAGTAGGTGACCCTGTACTTTGATTTGCCCTGGGCGTCGATAATACCAGCTGCATATATGTATATACTCACATACTATACACATGCACATACATATAAACATATGTGTGTATACGTACACACATACACTTATACATACAAATATACACGCAAATACAAACAATAACCAATACTCATACAGAAATTCATGCTCACAATCAAAAATCACGCATACGCCCTAGTGGCCGCATACGCTGTGGCTTCCCCCCTCCCCAAGCCAACTGCCTAGTACTGAAAATTCTTTGTCCAATATCTCCGGTGTTTATTATCCGATTGGGCTGCAACTCGCACCAAACATGCAAAGCACCTAAAGCTTTAATCCTGCAAAAATGAATCCAGTGACTCTAAAACTGTATATACTAAGGACATTTTTGCAAATTTGAGGGGGAGGGGGATGAAAAATCAAATTAAAAACATAAACTTGGCCTGCCTATGTAATACACGAACCAAACAAAAAAAAAATTACGTCTCTAGCTCTTATAGTTTCTGAGATCTCGGTGTTCATACAGACAGACGGACAGACGGACAGACAGACAGACGGACAGACAGACAGACGGACATGGCTAGATCGACTCAGCTCGCCGTCCTGATCAAGAATATATATACTTTGTGGGGTCTGCCACACCTCCTTCTGCCTGTTACACACAAATGTCATTTGCACAACTTAAATAGACCCTTTTGTACTTTTTTAAAGTACAGGGTCTAAAAAAAGCATTGCATTCATGAGAGCGCGAAACATTTTGTTGTTATTTTGTAGTTGACGCCAATAATACAAAAAAAAAATAAACAAAATAAAACTGCAGTTGCCCCGCAGCACCTGCATCTATAAAGCATGCTCAGTGGCTGTTGTTTTTGTTGTTAGGGTACACCTGGGCATGGGGCGAGAGATAGGCCGACTCAAAGACACTCTGACTGTGGCGGCAGCAACAACATTTGTGGCACGTTGCAATGCATTTTTTGGCTAACGGTTGATTTGCCTGTGGTTATATGTGACTCTGTGTGTTGATGTTGTTGTTGTTGTTGTTGTGCATGTTATTGCTGTTTTCGGTTAAGATCAATTAAGAGGTGTGCCCGGCCAACTCAATTATGTTTTAGGCACACATAGGTAATGCCAATAAATATTGCACTAGAAAAAATTTAAATATTAAACTCATAAGAATAAGTAATATATTCTATAATAATATGATGAGAGCCAAGCTGTGTGTTGTCTTGTTTTGTTTTGATATAGTATTATTATTATAATTAGTTATAAGTCAAAAACCACTACCTCTGCAGCTCATAGTACGATTTAAGTACATCAAGTTAAATAGATTAATAATCAAAAATATTTATTTTTTACTTTCTTTTATTTATTTAAAAAAAAAAGTTAACAAAATTAAACAAGAAAATTTACTACCTAAAGACTGGAGTACCACGATATATTCCGGCTTGCATCGAAAGAATATGCTTAAGACTTTGGTTATACTTTTGGGAGAGATGTGCCAAAAAAATATGAGTATTGACGTCCATTGAACTATTATACATGAATAAATTATGACATTATTATACAATTCGCATATAACACGAAAGGGGTCAAAATTGGACTTACTTGTATCTAAATAGACTGTACGGAAGTGGCTCGTGATCCTCGAAGGAATAGAAAATGTAATTTGGCTAAGTACAAAGCTCGAGTCGATGTGACCGTTAATTAAGTTATGATCGATCCATAAGTGACGGTAGGTTGATGAGGCGTATTCTCTCTTTGTGGAATGTCAGGTTGCGGGGTTGATCTCAATGTAAACCTCGTAACGCAAACAGGAGAAATTGCTTCTGCACCGACTCAACATTATGCTTAGCATACTGAGGAGACCATAAATGTACATGAGCAGTACTCTAGTATTGTATATAAATTAATATAAATTAAAAATAAAATTAATAGTTATAATAATTTAGGGTTTGTTTTTCTTCGTTTTCAAGTCTTTTATTGGTATTGTTCCTCCAGGCCTGACTATTTTTTTTACATTTTCATGTATCGCTGTAATATTTCTTTATATAGTATTGTTACACCAAAGCGAGTTTAGAGCTGTCCTATCTACATTATATAGAGGAAAACAAACAACAAAACGGTTTTTTTGCTGTGTATCGCTGTCGCAAAACTTCAACTGCAACTGCAACCTCAACTTCAACTTTTCACAGCAACGTCGCCATTTTGCCGTTGTCGTCGCCATTGCCGTTTGCCAGTTAAATTGCTGTAATTCATAATAACTGGGCCCGCTACCACCCACAGGGCGCTTGTTAGACACTCGCAATCAAATCCAGGCCGAAGACCAAAATCACCCGAGTGGGAAAGGCAGGCGGGCGGGCTGACGGCAGTTCGCGTCGTCGACTCCAATCGAGTCAGTTGTGGAAAATTGCAGCAATTTTACATTTACAGCAATTGGGCGCAAATGCGAGCAATAGCAACCACATCGACTGAGAGAGTTGGGGGGAGGGACAGCAAAAGAGACAGCAAGCAGTAGGAAAAAAGTTAGCAAAATGTAAAAACATGAACTTAAAAATACATAATTGCATATTCCACCCGGCATCGTTGTGAGGCCGCATTCGGCCAGACCCAAAGCCCCATTCAAAATCCCGATGCGATCCCGAGCTCAGACTCAAAGCTACTCGTACTCTTTCTCTGGGTCTCGCTCAAAATTGAACTGAACTGGAGTCTCAGTTCAAGTTGGACGCACACCACACTCAATGCTGACAAACGACCAAGCACTCATACGTCACGTTGATTGTAAGCTAAGCACAGTGGTCTCAGCTCATTGGAAATGGAACAGTGTACTGACATTTTATTTGCAATTTATATTAAATCTCATGTAAAACTCAATTAAAAGTAAAGTCAAAATAAATGCTATATTTAAAATAATTTAACGAAATCAGAGACATATATGTACGTACATAGCAAGAGTGTATAAACCCTTGGTATATTTTGGTTTGATTTTCAATGAAGTTGAATTTACTTTATAATAGCATTAAACGTCTCGGATTTTCTATAAATTTATTGATAATTATCTCGTCTTTGAGATCAAGATTCACATTGACAAAATTTCGATGAATGCTCATCAAACGAAGGCCACTAAGTCGTTTCTCACCCACCGTACACCTCAGCCAGGATTCAACTCTGCGCAGAGTCCTGAACGATCGCTCTACAGTGGCTGTCGTGCATGGTTAGGCGCATAAAATTGTTAAGCACTTGTAAAGAGATGAAAGGAAATCGTTTATTATAATCGTTTTAGTATTAGTACCATGAGTTCGTCAAACTCTTTTTTCTTCGTATATTTACAAAACAAATTTACAAAAATGTTGTCACTTTAAGCAACGCAATTAAAATAATAGCTTTATTGCCTATTGTACATATAAATTAATGTTAATAATTCATAAAAGCATTTTCCCTGGATGGTATTATTGGCATTTTTTTATACAAAATATGTATGTTCCAGACTTTTCACATAATTTTGATCGTTTTTGATTAGGATTCCTATTTTATTATTATTATTTGCTAAAAATATTTCCTAATTATTAAATTTTAGTGTTGTGTTAGAATGTAATTTTATATAATATAATATATTGTTTATAAAAACAATTTATCTTGCCAAACTATTTAAAAAGATCCTAAAAACTAAATTAAAATTTAACAATCCTCCTTTATTTAATACAATTTAAATATGCATGCCTGTTTTTAAGCTAGCTCTTTAGCTTTATATTTAAATATGTAAATAAAATTGCATTTAATGCAGATAATTACAGATAAATTAATACTATAAATGTAATAAGTAAATATATTTCGAATATTCCATTATTAAGCATAAACTAGGCAAATATTTGAAAGAGTTTTCAATAGATTTAATCGATGCCGATGTTAAAAAAAATACATAAATTTGTCCGCATGTTAAATGTGCTTCCAATCCAAAAAGTGAAGACATATGTATTTTGTACCTGGAATAGCTACGAGAACCACTGTACTGCAATGATTTCACATAGCGGAAGGCGTCCCACTGACTGTAAATTCAAATTATACATATACAAAAAAAACTCGGAAAGCTACAGTCGGATTCAACCGACAGTAGGAGACCCTGTACTTTCCTTCGCACACACACACACACACTAACAAACACTCACACATGCACACATAGCGCAAAGTCACACGCAACCACACATACGCTCGCGCTGCTCCCCCCTTACCTAGTGAAGGAAATTGAATCTTGAATATCTTCAGTGTTTATTATCCGATTGAGCCACAATTGACAGTACAGATAAAGATTATCATAAGATTATTGTATGCCAAATCACAAGTTCGTATCTTTAAAATTGTGGGTGTGGCAGTTTTTTGCGGTTTTTGGGGGAGGGGGAGGAGGTATCAAAAATCTAAAACAAACTTGATCTGCTTGCACTATAGGGGCATCTAACTGCCAAATATGGTGTCTCTAGCTCTTACAGTTTACGAGATCTAGGTGTTCATACAGACGGACAGGACGGACAGACGGACAGACGGACAGACGGACGGACGGACGGACGGACGGACAGACGGACAGACGGACATGGCTAGATCGACTCAGCTCGTCGTCCTGATCAAGAATATATATACTTTGTGGGGTCTGCCACGCCTCCTTCTGCCTGTTACATACATTTCGGGCCTGCACAATCTTAATAGACCCTTTTGTACTTTTTTAAAGTACAGGGTCTAAAAAGTTGGCAAAAAGCACAAACAAAGCACATGAACACTTTGCACTCAGCTTACTGGGTTCACGTTGGGGACTGAGGGCGTGCGCAGGGGATACAACAGTAGAATAGCAAAAACGTTTTGCTGCTGATGCAAAAAAAAAAAAACTCGGAAAGCTACAGTCGGATGCAACCGACAGTAGGAGACCCTGTACTTTCCTTTGCACACACACACGCTAACACTCACACAAGCACACATAGCGCAAAGTCGCATGCAACCACACATACGCTCGCGCTGCTCCCCCCTTACCTAGTACTGGGAATTGAATCTTGAATATCTCCGGTGTTTATTATCCGATTGAGCCACAAATTTACAGCACAGATAGAGATTATCATTAGATTATCGTCTGCCCAAACACAAGTTTGTATCTTTAAAATTGTGGGTGTGGCAGTTTTTCGCGGTTTTTGGGGGAGGGGGGGAGGTATCAAAAATCTAAAACAAACTTGATCTGCTTGCACTATAGGGGCATCTAACTGCCAAATATGATGTCTCTAGCTCTTACAGTTTCCGAGATCTAGGTGTTCATACGGACGGACAGACGGACAGACGGACAGACGGACAGACGGACAGACAGACGGACGGACGGACAGACAGACGGACAGACGGACATGGCTAGATCGACTCAGCTCGTCGTCCTGATCAAGAATATATATACTTTGTGGGGTCTGCCACGCCTCCTTCTGCCTGTTACATACATTTCGGGCTTGCACAATCTTAATAGACCCTTTTGTACTTTTTTAAAGTACAGGGTCTAAAAAGAAAAAAATCGAGGCAAATTTCATGACAGGCGAGTAATTTTGTTGTGATTTTTAGATTTGACCCAAACACTCGCCTTAAAAAAAAAGTACAACTCGCACATATAGAAAATACATATATTGGCTGTTTAAAATTGTGCAATTTGTGTGTTTGTTGCGGCCCCTTTTGCTCGCTTGCTTCTACTCTGCCTGTCTCTGTACTTGTCGTCTCTCTTTATTTGAATGCTGCCCTCTCTATCTTCCCTGGATACGAGCAAAACGGCAATTATGCCGCGTTTCTGCTCCCAAATCGTAGAGGGAAAATATATTTGAACCGCTTAGATTTGGCATTAAAACACGACCCGTGGGTGGTTTGGGTGCCCTGGCATTGGATTGATTGGGCTGCTGACTGCCACGAGAGGGGCCAAGTGCGACTGACGACTGGGGAGTGGGGAGTAGGGACCGGGGGCTAGGAGCAGGGGACTACTAGACACGTCAACAACGACGGTCTCTGGCTGATATTCGGATCAGGGTTTCTGCAGTGCTCTTTGCCTGCAGTTGATTTAGAGGGCAACACAAAACGATGAATCGATGATTCCAACATGAGAAATTAGATCGACTCTTCATCAGCAATGCAGCAGCTCTCCAGCAACAACTACAGCCAACTAAACAACAACTAGCAAAAAGAGTGCTGCAAACAAATCACTAGGAATGTAATTGAGAAGGCGAGCGGAGACTGGAGAGCGGGCCAATGTGTGGACTGTAGAGAGATGGGGATTGAAATTTTGAAAATTGCTGCTGGGATTGCGGGTATTATTGTAGTTGTTGGTTGGCTGACAAACTGGCTAACTATACTCCAGTCGAGGCTTAGCTCTCGCTACACTCTGCCTCTCAGACTCTCTGTGTGTGTGCGTCTTATGGCATGTAGTCGACCCGTACAATAACATAAAGTGTAGTAATTTTCTGCTTCAAGCTGTAGCATGGCAAAAATTGCTCGAAAATTTCCCAACTATATACTCTTTAAATATGGAAGTAACAAATATCCGCAATAAAGATAAACCTATAAAAGCATTTTTCATCTGTTTGAAATAATTAATCAATTTTTGTTGTCAATTTTCAACCTAGATATTGTGTATAATAAAGAATTGCGTTTTGCAAAATAACCAGATGTTTTGGAATTATTTCAGTATTTTTCCAATTGTACAATTATTTTTATAAATATAATGCGTGACAAACTATTTAAGTTATAAGTTGGAATACTTGTAGTGTTATTAATAATGTCAAAAATTCACGAAAAACAAACTTCCCTTCTACTGCAAGTTACAGTCGTTTATAGAGTAACCAACAGTCGTGCAGATAATGATCTTTCAGTCGTCCACATAATTTATACTAACTTTTTCATGTAATCACATCCCAGCCACCTCCATGGGAGAGGAGGTCTGGCAGTCAAGCAGCAAATCGCGTCGACTTGCACAGTGCCACAATCGGTCGACCGCTGGGCAATGTCACGACAAACAGAACGTGGACAGTTCCCACTCCTACTCCCGCTTCGGTCGCCTTGGTCGCCTTGTCAAGAAGTAACAGTAATCTGTTACTTTAGGTTCGTTCGGTTTGGTCAACGCCCACGGGGCAGGAACCAAGCGCAACCGATTAATGCTTCATCATTTGCAACGGCAACGCAAATTATCCTGACAGCCCATGTGCCCAGCTGAAGTCGAGTCGTATCAAGTCATGCAATTGCAATCGATTGTCTATCGAAATGATGAGCTAAGACACGCCTCCTATGCATCTCTCTCCTTATCTTCCTTCTCTCCCACATTTAATATTTGGAATTCGACTCCTCTCAGTATTGAATGGGACCTATTATATTCGTTGTAACTAACTGTTCAATAACCCTACAAAATAATTTAATTCTAATTTTACCAAATACTGTGTATTTTGAACAGACAAAAACTAAATGAAATTGCTCTTGATGCTAACAACCCATTGTATTGTCATTGCCTCAGCACCTTTAGATACTTTTATGGCGAAAATAACTCATAGCTATAGCCTCAATTGGGCCAACGGTAAACTGCCTATAAAAACCCAAGGGAAATTTCGACACAGGTCTACAGTGTTCTAAAGAATATTTACAACACATCTTAACAGAGTTTCTACTGAAAGTTGATGTAATGTTTAATTCCTTTACTCAATTCAAATTTAAATATGCATTCGTTAACTAATATTCTGTCAATTTCCCATTGTATTCATATTATTTATTTATTGTCAATTATTTAAATTAAATTAGATCTAAACTTTGTTCACAGTATAGTCAGGATAGCTCATATATACTCCTACATCCATCACACCTTTTGACCAGTTACATTGTAAATATTTGCACAAAGTTGTTATACCCAACATTGACACTCTTATGCACTCAGCCAAGGGTACGTTTTGTTTCATTACATTACGATAATTTACCAAAATAAGCCTGAGTATATTGATTGGCAATTGGGGTGTACACCGAGAAAAAAAAGAGTGGCTTTCAATATCAACATCAACAAAAATATCTCGAAGTGAAATAAGCATTCGATATTCGAATTATAATGAGTCTTGAATATGTGCACAAAAATCCTTTATTTTGAACAAAACTTAACAAATGCGAATGTCCAACTTATTTTAATGAATAGAATTTGATAAACACAGCATTGGTCGAATATACTTAAGAGAATATTAATAATAATATTAATAATATTTGGGCATATTTTAATCTTGAGTAAGAATAATGGTTCAATACTATGTACTTTACGCATAATTCGTAAAACCCATAGTTTATTCGAAACCCTTTCTCAATCTAGGATATTCTAGCTCTAGTGTTTTTCATTGAAGTCCGAAACACTTGGTTTTTTCTCCGAGTGCAATGGAATATTTTACCACAAACAAATGTGCTGCAGCTTAACTCTGCAGCCGCAGTCGCGCGTGCTGTGGATGATAGCACAAGCCAAAGCCCAAATCAAATATGCCACAAATAACGGCAAACAATGATCCATAACAATTAATCTAGCAGCCGGTCTGTTTGGCTACAATATTATGATGGTGTCGATTACCCAAACAGCAACACAAACAGAAGCCAAAGACACGCCCACCCGGCGGCATGCAACATGCACGTGTCGCCTAAGACAAGGCCGGAACTTTGAACTGAGGTGGAAGACTGTCCATGGAACTGAGACTGAGCTGAGTTGAGGCCTGGAGACTGTCAGCTAATCCTTTGCATAATGCTGGCTAAATGAGAGCGCATGTCAAGCACTTCAAGTCTGGAAGGGGATCCGATAAGTGTCCATATATCCATATCCATATCCAATCTCGCCTCTGTCTCCTCCACTCCTTCCCTGTATCTGTATCTGTCGCTGCCTCCGTATCTGCCGCCGTCAAAATGCAAGCGCATATCTTACGGATAGCGTCGGCTCAAACTCAAACTCAATGGCAGCCGCTCTGCCATTGTGTGTCCGCCAAATGATGTGCCAAACTGACACTTGCAGATACATAGATGGAAAGATACCCCCCAAACACCATTAAGGCGTAAGGCTCACGACACTGCGCTATATGCCAACTGCAACTGCTCCTCCTACTCCTTTGTTCCCACTCCCTTCACCTTCACCCCCTTCTCGACCTCATCCTGCTTTTGCGCATTGTTGCTGTTTTAGCCAGATTGTTGTTATTTTTATTTTGTGACAATTTTAGTATTTCAGCAGGAAATAATAAAAATGCAAACAAATCGTTAGATTTTCCTATTTGAAGTGCTCTGATGTTAGTGTGCTTTCGCACAGTGGCACCACGAAGCACGAAATGAGCTCTTGTCCCTGTGCGACTAAATGTTTGATTAACAATCCCCACGAAGGGACCGGGTTTGAAGTTTCGCCTTATAACTTCAATTTAAACTAAGAGGGGATTTAGTAAATTATAAGCAAAGTTTCGTAAACTTAAAAATTTTGTTTGTTTCATTTAATCTCTTACCTTGCTTATTTAGTTCTTGTTATAACGCCAAAGCACGCTGCGATACTATAAATAAAACTTATTTTTTTATATGTATTATTTATGTATATTCACTTTTGATCACTTTAAGTCATTTTTCTACAGATTGGGAGTGTGAACTCTGGCTTACATACTGCTGTATGTCAAAGGTAGTAATTTCTGCATGGATTTCCGTGAATACTACAGACACACATATATCGTAATTAACGCGTATTGTTTAAAAAATGTTTAGTTTATGTGAATTACTATTGATTTCAAAATAATAATAATAATTTTTTTAACAATACATAACTATTGCAATTCTGGTTAAAAACGTTTTATTTTTCCTTTTTTCTTTCGGCACTTAAAGTAAGACAACCTTAAAAAATATTGCGCATAAAATCATTATTTTCTTTAATTTGAATTACATAGTTACAAAACTACTGGTTTAAGTGTAACAATCATAATAGACATACATATATTAGCTTTATGGAACCTTAAAGTTTTTTTAAATAGGATTTCTCATTCGAAAAAAATGCCAAAAAATAATGTTAATAATTTTCAAAGCTCTTGAACAAAAAGAAATAAAAATTGTATCTCACTTTTTTATACTTATGATCCGATATTCTTAACTAAGTAGGAAGCACCCTTAACTCTTTAACAGAGACAAAGGGGTAAAGCCCAGAATAATATACGTTTATAATTTCACTATGTAACAAATAAGCTTTAGTCCAGTGTGCGGCAACAATGATGACGTTGGGCCGATACGGAGTATCTGTCGGATCGAGTGGCCGTTTACTGCCGCTGTTTAGAAGCGAAACCGAAGCCGAAGCCGGGCAATTTGTGCAATTTTTCTTGTTTAGATTGTTTTGGTGCCAACTGTTTGTCTGTATGTGCGTGAGTGTATGTGTGTGTGTGTGTATGGAGCGGGTGTGTGTTTGTGTTTTTATGCCTGCGATAAGCTCAAACAGCGACCATAACCATTCTCATATTATTTGTAAGGATTTTTGCATTTATTGCAAACGTTTTCAAGGATTTACCAGAGCTCCCCCCAAAAACCTGAACCTGAATATGGCAGCAATAGTTATCTTAATAGTTATCAGGCGATTCTTGTTCTCTTTGCCGTTGTTATTGCCACAGTCGTTGTCATTGTTGTTGCTGTTGCTGTTGCTGTTGATGTTGATGTTGTTACTCACTGTGTGTGCAGTTAGTGCATAGTAAGCCAGTTTATTTGCCAGTAAAATTTTATGCCATTTTATAAGCAACATAAATGAGACATTTACCCAGAGGCCGCTCTTGGTCCCTCGGTTGGTCTCGTGTCGTGAATCCATTAAAATAGCTCCACATACACAAAATAAAATGTTCACGAAATGTGACAAAACTGTTGAGAACTTATAAATAAACAACTGTATTGCAGAAATGGGTTCGGCAATTACACGCAGCAAATTAACATGAACATTGGCCATGTCAAGACACCAAACAATAACTCAAACCCTATCTCGGGATAACCCTTCGTCTAATAACAAGAAGCCGAAGATGAAGACACCCCAAGCCAAAAGGGTTGCCATTCTTAAACGGATATTCCTCTGACAGACAAGGGCGCACTGCGTTGCAGGATCGATGACAGATCACGACAGGATCACAGGAATGCTGTCTTCATACAAATTATTCATGGCGCTGACAGCTTAAGAAAAATTCCTGCAGTTGAGCGTAATAATTAGTCTCTGTCAGATGTTCAGAAGCAGAGGAGAGAAATGAACTAACTGAACTAATTGAAAGAATCTGAAATGGAACACACACTCGTTTTGTAATGAATCACATTAATATTTATTCCAAGTAATAATACTTTGTTTAACTAAGTTTTTAGTTAAGAAAAAGACTTAGCAGATATCCAATATAAATTATTTGAATAAAGAGTTAAGGTTTTTATTTTTATTATTGACTTTTGTGATATTTAAACGATGATGTAATATATTTTATATTTGCTGATATTCGGGCACATTTGTGTGATTTGGAAAAACATGTATCTATAGCGTAATAATTATATTTCAATTATTTTTACAAGAAATTTAAACGTCGAATAATAAGCGACATAAATAAAAAGTTTTTTAAAACCATTTATTTAATTTAGATAATTTCTAACACTAACTTGCATTTGTCAAATTACTCAGACTAACAGATTCTAATAGGAATAAATTATTCCGCATAATTATAATTGCTGTTTGTCTTCGTTAGAGTAACTAGATTTTTTCAGCTCCCAAGACACAGTATGTGTGTAGTCAATCTAATCAGCAGAGTTTGTTTCGCTAATAACTACTAGTCCAAACTCAATTAAAATTATTTCATGTGACATTTTGAAACCAGTTCAAGAATCAATCACGGACAGTTTTGGGTTTTTATAGCAGCACCACAAGCACAAATCACCAACACATCTAACTCATACTCTGGCACAGATACACTCAACACACAGCGGGTGTTCGTCTTTAAAAAGATGACAAAGCGTTGTCAACAAGAAATTTTTTGATTAACGACTAAAAATGCCTGAGAGCCACGTTCAAGTGACCCGATAGTCGATGCGACTGGCACCAAGCTTCCCAACCAAACTCAACAAACTCAAATAATAAGAACAAAATAATAAAAACATCAGCTACAAGTTTTGTGTGACCAAAAACCAAAAACTGTATAAAGAATATAAAAAATAAGCAGGCAGCAAAAATTTGTTGAAGGTAAAATATCAATTTAAAAGGCAATAAACATATTTCAGTGCGTTGTGTGTTGAGAGTCAGTAAGAGAGAGCGTCGCAGAGCAGAGATCTCTCTTGGATCTTCCAGCTGGTTGTCGATATTGCGTTTCGATTTCGAATTAAAAGATTATGACGATAATAAACTTGACTAATCATTTTTATTACAATATCTCTCAAGATGGCCCATTATTGAAGCTGGTGCTGGTGCTGGCGCTGGAACTGTGGAACTGGAGGTCCGGTCCAATGGCCTCTTACCACGAAATTTTAACGCTTCCCAGAACCTTCGCTACGATCTCGATAAGCCCGAGCAGAAGAAGAAGAAATGAAAACACAAGTCGGTTTATTAATTTTTCATAACTTAAATACATATATTTTTTCTTCTTTTTATCTTTTGTATACGTTTTTATTTGCATTTCGTTTGTAGGTTGTTGTTGTTTGTTTTTGTTTTTTTTTTGTTTTGTTTTTTTTTTTTTGTAATAAATTATGAGACTATGCTTACAAACAGATTGAGATACATTTGTATCTGAATGATTTATATGTATGTATCGTAATTTATGTCATCGACTTAGCTAACGTACTAAGTTCATTTTAATTAAATGATCTTGATTAGAAATAATTAGATTAAAAATTAATAGATATACATGTGTATGTTTAGGTGCTATATTTTATTTTTGTTTGACAATCCCTCGCTCTACTTACTAAATTAACTATGAATGTTAAATATCATTAGATTTATTATTTGTATTATTTTGTAAATTGTTTTTACAATCATTTGCCAGTTTGTTTGAAGTGATATGGAAAGCATTTTGCATTAACATTTTTTTACATTTAATATCACAATTTCTTTTTTTATTTTAGCTTTTTCAATCATTTCTTGAAGCAAAGCAAATTGGGTTTTTCTTTTTTTGTATCTTTTTCTTTTTTAATTTTTATTCGGTTGTGCCTGAATTTATTTCCATTTATATACAAGACAGAGGGTTAAAAATAAATTGGTTGGAGTTACGAATATAGGAAACAAAAGCCAGACTAAACTTAATAGCGTACAGCTTTTCATGTATTTATTGCACATCTGAAATACAGTATTATTATATTGACATACAGTTCCTATTAGCTATGTATATTATAATATGTGTACTCGTATGTATGTATATCTATTATTAAGTTTATCAAATATCTTAGATTTGTTTTGTTCTGTTTTTAAATTCGAATTTTGATTTTTCTACGCCTTCAATTTCAGCTGCTTTTCATTTGGACTTTCAACATTTCAATTTCTGAATCTGAGTCGGGATACGTTTTTCACTACAAATATTGTTATAGTATAGGTAGTTGGCCTGAAACGCTATCAGTCTCATTTCAAAGCAAAACCCCAGCTCCCCGGCAAATTGCTTTTGATGCATCTTTGGATACACTTCATGCCAAATCCATTAACTGCTTTCATCTCTTCTCGATAATTCTCCGTTTTTTGGCTCATTGAAATTTGTTTATGAATGGAAATATCAAAAAAGAAATCCGCTCTGCCCAGCCAGCCCTGGCAAACAGTTTAAGTCAACAATCAAATTATATTTTTGTGGGCAACAAAAGTTTTTAACTATCGGCACTCCCCCATAGTATCTCCACCTCTGCCTTACTTATACTTCATTGAGAGCCTCCCCCCTTCGTTGCGTAGCCCCTCTTCACTCGTTAGTAGCTCTAACACGCGTTTTACAACACTGCATGAGATCATATGGTTGCGAGAGTCTATGTGCACGACCCATGGGCCGTTATTTGGATTATTACTGTGTTGTTCTTAAATCGTACCATCGATATCCAATCGGATTACTCGCGTTCATCGCTCCATTCATTCATCTGCAAGTAGAAAATGAAATTGGGAAGAGTGTTCGATAAGTAAGAGTGAATTAAATGTTTTTCGATCTCAATGGAATATAGTTTCGAACCTCAAAATAACCGCAAGTCTTAACGAGTTTATCTATCAATTAGGATAACTTTTTTTACAATTCCTTTTATCGATCAGTTTGAGGCTCTTTTATTGTTTGATATTGGAAGACTTACATACTTTACTGCACGATTTCTGAAGGTCTCCTGTTCCATGTCGCGTATCTTGTGTGTGAGCATGTGTTGCTTGAGGTTACCCTGTAAGTAACAGATATTTAATCCTAATTTAATTCTAAGTTAATTCTTGTAAAATTTTTAAAATTTATTGAACACTGATCGATTTGAGCATATACTGCTAACAAACTTATCATTATTCTCAGTGTATAGACGCACCTTGGTTGTGAATCCACGATCGCAGATGTTGCACTTGAAGGGCCGCTCTTTGGTATGGCTTCTGTAGTGAATCTCCAGCGCCGAGTGGCAGGGGAATGTCTTGTAGCAGATGCCACAGGTGGTGCTGCCACGCACTCCGCTCAGAGCCAGTGGATTGAATGGTGCCGCTGGCATCACAGACTGCGCAATCTGATTCATGGCATTGCACATGTTCTGCGTGGTGGCCGGCGGGAAGATGGGCAAGTTGGGAAACATGCCAAAGGGCGGACGGGCGGCTATCAGCGGATTGGGAGGGGTGGCTGGCACCATTGTAGGTGCTTCGCTGACTCTGGGCGTGGGTTGGGGTGAGCTTTGGCGCTGGGCGGCGGCTGCTGCGGCGGCTGCTGCTGCTGCGGCTGCTGCTTTCTGCTGCACCTCCTGCACTGCTTCGCGACGCAGTTGCTCCTGGTGCTGGTGCAGTGCGGCGGCATGCTGCTGCATCTGATGGTGGTGGTGCTGTGCCGCGGCTGCAGCCGCTACTGCCGCCTGTTGCTGCACCAGATGCTGATGCTGCTGCTGCAGATGGTGCTGCAGACCCGGAGGCAGGCAGTCCATTGAGGGCATAGACAGAGGGAGGGTGGTGGGATTCGGACTGCGTGCTGCCTGCTGTTGACTCCGCGGACTCAATGTCTTTTCCTTGGGCTGGCGCTCTGTGGGCACCGGCAGAGGCTGCGGCAACGGTGAGACGGAGCTATTGGAGAGCGAGGGTGGGGCTGGTGCTGCAGCTCCACGCGGTGTCAGGTCCAGGGCTCCCTGGGAAGCCTCCGAAATGGAGCGAGCGGGCGAGCAAGTTGGTTTCGGCTGGGAACTGGGACTGGTGGGCGCAGAGGGCGAGGCGGAGGCTGAGGCAGAGCCTATAGAATTCGCATTGCTTGCGGCTGACTGAGGGCGACCATGTATATTGACCACACCCGTCGGATCGATGCGCAGCTTCTGTTCGAACAATAGCGACTTGAAATCATCCCCAGAGCGAGGACGTTCCCCCTCAAGCCCGCCACCACCGCCCAAGGGCTCCGATGACAAGTGCTCCGAGGAGCCGTCGTCGAAGTCCATGTTATCATCCATATTATCCTCCAGGTCACCCTGCGATGACTCCGAACCCATGCCATTGTGAGGCATGCCAGGAGCACCAGGTGGTGCTCCTCCTGCCGCTCCACCCGGCATGGCACCGAAGTGGAACGCAGCGGCGGCGAATGGGTTCATGAAGTGGCCAGGCATCATGGAGGGTGGCGGATCCCTTATCTCCGCCGCCTGTATCTGCTCCGGCGTCAAATCGGTGGGTTCGCCCGTGTGGAGGCGAATGTGCTGCTGCAGAACCAGAGCGTTCGAGTACTTCTTGTGGCACACCGGACACTGATGGAAGTTACGCATCGGCGGGCGAATCTTATGCACCGCCATGTGCGTCTTAAGGTTGCCCTTCGTAGTGAATGCCCTGCCACAGATGCGGCACTTAAAGGGTCGCTCACCCGTGTGAGTCCGGTAGTGCATCTGAAGGGCGCTCTTGCAGGAGAGCACACGATCGCAGACGACGCACTGATTGGGATCGCTGATCTTCTTGTTCTTCATGAGCTCCTTGAGCTTCATGGTCTCCGAGGTGTTGGACACCTCAATGAAGTTCTCCCACGAGTTGTCATTGCTGTGCGGCCGTGGCAGCAGAGCGGCCATTTCGTGCTTGATCGGATTGAAGAAGGGCGAACGAGGAATGTGGGCATGGCCATGTGGTAGATGCGGATGGGGGCCATGGCCTGCCGGAGACCTGATGGGCGAGTGATGCTCGGGCGACAGCGCTTTCGTGGTGAAGTTCAGAGGGAACCGTTCGGCAAAGTAATTATCCTCCCGGTGTTGGTGGAGCGTCGGCGGTAACTGTCCGGGGGTGGGCAGCTGTTCCAGATGCTGCGACAGAGAGCCGGGTGACCTCTGGGCATGCATGATTGCGGGTGGCTGTATGGGCTGCATCACCGGTGGATAACCTGGCATCATGTGCAGGTGATGTCGGTGCGGTGGAGTGTGTGTCACGGAGGGAGAGGGGGACCGCCGTTGTAAGTCTGTGGGTACCTGCTGTTCTCGCTTTTCCTGCTGCTCCTGATCCTCATCAATGTGCTCCTCTTTGATGCGCACCTCTAGTGGCAGTGGTTCGGGCTCGGGATCCAGTTCCGTGTCCTGGTCGGGCTCTGTCCGCATCTCGGGGAGTTTCGAGTGGTGTGATGTCTCCCGCTCCTGATCCTCTTCAATCAGCTCTGTTTTGACCATTAAACCGGCTTCTCCCTCGTCGTGCTGCTGCTGCTGGTCCTCATGAGGCGTGCTGGGACCTGATGACTTTCTCAGATCCGTGGGCATTTCCTGGCCATGCTTCAACCCAACTTGCAGCTGAGGAAAGAAGGGGTGTGGCATGCCAGCGCCACTGCCTGCAGCGGCGCCTAGCGACTTCAACAGCTCCATGGGCTGACGGTAGAGGCCAGGGAAGGCGGGTCCCGGGGCGAAGGACAAGCCGGATGGTGTGGCTGCTGTTGTCGTGGGCGGTAAACTTGATGGTGGGACAGGTGAATGCGTGGGCGAGCTATCCGGCGACATTTGATCCAGGAGCGGGGGATGAAACTTATCCATGTGCTCCGGAATGGGGGTGGCATTCATCGGCACATGTGGAAACTTCTGGGCATGGCGCTGGAAGTGTACCTTGAGGTTGCCTTTGGTGGTGAAGCGACTGCCGCAGACATTGCACTTGAAGGGCCGTTCTCCCGTGTGGGAGCGGATGTGGATCTGCAGAGCCGAGTCCGAGCCAAACACCTTGCCGCAGTACCTGCAACGATGCTTGAAGAAGGGCTCGTTGCGACCTTTACCATCGCCGGACTTATCGCCGAAAGCAAAGTCATCGGCCATGTTGTTGGCCAGAATACCCTGTGAGGCCGAGTCGAGCACCTCCTGGGCGCGCTTCTGCAGCAGATCCAGCGAATTCGGCTCTGGCAGATCGTCATGGTTTGTAATAATGCTGGAGGCCAAGTCGGAGCCAAAGGGCAGAGGCATGTTCTCCATTTCCTTCAGTTTGGAAAGCGCATCTTGGCCAGACTCCAGCTTCAGACTGGAACTCGGTGGCTTGATGCAGACATCCTCCTCACGCTTGCGCTTCAGGGATTCAACGGAAGGACTCTCTTCTCTAGGAGACGTAGTACTGAGCGGAACTCCAGCGTTTATCAAATGTTGCCTAGCCTTTGCTTCAGCCATGCGTGCCTCCGCCTTCAGGCGTAGTTCCATATCCGCAATACGTTCCTCCTCCTCATACGTGTCTGTCTCCCCATCCTCCCGTTCCTCGTCCTCCTCGTCGTCGCGCTCGCCCTGCTGCATGGGCTCCTCCTCCTGCTGCTTGACTTGATTGAGCGCCAGCTGCGACTGCAGCTGCTGTATCAGTTGGATCTGAAAGAGCTGCTGCTGTTGCAGATTGAAGAGCGTCTGTTGCAGGAAAGCCAGCTGCTTCATGGCCGCCTCGTTGTCGGCTCCAGTGGCCCCACTCGCAATGGTCTTGGCTGCAAACTGGGCTATGGCCATCTGCATATTCTGAATGGCCTCAAGTGTGACCGGAGCTGCAGTAGCACTAGCTGTTTGGGCTGTGGGTGGGGTGCTTGAGCTCTGGCGGGTTGGTGCTTCTGCCTCTGCCTCGGCCTCTGCCTCGCCCTCGCCCTCGCCCTCGACCTCATCCGCTGGCTCAGCCTCTGCATTCGCATTCGCATCCGCGTCGGTCTCTCCAGCTATGTCCTCTGGCATATCCACATCCTTCGGCGGCTCCTGCTCCTTCTCCTCCTCCTCCTCTGGGGCCACTGTTGCAGCATTGGTGGGGGAATTCGGCTTGGAATTAGTTTTCGCGTGCGAGCTCGTTTCCTGCTGCTCCTCGATCTCGATATCCTCTTCTTCCACTGGAGGCTTTGTCATGACCGCTAGTTTGCTGTTGTTGTTGTTGTTATGATTGTTGCTGTGATTGTTGTGGTTGTGATCCTCCTGCTGCAGCTCTTGTGCCTCATCGGCTTCGAGATTATTATCTATTTGTTTATCTTCCTCGGTACTCACTGATTTCTGGTACTGTTGGTAATCCTCTTCCTTTACCAACATGGACACTGACTCTCGGTCAGTCTCCTCCTCGCTGTGGCGACTGGGACTGGGACTATTGCCAGCGCTGGCGCTAGTCCGGGTGGCATTGGTCAACGGCGAGCAGGCGCCATTCTCCTCCTGATCACTTGCTATGTCTGAAAAATAATAGATAAAAGTACAATGAGTAAATCTGGAAAACATAACTTGAATTAAGTAAAATGGAAAATGGAAAACTCTTTCCGACTTTACTGCTTGAGTCTTGACATCAGACTAAAGTTTACTGCCAATTGCCAAGACTAAATCCCAATTAATGAACAGTTTCTGTATCAGGAATAGAGGTGTTGACTCAAATAAGCCATTAAAACTTGGCAAAGTTCTCGGAGTGAATCATAGATTGAACATAAAAACTATTATTCACGCCCAATAACTGTTGCATTTGCTATTAATCAACTATTTATAATTGCGACATTACACATCTAGATTAAATAATTGAAAGCTGTTTGCGATTCTATTATAAATAAATAAAAGCAATCTGTTTATTTCCACATTAAGTTACAGCTTGGATAATTTATTATTAAAGATTTCATTTTTTAGTATCAATTATAACCTATCAGAGGGCAATTATTACGTTTGAATTCGATTCAGTCTTCGCAGACCTTTGCTCCACAGTGCAGACTTGACATTGACAACGGCAGCAGCAATAATCGCAGGCAGCGAGCAGCAACAACTTGTTGTTCCTGGCACTGAACACCAAAATAGACAACGTGACTGCTGCCAACTGGCTGCAACTGTTGCTGCCGCAGTTGCTGCCACAGTTGCTGCCGCTGTTGCCTGGTTTAGCAGCAAGTCTACCTCTGCCACGCACCATACCTGACCCAGCTTCTTCCCTAACACACACCCCCTCTAGCATTTCCTTTTCGATCTGCAGTGCAGTGAGCATTGCCTTGTCGCATATATGACTTAATCGCTGACAATTGTTGCTGTTGCTGTTGCTGCTAACTGAATTGCAATTGCAAGTGCATTGCTTGTAACAACACCATCCCCTCCCCCGCCTCACCCATGTGCATCAATTAGTTAGCGCTAGTTGTCCGGCTGAGATGCTCACCTGTTGCTAGCTTTTTATCAGTCGAAAAAGAAGCTGAAAACAAGTAAAAACAGCTGACAGATGTCTGGCCGTCGACAAATGTCGAAACTAACTGAAATATTTCTGTTATTTATGTATTTCTTCTATCTACACATTTATATAAAAAGCAACCAAATTGGTTCGCATGCGGAGCGGCCATAAAACATAATTTATGATAAGTCAAGAAACCAGAGAGATATACTATATCTGCAGCCGCAGCGACCCCCCTGACCCAGTCTAGTTAGTCGACTCTATAGTATGGTTGGCATAATAAAGCATATTTCTGCACAAATCGAAACGAGTCAAGCGAGTTTCGCACACAGAGATACAGGCAACAGGCTGTAGATACTTTCTGTGTAGTCCAAGTAGAATTCTGGCTATCAGCGCTATTTGCATATCGATCGCATTAATATTATTACTAGTATTTGTTGCCTTTTTTGCTCAGCAAATATTGTTCCTCATTTCGCAGTTTGCGAGTATTCTTATGAACAATATTTGTCTGTAATTATAGTATATAATACGAGTATGTGCGAATTTCGGTCTTGATTTGTCGTCAACTCGTTGAGTTTCATTTTTATTTTTATTTAATTCACGGGGGTCAACGAAAAGACTGTTGTGTGCTAATAATTATTATTGATAAGTGAATGTTATTTTAATTAATTAAAAATTAAGTATTATGTGCGCCATAAAGTTGCCAGCGGTTCGCTTTGTTGTAGCCCACAAAAAAATAATAAAATTTAATTTTAAGAAATACCATTCGAGCTCAACTGCTCAACTGCAAATCGAATTATGATGCCCATAAAATTGTCAGGCAATCGTACATGGTTAAGTCATTTAGCAATTGGTAATAAATTGTTTAAATTTACAACAATAACAATAAATTGCAGCAAAAGCAAACAAATACGAGTAACTCTGACTTCCCCGTCTGTACACTGAATGCATTTGTGTACTTTCAATTTTAAATTTCTAGCTCCTGTTTTTGTTTGATATAATTACTCTGTATATTTATTTTTCAGTTCAATTTTGTATCTTGTACCTGTGTTTGTTATTGTTATGCCACACTGACAGACAAATAAATATGAAATCTGTGGACAGGAAATTATATTTTCCATTGCTATGCCAAGTAAACAAAATGAACAAAAAAATCTGAAATCTGAAATCAAGCAGAATAAAATGGAATAGAAATCTAAATCTGAAATCTCCACATAGTAGAAGTATAAATTGAATTGTATAAGTTTAAAGGTGGATTAAGTCAAGCCATAAATCCATTTGTGCCCCAAGCAGTAAATTCAAATGAATTATACATATGCCTACACACCCAGATATCGTACATCCTCATACACTACCATGCAGTATAGCCGTAGAGTATTCTACTATACTACATATACTCGTATTTATTTGGTCTATAAATCCCAACAAATTATCCCAAAATGATGAAACGTCTTTCGGTTTGAAGCCTCACATATTCTGAACATTTCCCATTGTCAAATTATGTTTGCAGCAATTTATAAAAAACTACACTCTGCGTGTATTTCCATCTTCATCTTTTTTCATTTTCAGCATTTAAATTGTCACTTCCACCACACACACGTCAAAACATGCAGCAATAACAACAACATTGTCTGGTTATTCGCTGTTGTTGTTGTTGTTGTTTCGTGCTATCTGTCGGATGTTTTGGCTAGTAAATTTTATTTGTTGCGCCCATTTAGGGGTCGTTTAGCTTTCAGCAAATCAATTTTTTATCGCCCCACAGCAGCAGCAGCAGCAGCAGCAGCAACGCCGCAAAAATGATTTGAAATGCGAAACCTTTTTTGTGACCGTTGGACCACTGAGAGCAGTAGTCGGCTTTAGCTATATTAATTAGCAGCAAATCAATGAAACTAATTAAAACATTTATTAAATGATATGTGCACGTGCAGTGGGATTTATTTGAGTTATTTAGAATTTAAATGTTGAAAAAAATGCGAGCAAAGCAGACTTGATTGCATTAAATTTCATTTCAATAGCATTTAATTAACAAATATATAAAAATCTGTGTTTTGTGTAAATGAAATATGATGACTGAGAGTTTATTTATTTATTTATTTATTTATTATATCAACTACGTGCAGTTGATGTAAAGTTAAAATAAAATTAATAATTAAGATTAAATTTTTAAATTAAAATATTAAAAATATTTAAGCATACAATTTTAAAAAATAAAAGTTCAAAGTGAACGAAATTAAAATTAATGAATGGACTTGTCTAAAAGATAATTTAGTAAGGAACAATTTAGTTTTGGTTGAATTCAAATTCGATCTGACTAGTGTTATATATTTCTGTAGTTTTATTATTTTAATTTTTTATTATTTTTGAATCTACTGTTGTGTTTGCGGATTGCTGGACTTTTACGGTGGACTGGGTGCATATATTTGACTCTAGTTACCTCTCGTCTGGGCGAAACGAGTGTTTCAATTATTCCATCATCATATTCAATATGCAAATCACAGTAGGAGTGGCGAGGGGCAACAAGTCAATGCTTTTTCCGTTTTTGTGGAGGTGAAAATACTCAAATAGTCGAAACAAAATGTTCAGCGAATTGGAAAATGCAAAAAAACAATATTAACAATATCAACAACTACAACATCAACTACAACCGCAACACAATGGGTTTGTGGTCGCAAAAGTACGGCAAGACAAGAGAGCATGTCGCATAATTTAATAATTTCCAAGTCCAACGCCGATGTCGATTTCGATTTCGACTCCGAATACGAATACAAATTCCTCGAGCTTGGCATAAATTGACACGCAGGCCAAATTGAATTTCATGTACACGCATTTTCAAGCATAGAGAAATAAATAAATGGCAGAAATATGAACAACATAATGGACTAGAAGTTACCCTGGAAACCGTTTCGAGTAACTCTGCATTTGAGCTCACATATACCCCATTGCACAGACTTAAAGGGTGTTTAACACACACAAAGTAATCGCATAGAAAACGAGCGCGTTAAATTTGGAATTGGCCTAGGGACTTGGAACGGAAAAATATAAAAATCGAAAGAAAAAACTAAAAACGCATAAATAAAAATAATTAAATAATTAATGTCATTAAGATATGCGCATTGACTACGTCCCATTAGGGTTAAAAATCAGCAGAACGAAGAATAAAAAGAATCAAAAGCAAAAGAAATCATACTAAATATGCCTGTGTGTTAGTGTGCGTGTGTGTGTGTGTTAGTGACTATAGCTATATGTACATCTGCTTAATCCATATAAATCATATGGAAATCAGCGCCTGATTTTATTTGTTCGCCATCATTTCTGCTTCTCTTCAGCTGCCAATAATTCGATATTTATTTTATTTATTGTGCCGCACTAATGACTAAACATTTATTAATGGAAATGCTACAGTTGTACACTATAGTATACCGTATACACCCGCACACACGCGCACAGTCGTTTACCATATACATATACACCGCCCGAAATTCAACTGATAAATAAAAAGAGATATGGACAACGAGAAGCATTCGTGTTTATCGCCTTTTAAAAGCTTATGGGCAGCCAATTTCAAAATTTTAAATTTATATGCCAGCTCATTCGGAATCAAAGTTGAGAATATCCATAGTCATATATTTGTGTATATAATACATATAAACATAAACTACAATACATAAAAGAGTAGGCTCTGCAGGTCGGCATCAATGAACAGTTGAATAAAATTATTTATGGGGCTCATAATGGTTTTTGCCAATTGCACATCGTCAAAATTCCTTTGCAAAGTTATTTCGAATAGTCTATATGGAATTTTAATCAAGTATAGAACTTCCAAAAGGTATATAAATAAAGGAAATGCGTGTGAATCGAGCTGTACAATAGTTTGATTTAATCAGATCATGGCAGATAGACTTAAGATCAATTACAGCTTAGTTTGTTATTTATTGTTTAATTTCAACAATATTATATTATTCAATATTATATTTCCTTAATTTAATAGTAGTTTCTTTAATGTAATACATATTTTTTATATTACTTATTTATTATTGTAGAAAATTTGAGAAAGTCCACGCTTTGCGCTCCTACAGAAAATAATAATTGGATTCCTACTTTTCCATCCGTATTTTTCTTAAGATAAACAAATAACTGAACCAGTTTCTGTTAATTAACAAATTTGTCATTTTTGCTTTATGTAAAAGAAGAAACTGAGCTTAAATATTTAAGCCGTTTGAAATTGATTTGGGTCTTTGTCAATAATTTAACTGTATATGGATTTTATAAGTGGGAAACGTGGAAAATCAAAAAGTGCCGTCCACTCAGAAAATGCTTTTTCACTAAATAGTATTTTATTTTTTCGATTCGATTTTCGTATTGTTTTATTTTTAATTTATGCCAGAGTCTGCACCAGTTTTATTATCAAATATAAATTATATTTTTTTCGCCTACAGTCTTTTCTGTGGTTAATTTGTGATTTAGCATTTCCAGTTTTTGAGTGTCTCTGTTGCCTCTCTCGGTCTGCTTTATCAGCTGGTGTTATTAGTGATTATTCAATATGCATTATTTTTTATGACGAATCAAATATCGATTTCGGAGTTGCTTTATCGATATGATTTAAGTATTGTACATCCATCCGTCCATACATATTTATTTATTTATGTATGCCAGAGCTGTATCTGTATGTCATAAAGCTTTAAAATGATTTCAGATCATTTTTGGAGGCCTTTTCAGCTCGCTATCTGCCCGTCCGTCCGTCTGGCTGTCTGACTGGCGCGTTTCTTTAATGGCTTTTGAAAGCTTCGGCCATTTGCATATGGCCATTTGCCCAGGCAACAAAATGAATCCAATCGAAACGCATTCAAACGATTCGGTTTGGTTCGGCTTCGACGGAATATTGAATCCAATTTAACACCAAATTAATTAATTAAATTTTTGTTGCATGTTCACTTTGCCTTTGTTTATGATTTAACGGATAATTTTTTCTCTTCTTAAAAGTCCACACAAATTTTGTGTAATACCAAATTATGACATGAAAAAAGACTTGAGGGGCTAGCATAAACGGTAGATAATTAATTTTATGGCAATTTTTGTTTCATATTTCGATGCGATTTCTTTCAGTTTCCCAAGTTCCAAATACAGTAGTTTTATGGTTTTTGTTTGCCTTTTTGTTCGGCTCTAGCCATAAATGCATAAAATTCAAATTCAAATCTTTTCCATTAAAAAACAATGACTTAATTGAAACAATATCGTCAAGTCACAAACCCGAAGAATGGAAGCTATTGCATTAATGACATAGTAAATAAATTAGTTCTACTATGTATCTGCAACTATACACACAGATATGTATTATATCTTTCATATCAATTGTCAGCTATTTTGGATGAACTAGAATTGTAATTTATTTATATATAAATTGGCTCTACTATGTATCTGCAATTATAGACACATTTGTATCTTTCAAATCAATCGTCAAGTGAATTATTTTGGAAGCACTAGAATTGTAATTTATTTATTTTATATTTTAATCCATAAATTAAGCCGTCAATTAATAAAAGTTAACCCAACAATTAAAGCATTGCGTGTATCTAAAGATTTTTCAAGAATATCTTTCTTTCATTGTCTTGGCTCAAGATGCAATCACATCACACCACATTAGTTCAACTTTTCGCTATTGTCTTATTACTATTGTCCTTGGATGTTTTTACTTAAAGTAAACTTATTGTCACATACAGATATTTGCCATAAGTATTTTTGCTCTACATCCCATCTGAATCTGCACTTTTGTAATGAGCTTAGACTCACCTTTATCGGCGCTTCTGGCGCGGTCCTTCAGCTGTTTGACAATGCCATATTTAACGGTACCAAATTGTATCATTTTATTGATGGTCTCCTGGTGATTATCCTTGAAGTCACTACGCATCGCACACAGGACGTTGGACAAGTGATTTTTCATCAAGAATAGTAAGAGATCTGTCGATTGGCACCGTTCTTGCAGTTGCTCTTATATTTCAGAGGCAATCAAAACATATTCTTGCTGTGATTGTGTGTGTGTGCGTGTGTGTGTGTCACGTGTCTGTGTGTGCGTGTGTGGGAATGCAGGTGAGACTCTGATAGAAGTAGTTGCAGTTGCAGTTGTTGTTGTGGTTGGCGCCAGTTGGCCAAAAGAATATTGAACATTTGTCATGCGCGCAGGACTCGTTCCATGTTCACACACACTGAGGGCTTTTCTTAGCAATGCAATTGAAATTCAATACTTAATTTTGTTTTTTAAGAATATCTGTATATCTGTGTTTAGCACGCGCGTTGTGTGTTGAGTGTGTAGTGTGTAGTGTGTAGTGGTTTTGCCGTCGGCTAAGCAGCGTTTATCGATGGCGATTGCAGATTGAATTGACTTGCACACTGATCAGGTATTTGGGTGTATTTATAACGAAAATATTGATTGACGGATTGAAGCTGAGACACTTGGCGAGTTGTTGTGATTCTGATTGGGTTTTCCGTGTTTCAATTTGCATTTGTATTCGCATTTGTATTTGATTCTATTTGGTTTTTGGTCGCGCACTCGCTTCGCTCGGAACGGTGAACGGTGCACGAATTCGCTTGGTCGCTCGCTCGGTCGCTAATCAACTCAGTCGTACTGCTGAATCGCTGCTCTCAATGCGCCACGAACGTTCAGCACGCGCGTCAAAATAACACTGACACAAAACACAAACAATATCTTTGAGATACTTTCGGGCACAGTCACAGACACACACACACACACAACCACACTCACACAAGCACGCTCAATCACACACGAGCGCTACGTCGTTTCGGCTTCGGGCTGCGACGACGGCGCGACCGGTTTACTACCAATATTTTTACATGCACTATGCGTGTGTGTGTGTGTGTGTGCATTCAACATTTTTATTATTACTGCCCAACAAGAACAACTACAACAACGAGCACAGACATATCCTGACATTCAGTCAGCCAACCGACCCAATGCTCACACATACACGCACACATGCACGCTCTCACACTCGGCTCTCGCTGCCACTGGCACCCTCTCCAACTCAAACTCAAACGCAAACACAAACACACACGCACGCACACACTCACATTTCGCCTCTCATCATAATTTTTATTAAATTTTTGCCGACAGCGGCCTGTTGCTGTCTTGCCTGCACTCGCTGCGGGTTGCGACTGCTGTTACTGTTACTGTTGCCATCGACCTCTAACCACCGCGTTGCCCACTCGCCCTCGCTCTCTCAGTCGCGCGCAGCAACGGTCTCTCTCTCTCGAGGAGAGAGCGAGGATGCTCCCCATTCATTCATGCTGCCGCGCTGGTACTGCTGCTGCTGCTGCTGCTGCTGCTCTACCTGTTCGCTCTCTGCACTTACAGCACGGACATTTATGAAGCTTGTTCGTAAAATTATGAGACACACACACTCACACTCACACTTACTCACTCGCATTCTCGACTCTTGCTCTGTAGCTGCTGCAGTCGCTGTCGCTCTGCCTCCGTCTCCGCCTTTGCTGTTGGCACTTCCTTCCGCTTTGGCTCACCTTTAGCTGCTGCTCTTATTGTTGCTGTTGTTCTTCTTGGCTTTTTTAACAGAGTCGTGGAGTGAGAGAGAGGGTGAGGGAGTGGGCTCTCGCTCTCTCGCTCGTGATTAATAATTTATCATAATTCATATGCGCCCTCTGCTCACACACAGCTGCCGTCTCGCTTGTACGCACGCCTGCGCGCCATGACCATGTGTTGCGCACTCTCTCGCTCTCGCCCGCTCTCTCTTTCGCGCAGTTATGAGCGCCGTTTGTTCTTTTTTTTTAATTTCTTTTCTGCTTTATAAGATTTTCGGTTCTTTGCTATTGTTCGCCCCCGTCTGAGCGGCTGTCCGTCCGTCCGTCCGTCCATCCGTCTGTCTGTCTGCTCTGGGTGCTTCGCTTATTCGTCAATTCGTTTGCGTGTGTGTGTGTGCGTGTGTGTGTTGAATATTATGAGCCATTCATCAAAATGTTTGGTTTCTTGTTTCTCTCCTCTCTCCTTTGTGTTGTAGTTTTTTGTGACTTTTGGCAACTCCCACTTCTTCTTCCGATTGTTTTCTTATTGTTGGTTTATTGCCCCTTACGACGTTCTTACTCATTTTTCACTGCTCTTTGCGGCTGTTATCGATTTACACTGTGCATTTGCAAAGACTTTAATGCAAAATCCAGCGTGGCTTTAAGGGGCCCCCACCTCCCCCCCACCCTAGCAGTGTTGTCAGCTTGGCTTATTTAAGGCTAGATCTAGCGCATTTCAGAATGATTATGTTTATGCAATTTTACAGGTATGCAAATAGAAAAAGTGTTGCAACTCGTATTTTGCCGATAGTTACAAAATCTTTATCCATATTATGATCGACAATTGTACAGATAATTTGCAATTCGATTCAATTATGATATTCGATTAAAATAGCTAGATTTAATTTAAAATGTTTTAAGTGATCGGTTACAAGCAAGAGATGGAACATGATGAATTTTAAATTTAACTACAAGTAAAACACTAAAAGCAAAAATATTTATTATTTTTAAGGTAAATCCTATTTTATTTTGCATACCTTTTTATAATCATATGTATTTGTTATTTTTAGCTAAATTACTTCTCACTGGTTAAAGGAAAACTTTTTATATACTAGGCAATGAGTTCTGAATCATTATCGTACATCTGGCTATAAGTTTTTCGAGCTCTGTTTTGTTTTTTATATATCTTAAAATTATCGCTTATTTATTTCTCGATTTCCATTAAAAATATTTAAAGACTTTAATTATTTTAAAGCTGTTTGTGTGAGTTTTTAAACTGAATTTGATTACTAACTGGGTTATGATTCAATCAAACTCATTACTTCTAATTTTTCGTTTTAATTGAGTTATTCGCAATTTGTAGCCATAAATCAGAATGGTATGTGATTAATTGATTCGTATTTTTAGCAAATTGGAAACGCGTTGCATTTATTGTTTGTGTTAAAAGCTGTGAAAAACAATTCCGAAATGTGTTTTTATTTTTGTTGATATATGTACGATTAATCTAAAATGTATACTTTTTAATATCGATTAAAAATAAAATAAAATGTAGTTGTATTTATTTAGTTATTAATATTAAAATATTCTCAATCATTGTAATTTATAATCTATGAATACTAGAAAATTATGTACAGTGTATGAATTTAGTGAGAAATTTAATAAATTTTTGAATTTATTTGAAAATGTATTTTGAAGATTCCATATATGTAGCTGCAAAATCAATCCAAATTTCTAGCCAGGTTAAACTCAACATAACCTCGCAAAAGGAAGATACTTGCAATGTATTTACTAGCAGCACACATACGAATGCACATATGTATGTATGTATTTATGTAACAAGAACAGCCAATAAGAAAATATAAGAATAATATATAAAACAAAAGCAGCGAAATTCATAAAGCTTCGGAACTGCTGAAAGCACTGCTTGAGGCCTCTGCCCTGCCTCTGCTGCTGCTGTTGCTTCTGCTGCTGCAGTCGTTGGCGTCGCTGGCTGCGCAATTGAAAAGTCAAATTCGTACTGTCATAAATTGTTTTCGTGGAAAGAGGAGCAAGTATGAGAGAGTTTGCCATAACATATACAAACTGGAGAAGTGGGAAATGATGCATGTTAAAAAAGAAGAAAAAGATGCATAAAGAGCGCAAAAAATGAATAAAAGACGTGAAGCCAATCGCCACCTTGCGCACCAGTAAGAAAACGCAAAGCATACAACAACAACATAACGCAAACTGAGACGCCCTCCGACCCACACAAGCATCTCTCCGTCGTCTGTGTGTACGGTGTGTGTGTGTGTGAGTGCGTGTGTGTGTTTGTTAATACACCCGAGGCAAATACATAATTCATAACGCTCATATTCGTTCAGCCTGCGCCGCCGTCGCTGACGATAACCAACCGCCGCAGCCGACGCCGTCGTTGTCGCTGCCCTTTCATATCTGCCATCGCCAATACAGAGTGTCGACACACACACACGCGTACGCATCAGCGTTTTGATAGACTCTCATAATCATAAACGAAAACAACACCAACACCAACAGGAACAACAACAACGTTGAATTCGTACAGGTTGCTTACCTCGCTCTCGCTCACTCGCTCGCTCGCTCTCTGTTATGCACACTCACTCAGTCGCTCTCACTGGCAAACGCTCTGCAGCGGCAGCGCAGTAGCTGCGCTCATTTGCTGCTGTTGTCGCTGTCGCTGTCACTGCGATGCTCTCTCAGTGACATGCGCTGTTAACCACCAGTCTTATACGCTGTTACGGCCAGTTCGAAAATGTTGTCGCTCTTCCCCGCTGTTGGCTTGCACTGTTCCCCGTTGTAATGTTAACTGTGCGTGCGTAGTTTCTGTGTATGTGTGTGTGTGAGTGTTTGTGTGTGCGATTATTTATAAAATAGGCATACAAATCCACAAAAAACCTTTTGCGTATGTTTTGAATTGCCCATTTTTATTTAAAATTCCATTAGCTCATAAGCATAAACAAAAGAGTGATCTTCTCACATTTTTATTTTTATTGGTCCTCAAGGTTCCAAATATGGCGGACATAAAATTAATTTATTTTGCTGAATATACAACACAGAAGAGCAAATAGATATTTGTGATCGCACGTTGAGATCTTAAATATACTTTACACAGCTAAGAAATTTGGCATTATAGCTAGATAAGCAAATATTTCTTTAGCATTATTTCCACATATTTTTTAATTTTTAGACCCTGTACTTTGAAAAAGTACAAAGGGTCTATTAGGTTTGTGCAACTCAGAAATGTATGTAACAGGCAGAAGAAGGCGTGGCAGACCCCACAATATATATATATTCTTGATCAGGACGACGAGCTGAGTCGATCTAGCCATGTCCGTCTGTCCGTCTCTCTGTACGTCTGTCTGTCCGTCCGTATAAACACCTAGATCTCGGAAACTGTAAGAGCTAGAGACATCATATTTAGCAGTTAGATGCCCCTATAGTGCAAGCAGATCAAGTTTGTGTTAGATTTTCGATACCTATCCCCCCACCCTCCGTCAAAAACCGCAAAAACCACCACACTCACAATTTTAAAGGTACAACCATGTGCATACGATAATCTTATAATAATCCTAATCTGTGCTGTGAATTGTGGCTCAATCGGATAATAAACACTGGAGATATTTAAGATTCAATTCCCTGTACTAGGTAAGGGGGGAGCAGCGCGAGCGTATGTGTGGTTGCGTGCGACTTTACGATATGTGTGCATGTGTGCGTGTTCGTTAGCGTGTGTGTGTGCGAAGGAAAGTACAGGGTCTGCTACTGTCGGTTGAATCCGACTGTAGCTTTCCGAGTTTTTTTATTTTTACAGTTTACAGTCCCAATTCACATTCTCATCAACTTCGATAATGGCATTAGTGGACTTATGTATGCACATACATACTTGCATGATATGCTTATTCGGTAGAATCAGTATTTTTTAGTTTCCGCAAACCTGAACCAAGTTCAAATAAAAAGTATTATAATCTTAAATTTTTCTATTACTTTTAATAGCCTAAATTTACAAAATAAATAAACAAATGTTTATTACAACCAACTTCATATACATATTTACAAAAATCATTGTTCTTTCATTAAGATAAAGAGAACCAACTCCAATTCAAGTTATAGCAAAAAACGCTAAACTGGCTATAAAAACTCTAATTGCGGCATGCTTACGCTATTAGAATGCTATATCGCTCTTTCAATAAGAGACAATATTATGTCTTAAGTACAATATAAGCAAGTAAAACCATCACAACAGAGTGCTAATTTTATACATTGGGCTAGAATGTTGCTAAAACTCTTACTCTGATCAAAAACTTACTTTTCAACTTTAAAAGTGTATAATTTCATTAATCTATTTTATTTTTGAAATTTAAAATGTTGTAATAATTAGTATTATAATTATCGTAAATATTGAATACATACTTACGTAGCAAGCAGAAAAAACTTTTTCTGCGCTTATAAATACAAAAAAAAAAAAAAAAAATTTAGAACTATGTAACTCAAGTATGAAAAATATAGAACGATATGGGTTTAAATAGATATAAATATATTTAATACTCTACCCAAGAAACGGGGTTCAATGCAAACATTTTCCAATGATAGACCTTACGATTGGAAGCGAATTAAAGAATTCGAATTAAGAAGACCCGTTTTCTATTATGATTTGTAAACTTATTGTTAGTTTCATGCAGAGAAGATTCTATAAATAAACGCAAAGTAATAAAAAAACAGAAGGCCCGGTTGACTTAGCGAAGTTTAATATGTTCCTTAGCGGTTTGCTCTACACCTCCTTGAGTAAGGTAAACTTTGGACTAGGTGCGCATAGAACCCTAGGTTGTGAAGCATTTCCTGTAGCCATCGCTGACTAATAGGCCCAATCTTTTAGCGTGGGCTCCTACCTGATATTACTAGTCTATATGTAATATCTACATTAGCTACTTAAACAAAATAAGTAGGGAAAGCTACAGTCGGACGCAACCGACAGTAGGAGACCCTGTACTTCGATTTGCTTCGGGAGTCGATAACACCAGCAGCAAATATGTATGTACATACTCACATACACATACACATGCACTTATACATACACACATACACACAAACACTTATACATACATACAAATATACGCTTAAATACAAACAATAA